>CM076580.1:54579047-54969730 GCA_034641835.2 Pinus albicaulis | reverse complement strand
TGGGAATATACCATAGGAATAGAGCATAAAAGCCATATCTGCAGGCTGACTGGTGCCTATATTCATGTATTGTCCTATCCCGATGGAAGAGATGTTATATAGATATAAATCTGATTGATGAAGTCAGATCAAACTTATCTTCTTTGTAAATAACAAATACCATATTGGAGCTGTTGCACAGTGACATCCATACACAAAGTTGAGAGTATATAGGCATGGGTTGATACCCATTATTGCCAATACGGGAAGCCATACCAATGTAGATTAATATGACAAACATATATAAAATGTCATAATGCAAAGAATCATATTGAAGCATATGCCATATGACATTATAGGCAAGTTATACCAAGACCATAGCTATATAATGAATGTCCAATTATTTCAGAGATGCAGTATCAAGAGTGAAGATCTTGAAAATTAGGCTTGTTGAACCTTGCTTCAAATCACTGTGAGTTCATGATCAACTATGCTTCCACTTATGTTGATCTACTAGACATCCAAAACATGGTTGGAAGGGCTTAAGGCTCCTCCCCAAGCCTCCTACTATTCACGTGATTGCTACAGCAAGGTCTTCATATACACCAAAATATATTTGATCTTAACTGTACTGTATCTTAGGATGGTTGCGGCCTAAACTAGGCCTCAAGAGAGACTTTTCTGAGTTGTTATAGAAGCAATCCCTTCTCTGTGGCCTAGAGCAGAAAGAGAATCTCCTTCTAGGATAAGAAACCATTCTGATTTCCTGCATTATCTTTTGAGATCACTGTGGCTAGGGCTGGAGGTCCCTTCTAGACCTCTAGACACTCTCAAATCCTCCTCCTCATACTGTTGTAGCAGCACCTTCCAGCACCCTTGTAAACAGAAACAAACCCTTCACAAAATGGTACAGAAAAATCATCAATACTTACCTCTTAAACTGTGGTCTGATCTAGCAAGAGAGATGCTGCCCTAAACAGTCTTGAATCTGCTCTCCTCTTTGATGGCTGCTTCCATTAGATGTTGAAGGAGGACTCTGCAATAATGGTTTGCAAATTTGATTTGAAGCCCCTGTGAGTTATTGAGCCCAGCTCTGACATATTCCCAAATTGGAATTTTAATAGTCCCTTGCTTGATGGAAACTTGGATACATTCCTTGTGATTGCATTCCTTCTCTTGCTTGGGCTTGACCTTATCTGGCTCTGAAACCATGTTAATTTTGGAGCATGTTCTTACTTAGTTACTTCACTAAACATATTAATATTAGCCCATAATCCATTTAGATTCCATTAGCAATCACATAGCTCATTATCATATAAACAGTAATTGAAGAAAGAACATAGATGATCGAAGCAAACGACAAGCCAAGGCAAGATAACACAAGGATATGGCGCAAGCCAGGGAAAAACCCCAAGATGGGAAAACCCTTGATCAAATCTTCTTATTATCAAAATCAAATGTTCAGGAGAGAAATAATATAATCGATCACAATATATCAGCTCAGATAAGTCTACCATACTGCCTTCAAACATTAGCAGTCCCGAGTCAACTTCAGCCCTGATCCAAGATCAACAGTAGGTAAAGCAGCAGCAAAGGAGCCCAATCCTAATCCGATTAGAGTGGCCTTCTGTGATGATTGTAATGAACCCAAGACAAGTTTATACTGAACTGTTAAGTCTGAGATAATTTTATAGTGGAAATCTGAAACCCAGTTTTACTTCGCAATATGATACAACATTCCAGTAACGTCAAACAGCCCACACATATGATAGAGACACCTTCAATCTCCTGCGCTATACAAGGAGAGGCTGCGGCTAGGGCAGAGGTGCTTTCCTAGCCCACACAGCCCACAAAACAGGCTTACGAACTTACAGCTGTAGATGTCCTTACTTGCGGCCTGATCAGAGATGATACAACCCTTGACGTTATGCACAGAGCTTTATTTCCTTGCCCTCACCAAACGAACCAAGAAACACAGAGCTAAACCATGAGAATGCTCTTAGGATAATACACAGAAGTAGGCCCAGACTACCCTTAACATATTCGGCCTCCTGCCCATCAAACAATCCAACCAAAACGCTAACCGTACCCTTCCTTATTCGCTGAGGTTATCTCCCTTTTGCAGCTCTTTCAGAGAGGAGAATGTACGTGAAGATATATCCTTAATGAGGGTGAGGGAATGCCCTTATATACAATTTGACATTATGACTTTGGAGGCAAATTCAATATTCAAATTTTCACTTTTTTTTGCCTAAACAAAAATATGACTTATGGCATTTTCTTTTGAATAAAAAAATATTTCCTTGACCAAATTTGATGATCTTTAGATCGATTTTAGTCCTCTCGAAAAGAGGAATTCACTGGGATTATTATCTTCATCACCTGAACAGATATAAGTGGAGTTTGGCCTTAGTTTCCAATTTTAACAAAACTCCAAGGTTAAGGGCAAGAATAATTCTTCTTTTTTGGTGCTCACCCATAAAGAAAGTATTATTTTGCCCAATTTTGCTCAATTTCACTTTGCAACACATCTTAAAAAAATATAGTAAACAAAGTAAGAAAACTACTCCCCATTTTAATCTCAAAGAATCAAGGGGGGTTTGTGCAATACAGGAAAATTATAAACAATATTCTACATGTGTAAGAAGCAATCCACTCACACAGGACCCATAGGGAGAAAGGTGTGGTAATTAAAATTGGCATGGCAAATGTTTTTGATGGAGTGAGGCATGCTTTTATATTTGTTGTTCTTAGACAACTTTGATTTGAACCATAGTTTATTCCTTTGGTGAATGAGAGACCAACTACATTATTGCAAAGTAGTAGCGATAATCATTAGGGATGCCCTCTTTCCCCCATATTGTATATCCTCATAGTGGAAACATTGGGCAAGAAAGGAGGAATGAAAATATAATGGGCTAAAATTTCCATTTGTGTGAAGCCAATCAATAAATCACAATTCACAAATGATATTGTTTTGCTAGGAGGTGCTTTTGTGGTAATGGCTAGAAGATTTAAGTAAATTATTAATGCATCCAAAGGTAAAGTTAATAAATCCAAAAGTCACATATATGGTACAGTTAATAAACTAGCAATTGCACCGAGAGGTGCAAAGGAACGCTGAAAACTCAACAAGCTAAGAACAGAAACACAAGGCAAAAAATTGAAATGCCAGTCGTGGCCAAATCCATATCATGATGGGACCTTCTAATGATACAAATTTCTGCAAGCATTTGACAATAATTTACAGAGTTCCTAAAATCCGCAATCAGCCACACAACTCCCTTTCTTTGCTATCTCCTACCATGGTTCCAATGGGCACTGGGAACTGCACTAGTGGATGCTTTTCAATCTAGCACATGATGGGCATTCCAAGGCTGTCTCATCAGGATTTTTCATGACTCCAGTTCTATTTCTAGTGGACGGACTCCTTTTCTTTGCTATCTCCTACCCTGGTTCCAATGGGCATTGGGAACTGCACTAGTGGATGCTTTTCAATCTAGCAAATGGTGGGCATTCTAGGGTTGTCTCATTAGGATTTTTCATGACTCCAGTTCTATTTCTAGTGGACGGTTTGGCACCATTTTGGAAAAGAAGGTGCCTAACTTAATTTGGGTGATTTTTAAATTCCTCTTTTTTAACTTTGGAAAGATTGAAGTTTGGGAAATGTTTATTTTGTATTTTTGAAAAAGTTGACCCCGTTGATTAGTTTGCATGTGAGAAGGAACTATATTATTGAACAAGAAAGTTGAATTTGGAATTCTTATTTGTTGAGACAAATTAGTTAATAATGGAATATGAACTGATTACACGAGTTTTGGTTTATGCATGGAGAGATCAAGCCCCTTATTGCAATGGTTGGTTTAGTGGATGTTTGAGCCATATTTATTGTTGTTATCTGGCTATCTGGCAATTTTGCAACAGTTTTCCTCACTTTAACCACCTAACAGGAGTTAGATTTTGCATGAATGGACCACCTACTTTTGGGAATTTGAAGAGCTTAGAGAACGCTGAATGGCATTATTTTCAAGAGTTTTTTAAGTGAACACTCAGCGTCATCATCCATCTTTCCTGTCTCTCATTACTACCCACACGTCTGTGCAGTGCATAGATGATACTATTGCAGTCAATCTTGTATTTTATGTCTGTGATGTAAACAACCTTTTGACTAATACAGTGATGGAGTTTGACTATGCAGTTTCTTTACAGCTCTCCAAATTCGATGGATAAACAGTGTTGTGTTTTTGCAGTAGCGTGAGGGACAGTTAATATCTTAGCTTATTCTAAGACCATCATGACCTATCAAATGAAAAACTAAGCATCTGACTTTCTTATTCAATGAGTAATAAAGAAATGACAAAGGCAGTCATTATAATCCAGAAGGAACAATAGTGACAGATAATGGCATAAATTACTTCCAGATGGCCCTTCACTTCTATAGAGCCAAACAACCATGTAATTTACATCAAGGCTTAACATCTGCAGACTTTTACTTTAAACATTGTTTCTTGTAGTCTACATCCTTGGATCCTAGTTTAATATCCGAAGAAGGCAGACTGGGGCATAAAACCAGAGTTTATGCTCCTAACCTATTATCTTGGGATGAAATTCCCCTCTAGGACCCTGATTTCCTTTCATTTCCTCTATTGTGGCTGCTTTTACCATGTGTGGAGCTGCTGGACCCAGCAGCTGGAGGTCTCTTAATCACTGATGGAGCCTAGTGAACCTAGTTATAATATTATAGAAACTTTTATTTTCTGAAAGTTTCGCTAACTTATTTTTGAGTGCCTTGAACCTACCCTGCTTGGTGTTTGCTCGGAAAAAATGACTTTGTGCTCTCCCTCTCCTCGTGATAGGATCTGATAATACGAAGGATTAGGTACAAATGGCATACTTGACCCTGTGGTCAGGAAAATAAAATGAAATTTCAGCATCAGGACTATCCCGGGCAACAACTAATGACAACTAACAACACTTTACTACAATCCCTTTCACGGTTAGCTCACAATCTCATTTGAATCCGGATTCTGTAAGTCCGTCGTCAGGATTGTGGCCACCGCTTCCTTTAACTACTGAACCTTCGCTTTGTTTAAGAACCCGATGAGTCAGGTACGTGGAGTGCTTATCCGTAAGGGCCTTGCATTTCTGAGTGAAGCTTAATGGGCCTTGCATTTCTGAGTGATGCTTAATGCTGCAAATTGTTTTACATTAAACAAATCAACAAACCCTTACCAGCTGTGTCTGAGACGAGCCTGAGGTTATGTCGGGGCCGAACAAACGGGAATAATTGCAATTGGCTACGCGCAATTGCGTTTATCCACCTGGCATTCGCATCTCCTTCTCTAACGCCAGCGGCGGCGGTGGCTGGGTGGCTTTTGTGCTGCGGCGGCGGTGGCTAGGGTGGCCTTTGAGCTGCTGTGGCTGCGGTGTGGGGGGCGCCTGGAATTGAACCTGCTACACTTCGGGCTCGCCTTCCCTCTAAAATTAGGGGCTTCGAGAGCAGGGCTTAACCTCACTGATTTGCTAGAGTGAACAGTGAGTGAACAATGAGTGCGTAGGGAAAGCCCATAACGCTTTTGAGCAATTAAACTCCCTTTAACTCCCATTAGGATGCATCCATAGGTAAAATTTAATAAAACCAAAAGTAGCATATGTGGTTGGTATACTTTGCCTTGAACCTTATAACAAATTGCATGGACAGTACAATTCTCTCTAATAAATCTTTGGACAACATTCAAATATTTTGTGAATAATGATAGCTCTAAAACACAAAAGATGTCAAATTAGATGCCCATACTTCAAAATATAAAGAACATAATTATTCATTGGGGATTGTATTGGTTAAATCTAATATGTAAGTTGGTTTTGATCTCAAACGCGAGTGGCATAAGGATGTCCAGTCTCGGTTCAACCATTGGGGAATTAAGGAGGAGCTCAATATGGGAAGCAAAGACAATATCAAAAATACTATTACCTCCAAGTTTAAGGAAAATTTGTGGGAGGATCAGGAGCTGGAGGGTAAAAGGAAGCTAAGATACTATAAGGAAGTGATCAACCCCACCCTTGATAATCAGAATTATCTCTCTGTGTTGTCGAGCAATAAGAACTACTTCCCATGAGCTTCAGAGTGAGACCGGACAGTGGTATATTCCCAAGACCCCTTGGAACGATAAAATCTGTCAGATTTGTGATTCTAAGCAGGTGGAAGATGAAAAGCACTTCCTTTTAGACTACCCAACTCTTACTCACATTCGCTCTCAATTCCCTACCATCTGTCACACTTCCAATCTTATTGACCTATTAAGCCAACCCACCTATAGCGACCTTGGAGCGCTTATTTCTCTTCTCTTTGACCATAGAAACAAGATTTTGAAGAATCAAACTTAGATTCTTTCTCCTCTCTTGAGGTATAATAGACCGCACTGGTCTTAACGGACGTTAATCATCATCATCATCAATAAAATTATTTTTATCAACGTGCCTAACTTATCAAGGCATGGCTCTATTGGCTCTAGTTGGTATCACCGAAAAAATTAGAAGAGAAAATAAGAAACTTGTGTGGCAGTGAGGGAAGACTAACAATAAAAAATATCATTTAGTGCATTAGAATGTAGTGCACACACCCTTAGAGTCGATGGGACTAGAGATCAAAACCCCACTCCTCATAAACTTGGCTTTGGTAGTGAAAATCCTATAGAAAATTATAGTAAACACTTGATAGTGGTGGAAAGATGTTTTAAATGTGAGGGGTGTCTCATTTGATGCCTACATAGGGTTGAGGCTCCTATAATTCAATATCACTTTTCCTAGCTTTTGAGAGATACAAAATTAATTCACATTTGAGATAACATCATTTTTGGGATGTTAGTCTTTGACCTTTGACTCAAGATCATTCCTTTCAAGATCGTGCGAATTCACTTTTAGATCTTAACATCATTAAACACTATGATTTGTCCCTCTGGGGAAATAAAGATAAATGGGAGTGGCTTCATTGGAAATCACTTTTCCCTCTTAAAAACCTTACTTCTCCCTTCTCCCTTTTCCTCCTTGATCTCAAAACTCCATGGTGCAACTTTAATATGTCTTGATATGGGGATTGCTAAGAGTGGAGTCCTTTTAGTAATCACTACTCCATCAAACTAGCTCGTGCTCTCGAGCTAGTAGAAGTGGGCCTTCCTCCTAGATCAACACTTCAGAGTTGAATTTGGGGAGTGATGACCTTCCTAAAGTAATCACTTTTCCCTCTAAAAGACCTTGCTTCTCTCTTTTCTTTGTTGCTCTCAAAACTTCAGTGTGCAACTCTAATCTATCTTGATGTTAAGGATTGTTAAGACTTGATTCATTCTTGTAATCACTCCTCCATCAAACTAGGTTATACACTTAAGCCAATTGAAGTGGACCTTTCCCTTAGATTGAAACTTTGAAGTCAAATTTAAGGGGCGAACAACCTTCCTAAAGTCAAAGTGTTTTGTTGGATCTTGGTGCAAGAAAGTCCTCAATAGCTTAAAATCTAAATAAAAAGGGAGCACAAGGTCCATCCCAATGCTCTCCATGATTCCTTATTAAAGAGAACATATATCATATTTCTAAAATGTGAATTTAAACTCTATGTATGGAAAATTGTATTTAAGGAATAAAGTCATCCCCTCATCATGCCTCATGATTGTGAGAAATGTTCCTAGCATGGTTAACATTCTTCCAAGAAAGTCTTGTAAACAAGCAACCACTTAAGAGAGCTTCGATAACTATGCCAAAATATCTCCACTAGAAATCTTGATAGCTAGAAATTGGGTTGTGTTTTGCCAAGAATCTTCATTGCCCATGGAGTAAAAAATTAAAAGAAAGGTATCTTGTTTAAAATAACTTGAGCCAATGGTATGGGATAATTTATCCTTGATCCATATGAAGTGTAAGAAAAGTTTTGGCTAAACCCTCCTTAAGTTGCACTTGAAGAAACTGAAGAAATCCTTCAAGTGGCAACTTAGATTAGGAGATACATACTTTCGACTATGGAGAGCAAATAATGTAACTAGTTTTGTTTTTTTATGGATATTTTAAAGCAAATATAGGGGTGGCAAGAGCAAGGGGGATTAGATCTAGTTCCAGGGTACAAAAGGTAGTATCATTTGCATGGAGATTAGGAATTTGCACCAACAATGAAGCAAAAGCCACTATAGTATCTTAAGGTTAATTATGCATATTCAAAGAGATGCATCAATTCTGCAACTATGGTAGGCAATTTGCCCATTATCATCAAGTCACTATCTATGAAGAATAAACCTGAGAATATTAGTCTTCTCTCATCCCAAGATCCTTGGATCTAGATGAAATATTATGTAAATCTAGAATATGATCAAGTGTTAAGGCCTCCAAATAAAAATGCAGACCACCAAGCAAACATCGATGCCCACATGGATGAAGGCATATTCAATAGTAGAGGCAGGGTGTATATCATTCAAAGCTATCTCGTGACATTAATGTGTAGAGAATCAAGTAGCCTTCCTTCAACAACTACAAATGCATGTAATTTGGAATGATGGAGGATTTAAAATGCACATCACACTATCTTAACTTCCTAATGAAAGATGAGGTAAAGAAGAGTGCAATGACATGGTCATCTCCTGCCTGTGGATTATACACCAAGATTTGAACGAGAAGGTCTATCACATTCGGAATTCCTTTCTTTCTTGGCCCTTATGTTGTGCAAAACTAAGTTGGGAGATTTGGAGGCTCTACTTGCTATATATAGTAAACCCTCCAACTATAACAATATATTGCCTTTGTTGGATAGTGGGAGCCATGATTCATTTCCATTGTGCAAACAATTGTTGCACTATGTGTGAGTTGGCAACCATGAAGTGAGGGATTAAGCACTATGAAAGAGACATATGAGAGGTATGAAAATCGGTCGCAAATTTTTCCTTGAAGTGAATTAAATGGAAAGAATAATGGAATGAGAGGGTGCAAATTGAAAATAGCACGAGGCACAAAATCACATTAGAAATGGCCACCACATTATTGGCACTTCAAATATTCAAGGCTGAAGCAATTGCATTTATGTAACTACTCTTAAGGGAGCATCTAGAATTGGACTCAACATTGGGATCTTTGGTTTCTTTGGTCAATAGAGTGGTCGAACATCTACATATTCCACATGTTGTTATTATGTCATCCTTTCCTTTGGCTTCCATGACCACATGAGAATCCTCCTCCAACACTTCTCATGTGGTTAAAGAAGAGGTTATGGACACCCTAGCTCCAATCTATTCAAGCTTGCCAATTGTTGTGATTGAAGCTCATCCCATGAAAACATTAGACTTGGAAAGGGGCATAAATGAAGCCACTATAGAGACTTCAAAGGAAGTTGCACTCCAAGGGCCTATTTTCTTAAACTTTATATTCAATTTAGTTATGTTTTGTCATAAAATATTTTCATTGCCCCAACTATTCAAAAATAGAACTAGGATAGGCCAAATTTTAGTTTTTTTTTGGGTGAAAACTCTCTAGCTTTGTTTGAGTGCTTAAACCATAACAATTCAAGTTTTTTATTGCAAGGATAACTGACTTGGATGCAACTTCTTTTTAATTGCACATTAACAAACAAAAAAATATTGACAACTAAACACAAAAATTATAAAAAAATTATGAAATATCACTTACAAAATTTCACCTCAATCTTGAAGTTTCCTAGATCTAATCCACGTGGAATTTTAACTTTGGGGATGATCTAAAATATTAGATCGTAGTGGTAATATTTCACTTCTCTTCAACCCAGTTTCACACAAGAGACCAAGAGAATAAATACGACATGTTGGCGCACGAGATTCTATCAGACCCGAGATTTGTTGCATAGTTGGCTAACAAACCCATTCAACATTTTCCCTTTCAAAATCACCCACAGAGTGGATGAAGTATCACCCGAGATGCTATTGGGGGAATGTTGGAACCAAATATTTGCATCCATATGGGATTGTTAGAATCCTGAGACACTGGAACTTCGACTTACAACACAAGACTTCAAACACCTATCAAACAGACACCTATTACTCATTATCAGTTTACGCACTGCATAAGACTTTATGGATTTTGTATTCTCTAGTCGATGTGTTGTTCGTTACCCATGACACGAGTATGATAGGAACATCCTATGTCATTCAACATTGTTCTTAACATTCACATAGCAACTCTTGATTCAACAAATATATGACTAACATAATAGAGCATCGCAACGCTATCGATCCTCTCGACCATCCAAGAAATTAAAGATACTAGTTGAATATAAGATCAATAAGCAGGTAATAATAACATAAACATACATGTTCATACACCAATATAGAGGAAGCAACACATTGTTCTTTCTATTACTTCAACATGAAAAAAAAGGGTACAATGCGCTTATTGATGGTGCTGGAAATCTGTCAACCAAGGGGGTCTCCCCAATGTGAAGTCCCAATTAGACCTCACATTGTTTCAAATAAGAGCCCCATCTGGGATATCGGCCCGACTACCATATATTATTGAATATTTTCCTTGCCTCTAACTGTCAGCAAGAAAGAGGAGTGCAGAGGTGCCTTCGAAAAGCAAGTGTGCTTAGTGAGTGTTCAGTCGCAGGTGTGTCAAGGTTATTCTACTGCATAGGGGAAAGAGAAGTGAGCCTCTAAGAGAGAGGTAATAGTACCACCCTAGTAGAGACACACACAACCAATAAGGATCCATCTAACATCCAACGGAATAATCCACAAAATATGTGATGGTCATTACAACCAATCGATGAGAAAGATATGTCTAGTATCCAGTGGAATAGTCTACAAGGATGGGACAACAATAACAACCATTACATCACATTCTTAATATGATAAGTACTAAAATAAATGAATTAGTTCAACTAATTTAGCCTAGATGAAAGCAAACATGAAATACAAACATTCGCAAAATAGTCTTACAAATATTCATAATTGTTGAAGCCTAGAATTGTTTACTTTTTACAATCCTTTTTTGCATCTCATTTTACCTTTTTGTCACTATTCTATAACAATCTCAACATATTGTAGGTCAATTTTAACTCCTACAAAGGTATTAATCATCCATATTTAAATTATTTATTTCTTAGTGAATTATAACAAAAGTATTCTTACGGTAACCAAATCATGAATATTATACAACTGATATATGTTTCTGCAACAGAATCCATTGTTAGACAGGTTGTAGCACTCTAGTAAAGAGAAAAAGATTATCAAAAGGTGACAAATGGCTCCCAAATGGATAACCACCTACCAACATCGCTTTGCAAGCTACGCGAATTAGGAAATCTTGAAGTCAAAGGCAAATTCAACTATGGAAACTACGTGTAGCGATCAAACACAGGGAGCGAAGAAATAACAAACATCAAGTGAGCGAGACTGGAGATTAGAGTAGTTGTCTAGATTATGAATCGAAATAAATATACTATGACTTGATTTTTCAATATCAAGTCATAAAGAGATTGAGCTCTAAGTTAAATTGATCTCGTAGGTGTCGAATTATTTATAGAATATCGGCTTAAAACTTTTTCAAGTCGTTTTATAATTTGTATAAATACTGTAAGCGAGACCAGAGATAAAAGGGTTTTTTTTTTTTTTAATTGTCAAGTTTATAACTCCTTTGTGATGAATACTGATGACACTTTGTTTTATAATATAAGTCACTATTATTTCCAATGTGTGCATGGAGATCCTATGATGACTAGTCAACTTGCACTCACGGGAGGGCCCCCTGTCGAGTTGTGAGGTCTATTTCATAGTTTGTTTTGTTCTTAGCATTATAATTTCCTTCAAGAATTTATTTCCATTTTAGTTTCATTTATAGTTATTTTAATTTGGTTGTAGAGCACTCATAAACAAAAAACACTAACAAAATTTCAGTTATTCAATGTATCTTCTTGTCAGCACTTATTCTTTTATAAATCAATTCGATTTCTTAGATGTTAATGAAATGCACTTTAGAGGCTAAATAAGCACATTAGTAACCATTCTTAAGTTATGTTTTTATATTTTGCAAGTAGAAATTGGATTTCATTGTCATTTTCTTTCCAAAGCATTTAATATAGAATTTCTTTATTGCAAATTAGCTTTAAATTTCCTTTTAGCAAAACAATGCAGTATGTATTCAATTCTGTTGAGTAGAATTAGATTGTTTTCATTTGAGTTTGACCTTCAAGAATTTCCTTTTATGCAGTTAGAATTAAATTTGATTTTTGCAATTTAGATAGATCTTCCCTTTTAAAAGTTCAACTCAGTTATTAGGACTTAATATAACTTTCGATTGAAAGAACATGTGCATAGTTATTCTCCAAATTGTATGAAAAGAAATTGTCCATCTTTAGAATTAGTTTCATTTTTAGAATCACTTAATCTACAAAATAAATCCTAGCATATACAATGCACATACATTTCACAAGTACACGAATCCTGGTTTACAATTAATGAAGTAAATTAAAGACAATTAATTTACCAAACATTTTGGCGTCGATGCCAGGGAAGTGTATATAGGATTTCATTCTTACGGTTTCATTTTCAATATTGATAAAAAATGATAAAAAAAATTGATGCATAGAGAAATGGATTATAGGGGTAGATTTGTAAGTAGAGGTAGAAGTTAAAATCCAACATCACCACTCACTCCACCTAGACCTCCTAGTGCCACACCATCCACTGAAACTCACATTCCATCATTGGCAGGTAGACATAGACTTCCTCAGGTACATAAATATGAAATCCAACCTAGATATTCACCAACTTCCTCTACTGAAGTTGTGGTTGAAGAACCTATATACCCAACAAAAGGAGCAATATTTTTATCTTCTACTGGAGAAAAACTTCTAGGGAAAAAACTAGAAGTTCTTAGTGAAGAAGGAGAGGAAACTTGTTTTAATATACCATTAGTGGAAGAACTAAAAGAAGAGCTAGATAACCCAATCATAGAACCCTATGTTTGAGTGTGTTTGGTGCACGTATGTACGAAATCACACCAACTTAAGGGGTGTGGTCTACCCACTTAAGTTATTGGTAACAAGCAGAAAAATAAGTGGAGTCAAGCAAGTTAGTGGAACAAGCTAGAATCATAAGCATACTAGATAGAAAAATAACATGCATATATAAACTAAAACTAAAACAAATAAACACGGGCTCTGAAAATAGTCAAACGACAACAATAATTCAAACAGTGGCTCTTGGCCCCTCTTATTGAGCACTAGTAGGAAAATAAGAGTGAAACTTTACCCTCTTGCCAAAGGGCCCCTAAAACATGGGTTATAAGTCCCGATGCAAGGATGTTTTTACCCTAAGCTTGCCTTAGTGCAAAGTCCCCCTCTCTCTCTATTGTGGTGGACTGAACTTGTTGGATGGCCAACAATTGAGTCCCCTCTATCTTCAGCTCCAGATAACACACTGTTGGTATTGCTTGGACAATTTTGGCCATCATAACAATGTGTTCACAAGTTCCTCATCTCATGGTGGTCTTATATAGGAGAATTAAAATCCTCCTTCCCTCTCTTGGTACATTGTGGATGGTGACCCAAAAGAGGGGTATGATTCCTTTGTGTGCTACAAATATTCCATTGTGTGCTCACTTGATGTTTAAGGAGGTGTTGGTGGTTGTCCTTAGGCAGCTTCAAGTGAGGAATCACTTGTCCTATGCTTTACGTGGTCTCGGAAAGTGACATTTCGCCACTTCCAAGATTGCGTACATTTCGGGTCGTAAGGTGCGCAAAGGCGCTCTTCACGAAGGATAATGCACGCAAAAGCATTTATGACTTGCTCAAATTTGATTTTCCTCATACCTTGAGATTTTTAAATACTTTCCAGATTCTGTAATGTCTTCCAGCCCTGTAAATCCTTCTGATTAACATTAAATAATGTCATCTTCTGCTTGTACGATTTTCTAGTGTTAACAGTTTCCCCCTAATGTGTGAGGTCTAGGAAGAACTGTATAGCCGAAATACATTATAGTTTCTTTTCTATATATCGTGCATAGAGAGAGATAGAGACCTATGTGAAGCTTGGAATTGGAAACACCCTACACCGGTTCCAAGAATGACCACGTCCTAAGGGACCCCTGTAAGCAAATATAATACAATGATATACAAATTTTCTACGAGGCAGGCATGTCCCATGCTCGTGATGTTGTGGTTAGTTAAACAAATCTATTTGATAGATATATGTTCTGTCTGTATCACTGATATGGTAGTGATCTGGTGGTTGTTGGCAACGACTGTTGACGCCCTCCGGGGCGTTTTTTCTTTGACAATAGGTGGAATATGGTACCCATATGTGTAAGCTTGGTATGGCATATAGCTGCGCATTGTACGCATAGGCACTAGTTGGGACCTTCTCGTGTAAGCATTGCTGAAAGAGACGCTTATGGAGGCACGTGTCTTCGACGATTTTGATCAAAGTGCAATGGTTGTAAGGTACGATACCATCTTGACATGAAAGCTTTTGTTGTAGTCGAATGTCAGGAGGATCGATGACATCTATGGGCAATTATGTCTCCCATAGTGCCACCCGAGGATGCCCCTTTTTATGGAGAGGGGTAATCCAAGGTACCTCTTCCTTTTTGGAAACTAGGTGTCGAAGTCGACAAAAAGGAAGCCTCAACCGAACGAGGGGTCGCCGACATGAGGGGTCGAGGACTTGGATGTGATGGGTTTAACATAGGCATGTTGGCGAGGGGTGACTAAAAACTAATGATGGGGATTAAGCAGCCCAAAGTCAGAGTATACTAAGCAGCTTGGCGGCAGTCGTAGTTATTTCTGATGGGGAAATCCCTAGAGTCGGTAGGACTTCCAGGATGGGTATAAACTGGCTATGAATGTCATGGTGGCTTGTGCATGGGGGTGTAATACTCCGACTAAGGGTGTTAAGGGACTGCTAGCATGGGATAAAAATATGGATGAGAGGGTGAGGGGACGTAGTGCACCGTTTGCGGTCTTTGTACACTTACCAAAAGAATAAAATAATGGGGTTTGGTTTGTACAAAACACAGAGACGGGTATCCCAAAACATGAAAGTGTTCGCCCACGGATGTTGTGAGGAAGGTGTTTTGCTAGGGGTGGGGGTCCCATTAGTTGGTCTCATGTGTGGGGTTGATGAAGTGGATGAAAAAGTATCGCAGATGGGATTATGCTGGTGGAGGTATGGTGGGCCAAATGCGAGGCGTGGTAGTGCGCTTTTGATCTGCTTGTACAACCTGATCATCCGAGAAGGGGTTTTAGCTTGTATGATAAACTTGACCTTATACATGGTGGATGGATGGGCATGAGGTGCTTCTCAGACTAAAGTGGTATGGCCATGGTGTCACTTTTGCTGTGATATATGGTCTACTGTGGGTGACGAGCACCATGGAGGGGAGGCTCTACCGACCCACGAGGATGTTTATCATGTGCAGGGTGAGGTGATGATAAATCGGTTGGATATGAGGACCCTATGGTTGATTTATAATGGAGAAATGATGTAGAATTTATGGGACTCTATCATGCTGGGGGTAGAATGATACCTCCTCTGGAACTTTCAGTGGATGGAGTTGTGAATGGTTTGCGAGTTTTTCCTGCAAAAACAACTACCTCAAGTGAAAGCATCTTCTTTATCAAATATTATCGAAAGTCGTGAGCTTTAAAAAAGAAGATGAGAGATGGCATACCTGTCGACGCTGAAAATTTATTTTTTCGAGAGTGCGAGTGTGTGGCGTCGCCTCTAGGCATTATGGAGTGTTGATCACAGTGTTGCTTTCGATCTGGTGATCAGATACTCTAAGCTCCATTTTTCCCTTGGGAGTTGTTACTTGGCTCCTAGTTTTGATTTTGGTTGGGGTTGCCCCCATACTGAGATCACGGGGGGAGTTGCTGGTTACTGCCCCCTGTCTAGGATCTCCCTTTTGTTTGTTCCTCGGCTTATTTTTGTAGCATTTGGAGGATTGTCATAATTCTCTTGGTTGTATGGTTTTTGATGAGCCTGGGAAGGGTTGCACTAGATTGACCGATGCATTACGTTGTGCTAATGGTCCATTCTGTGTGGGGAATGAGGGGTATCGGTTCCCTTGTCCTTGGTTGAGTGCTGGGGTGACTTTCATGACAGCTAGGTTGTGATATGTTCTGAGTAGAATCGTATGAGTATCCAAGGTATTGATTACTGCTGCCTAGGTATCCTTGGGCCAAAGACCCGAATGAACTGTCTGCAGAATCGTCGTGCATGGTGCTACTGCTGCCTAAGTGATCTTGGGAAAAAGACCCAATCAATCCGTCTGCAGGATTGATGAGCATGGTACTACTGCTTCCTAGGTTATCTTAGGTCAAAGACCCGATCAAGCCGTCTGCAAAATCTACCTACCTGGTTGTTACTGCTACCTAAGAGATCTAGGGTCAAAGACCTGATCAAGTCGTCTACAGAATCTACCTACCCGGTAACTCCCTGAGTATCATGGGTGTTACTGTTGCCTAGGTGATCTTGGGTCAAAGACCCAATCAAGCCGTCTGCAGAATCTACCTACCTAGTAACTCTCTGAGTATCATGGGTGCTACTGCTGCCTAGGTGATCTTGATTCAAAGCCCATATCAAACTGTTTGCAGTAGACGACGTGCCTGGTAACTCCCTAAATACAGATTACTATTGCCTAGGTGACCTTGGGTCAAAGACTCGATTAAATGGTCTGTAGTAATCAACGCGCGTGATAACTCAAGAGGATGAGGCAACCAGGTTCCCCTGTCCCTGGTTGGTGTATGGTGGCTTGGGGGGAGCTGGGGGTTCCTTGATTGGTCGCTTTTCAGCTGACAAGAATAGGATGGATCTACTCGTCACATATTCTTGGGTTGTGGAGCTGTCCGTGGATTCCGCATCCATGACATCTTCTTGTTAGAGGCAGACTATGCCTGAGCGCAAACTAGCAAGGGCTAGCCAAAATCGGGGGATATAGTGACAATTCTCCAACAAGTGATTTTCGACGCATAACAGACATGTGAGCAATCCAACGTCGTAAACCCATTCTATAAGGTACCATCTTTGGATGAGTTCCAGGGTTGCGCATTCATTGAGGAAGTGACCACGTTCATCGCATAGCGTGCAACGTATAATAGGAGGGGGTATGACTAGGTGTCTTTCTTGTGCCCTTCATTCTTCTTGTAGGTACATGATGGTACGAGGTTCATTTCTGGATGCCTGGGTGGAGGGATCCTCTTGATAGGATCACTCGATGGTGTGTAAGGTGTCCCTATATCGTGGGATCTATGGGAAATGATGGGTATAGCGCCCGTAGTTGCTGCAGAGAGCGCATGCGTGATTGGTACGCAATGATTTGCCTTTACCTTTGGTGATAGGTGCCTTTTTATGGGAACGCGGCGTCGTGATGTCTATCTCAGAGCCGAGGAGTGGTTTTAATTCATCTAGTTCCTGATATATATGGGTAGGGTGACCTATTACGTCACATATGGCGCAGAATGGTGATTCCCGTTGTATGGCGGGGGTCACCATCTTCTTTCCTCTTTTCTTGGTTTTCTTAGCCGTGATCACTGGTTTTGTAATGGGAATTTCCTTTGTAGGGGTGGTTTTGACCGTTTCTTGGATGAGTGGGGCCTCCTCAGGATAGAGGGGCTTTAATCTTGTGGCAGTGAGGTGGGTGGCTCCTGTTCCCACATGGGGAATGAGGTACCAAACTGGTATTGCCAATGATATGTTTGGTAATATCAATGTTGCCAAAGCCTGCTAAGAGATGAAACCAACTGGGGGATAGAGGAAAGGGGTTTGGGAAGTGGCGTAGGCAAGAGAGGCTGTCGTGGCCGATGACTCGGTGCCATTACTGCTTGTGTCCATGTCCTGACTAGCTTCGGCGCTTGATGTGGACATCATGCACACCGGAGGCCCTGTGACATCGGGTGATGACTCAGGGATAATGGGTGGATCTCCTAGGAATGACCCTAGAACAGACGGTGGTTTGAAATGGCTGGGGCCATATTCTTGGTACTGTGAGAGAGCATCCGAGGATGTATCTACATAGGGTAGAATTACAACAGTGTTTGTTAGGGGTCGCTTCTCGCTATTGTTACACAACATTTTTTCACCGTCCCTGCAATCCCCGTCCTGCACATTGGAGGACCATTATTGTGATTTATATGAAGTATCATGCCTTGCAAAGACCATCATTGCATCCCTTGCCATGAGGAAAACATTCCTTTTGTTGACAATTCCTTGAGCAAACCATCAGAAACACATGTTTTTGGGTTGGTGTTGGTAGGTCGTTATGCCCTCGTGACAATGAGGAAGATTAACACTGGGCCCTGCACCCATTGGCACTCTGTCCCAGTGAGCTACCCGCACCAAGCCATTTTTGGAATGTTGTTTAAATATAGAGGTGAAGTTTCCATGCTAACAACTTCGTGGGTGAGTCAGCTTGGGTGGTTCAACTGAATAACCACGACCACCATCCTTTGGCCTCTTATTTCCACCTTTTGGGGGAACCTCCCAAAGGATAAGGCCTCCCTTCCACCATCGTAGGTATCCCAACCTCCTCCTTTCCCTCTATAAATAAAGCTATCTCCTCTTGATATACTAGTTGAACAGCTAAATAGCTGAAGGAGAATTGTTGAACATTTTGTTGGTGAGATAGAGCAAAGAAAGAGACCTTTGTTGAGAGAGAACTTAGGCTTGTGTCCTCATCCCAATTCCCCGATGAACCAATTCTTCATAATCTGTATTGGCCTCCAGTTCCAACCAAAATTCCTGGTGATTGTCCTAAGATTGAGGGCAAGTCCAGAGAAGACCCCCAAGCACACGTTATGACATACCATCTTTGGTGTTCCTCTAACTCTTGGGTTGACGATTCTATCTGACTCCGTCTTTTCTAGCGAACTCTTAATGGTGCCGCTGCAAAGTGGTACATTGAATTATCTCATGGCATCTTCCAAGATTTCAACTCTTTAGCCATGACGTTTCTCACACATTTTCAGTTATCAATTTGGTATGAGACCGGGACGCACTTCCTCACATCGTTGAAGCAAGATCAATCTACTCATATCTCGGATCATATTCGTGAATGGAGGCGCCACCGTCGCTTGATTATTCCTAATCAGCCTCTAACTGATTGGTTCACTACCTCTTTTTTCAATCAAATTGCTAAAGACATAGCTATGGGGGCATGTGTAACCAAAGAACAGGCCATTGCTCGTGCCCAATACCTTGATCTTGTGTACTCCCAGTCTGGCACGTTGTATGATATCTTGCTTGATGCTCCTCGACCTGGAACTTCCAAAGCACCGACGATGCTATCTGTCGACAGCATTATTGGTTCTGTGTCTCAGACTTCTCGGAATTCTTCTCCTTCGAACCCTGGGAAGCAAAATTCTACTTCTTCCAATGATATTGCTTCTCAACCAACCCCAAAATCTAGTAAAACTGTGGAAGTCAATGTCGTTCAGGCCAATCCAGTGGATAAAGCTTCCATGGGAAAAAAGAAGGGTAAAGGTAAAGCCAAAGACGATACCTCGAAACAGGATTCTCATAATTCTCATGCTGATGATGATTCACAGCGGAAACCGAAGTATCCTTATTTGATTTATGACAAATAACACTACACCAAGGACTGTCCTCGACTGGTCGAAGTAAGTAGATTGCTCAAAGGCACCCAAGGAACTCTGGCCATTCTCAAAGAACCTTTTCCATCACATTAGACTAAGATGGTAGAGCAACCTCAGTCCTCTACCCCATTTGGCTCTCAGGTTTTCGTGATGAATGGTTTTGCATCCGTTTCTATCGCTACCCAATCGAAAGATTATACTGAACCATGTCAGGCAACGGGGAAGGAGATCGCTAATGGTCCTCCTCCTCCACCTTTTTTTGGTCCTCTTCAGATTGAAAGGCCCAGTACTGAGCCCGTTGTATGACTACCTTCAAAAGGTGTACTCCGTAATTATTCTTACAATCCTAATGCCCTGTGCTTCTCAACATTACAGTATTGTTGAGGATTTGGCTCAGGCGCCATCTGCAATGTCTGCATTAGAAGTACTTTAGAGTTGTCTGTCTCAACGGCAGGCTTTGCTATCTGTGATTGGCGGAGTTGATCCTGCTGATTCAAGCCTTATCACTTTCGACTTGGAGAATTTCGTCCCATGTCTCCCGCACCAACTTGTGCTCATCATCCAAGTTGGAATTAATGGATTGAATATCCATCGAGCAGTTGTGGATGAGGGTGCATCTATGTGCGTCATGTCATCTTCCTGTTGGAGAGCCATTGGTTCTCCAACTTTAAATTCATCTCCAAATGCTCTAGAAGCATTGGATGGAAGGGAATTTAAACCTCTTGGTGTTCTTGTTAGTTTGTCGATTACTCTAGAAGGGAAGACGGTCAATGTCGAAGTTGAAGTAGTTAATGCCAAGCTCAATTACAATATTCTTCTCGGTCGTAGTTGGACTCATGCCATTCTATGTGTGCCATCTACTCTCTTTCGTGTTTTGTGATTTCCGCATGAAGGAAAGATCATTAATGTTGATTAGTTGTCATTTTTCACTTCTTCTTCCGATAACAACGTTCCGTACGTGGATCAAATTCCTACGCCTTACGAGAGTGTAGGGCCAGGTATTTTCAAAGATCCTGCCCTCATGGGTGTTTTTCCTCTTCCTCCACCCACCACTGCTTAGATTACTATGATCTCTCGGTTTGACGATCCGTGGATCATCCCTTCGCCTGAGCAGATCAATTCTTTTGGAGATTCGATGTCGTTAATTCCAATCGAGATTGACTATTGTGAACTTATTTTGGCTTCGGAGCCTCTGCCTCTTGATCATGCTCCTTTGGGCATGTCTCTTGACACTTATTCTCAATCCCCTTGGCTCGGCGATTCGGATTCGCCTGATCCCTTAAAAGAGATATTTCCCTCTGATGAAGCCATTGTGGAAACTATGTCTCTCGAGGATCCTTTGTGGGATGATAGCCATCATTGTTCCTTGTTCACGCCTGGCCTTGGGGCCATGTCTACGTGTCTTGAGAGGTTCGCTTCTCAGGTTCCTTCTCCTCCCCTTCAAATGCCTATTCTGACACACGAAGTTTTTACGGAGGGTAACTTGAGTAATATCACATAAACGATGCCTATCGACATTTCCGTTAAACCGGGAATTGTTGAGAACATCCATATTGGGGTCACCTGTTCTTTAGATGAAGTTTAGGTTTATACTAGTATTTTCCACAAGTTCTGTGACATATTTACATGGTCTTATGAGGAGATGCCCGGCATCGATCCCAGTATAGTGGTGCATGAGATTCCTACCTATCCTATTGCGAAACCTGTTCGCCAACGTCTTCATCCTATGTACCCTAGAAAAGTTGCCGCTATTAAGGGTGAAGTTGAAAAACTTCTCAAAGCTGGTTTTATCTATCTGATTCTGTTAGTATGGATTCTTTGTCGAAGTGTACGAAAAAGACCCACCTTAGCTACGCATAACTAATAGCCCTAACAACAATAATGGCTGCAAAACATCTTCAGATCTGCAATTAGTAGTTAAAGTGCTGCAACAAACAGATCTATAAATGGCAAGACATTAAGCAGTAAAGTAAAGATTTTGCTCCATGCATCCAACAGACAAGACAAGAACACGATTTTTGAATGAATTTTTATATTACAGGGCACCTGAGAGGAAACAAGAAGGTGTATCCAGATCTCCTCAATGGGATGGGTTCTTTGTAGTCCTCAGCACTTCAGATCTAAGCTTTCTCTCTCTTGTAGATGTAGAAAACCCAATGAAGAAGGTAGAGCTCAATGGGAGAAAAATGGCAAAAAAATGAGACCAAGTGTATAGATCCAGAGTGATCTAATATGCAACAAAAGGTGAAGAATGATGGGGAAAACCCTCCTATTTATAACAAAATATTGGGTCATTCTAGATCTTGGTGCATGATTAAAATAATGTTTACCAAATCTAGATCCACCTCTATGGAATATTTTATTATTATTTTTGGAGGGAAAGGATGTTTGACTTGGGTCAAATCCCTTGATTAGTGAAGAATAAATAAATAAATGATTTATTTATCTTTTTAAGGAAGTGGTTGGGATATAATCAAATAAATAATGATTTATTTAATTAATGGTGGTTGATTTGGTCATATTTAACAAGGAATATTATTTAAATAATTATTCCTAGAAATAATAAGATAACTATGGGTTTATCTCATTAATTTCTTTGTTTTTGGGTTAAACATGACTGGGAATAATAATTAAATTATGGTTTAATTAATTATTCCTTTTGGGGTTTCCTAATTAACATAGTGAAAGCGGTTTTACTTGGGGTAAAACTGGTCTTACATGGTGTACTTGGGTCCATCTAATGATGAAAGGTTAGATGACCAAAAAATGGTGTAACAGATTGCCCCCCAGCGTGCGAGTGTCAGGAGCAAATCGTATGACCAAAGTACGTTGTAAGAATACAATCACTAGACAACAAAAAGGGATGTCAGAGAGAGAAATGTGAGGTAGATAGTGTGCTGAAGGACTAGACCCTGAGGAGACGAGACTCGCAGGTGCAACAAGTCTCTTTTATGAGAGGGTACCTGTGCTGAAGGCGGCGGGGGAGGCATACCTATGCCCTCCGTGACAAAGTACAAAAGAATAGTGTGTCCAGTAACCAAGGGACCGAACCATAGAGTACAGCTGGCATAATCAAGGGCGAGATAAAAATACAATGAAGAGTCTCACATACAGGCTGTGCCTGGGATAACAGCCAGGACTAGTACAATAATATCTGAGTACATGAGATAAATACAACCCAAATGCCCCCTGTAAATGGGGAAGGGCTCACAAAATGCGGCGGTACCGCACAAATCATAGGAGATGCGCAAGTGGCTGGTAACATCATCAAAATGCGGAGCGCCCGGAGGGCAATGAAGAGGTCATCGGGCATGTGGGGCGTGGGGGCTACTGCGGGGGCCACCTCATGAGGGGTTGAGACATCTCACACGCGGGGAATCATCGAAAAGAGGCTGCTGCTGGGTCAGCTGGAGGCACATCCCGATATACGAATCTCGATCATGCGAAAGGAGGGCGGGAGAAGCAATCGGGTCAAGGAAGTGAGAGATCACACGATGCGAGGCACCGAACAAAAGTGGAAGCTGGAACCAAGGTACACCGCCCTCTAGACCTTGCTTCTGGAATAAATGTGCTGATGTCGACAGAAGGAGGTCCGCCGTAGGTGAGGCAATGAGAGATCCTCAACTAAGGCACGAGAGAAGAATAATAGAGCGACGGACAGACTGACACTAATGATGATGGAGAAATGGAAAGGATGGAGTGGCGAATGGACGACTTCCCTTGTTAGAGCATAAAGGGCATGAATGACATGGCAGCGACTGACACAATATCAGAAGGGATAGGGGACAGCGGGGCTGAAGGTCATGATATGCGACACAAGAGAGGAACCAAGAAATGAAGGATGGAGGGCTATAGTGGGGTACAAAGGGACGCAGGATAGACTCCATGAATGCGATGATGACTCAACTTGGATGCTCTAAACAAGGGCGACTCGATAGTGCTGCCACACAGTAAGGGCCCTAATGGGGGACCATGGAAGCATGAGTACAAGATGGGAACTCATGACGAAAATCGACACGAACATGGACAAGTAAGGGAGCAATATGGTGCCCCAAGTACAAGTGGCGTAAGTGAGGAAATTCGATTTTAAGGAGGTGAGTTGGCCCCTCTTGGACAAAATGGGTCCAGGGAAGGAGAAAAAAGAAAGAACAAATGTTGGCTGTCTAAAAAGAAAATAAAACATGCATTTCAGAAGGGAAATGCTAAGGGTAATATTTCTTAAGATAGAGTGCGTTGCGAGGACTAGGAAGGGGATGGCCTTCGAAATCCTCTAAGAGGTATGCCCCTTTACCGAGCGCCTTAATGATGATGTAAGGGTCTAGCCATAATGAGTCGAACTTCCCATGACCAAGGACATCCTGGGCCTGGTCATATACTAGAACAAGGTCGCCTTCGTGAAAGGTACGAGGCTGGACTTTTCGGTCATACTGAGCTTTGGTGCGTTTTTTGGCCGCTTCCATGGTTTGCAAGGCAACACGGCGGTCTTCAGAGGCGTGCTTAGGCATGATAAGTCATTGTTCTAGCGGTGAGGTGTCAGGGAGAAGTTCAACGGCTAGTTGTAGAGAAGGAATTTCACATTCGATTGGTAAGGCAACCTCCTCTCCAAAAACGAGGTGAGGAGGGTTATGGTTGGGGGGCAGAGGTGCCCCCAAGCATGGTGTGGTCATGCCAAAATGTATTTAGAAAAATGGGAATCTAAACACATTTTAATGATGTGGTGTGCCATTTGTTCTGGTTATGGTTATGCAGTTTGAGAAAGGAAATGGAGGATTACCAATCTCTTTTGGTACTACATATAAGGATCAAATGGACTTTAAGTTTCCGAATTGGCATACCTGGTGTCACTATCCCAAAAGGAGGATTTGGAGATAATGAACTGATGCTCTCGTAGAAAAGCTATAGGTTGGTCAACAATAATGTCTAAGAGACTGGGTTGCTGATGTAAGATGAAGGAACGATAAGGGGTATCGTCCCGGGAGTGATCTGAAGTGATATGGGACTCGAGAGGTTCTTCTAAATGTGGAAGAATACTGGGTCTAGAGTCAACACGACCAGATACACTAGGAGAGTGGTGGAGAATGGCTTCTCTTGGTCTCTCAAATGTGGGTGCCCCCTTACCCAAACATTGGGTTTCGATGTAATGACCACAAGGTGGATGTGGTGTGAACACATGGGTTCGATGTAAGGGGGAATAGATGAAGTCAGGGGTGGGAATTTCTTCCATAATGTCGTCATCGTGATAGAAGATGGGGTGACTGGTGGAAGAAGAACCACCTGATGTGGTGAAGTGGCCTGAATCATCATCATGAGAAGAGAGGTTCACATGCGCATTGTCACAAGGGGTGACCGAAGAGTAAGTAGATAAAGGATCTACCGATGTTGAGCCCAAGATGATCGCTGAAGAAAGGTCAAGCGAAACAACAGGGGAGGATTCAGATGGAATGGTCCCCGAGGGTCTCATGGATGATGATAGGTAGAAAATGTTGGACGAAGGCTCCGTCATCTCGACATCGGGAGGGGGAATGTCAATGGGAGCAGTCATATCTGGTAGTTCTGCTGAAGCAGAATGCGCAAATATGGGAGAGGTGTACTCATTGCGCTTGGCCTCGAAGTGGTGGACCGCGGCAATAGAGGTGCGGAAGTCCTCGAGGCGGGGACAAATATGGGTGTGATGGCCATGGAGATCACACAAAGCACGGGGGTGGTTGGTGTGAATAGTCTTGGGTTTCTTGGCCGCGGTTGTGGAAGGAACAGAGGCTTCTGGGACCGCGGACTCAGGGAACGTGACATTAACCATGGGCTTTAGATGAAGTAATTCAGGACAGGTATGGGAGGCGTGAGCGACAACATCACACAAAGCACCCTGGATGGTATGCTTTGGAGGCTGAGGAGGAGCAGGGTTTGTCGGGGCAGCCTTGTCCTTTGATGCCCCCTTGCGATCTTTGCCCTTCTTACCCGAAGCGGTCGCAACAGGAGGTGGTTCCTGTTGAAGTGACTGAGGCACTGATGCAACGGGAGAAGCCATGGGGACCGGTTGAACCGGGGTCAAAGCGATATAAGGTTTTGGTTGACCAGGCAAGGTGGGGGCTGGAGGATCAAGGTACCAAACGGGAATCCCAAGTGTCAAGTTAGGAAGAGAGAGGGTGGCCATGACTGGTACCGTGTACACTCCTGGTGGAGGAGCTAGGAACGGTATCTGACCAGAGGGGGCATGGCCAGGTGGGATGGCTCTTAAATGGCTAAGGCCTGGAGGAACCGTGCCAGGGGGATAAAGGGGCTCATGACTACCAACTGCAGGTGAAGGGCTAAGAGCAGGTTGCGGAGGGCAAGGTTGCTGACTTGCCGAAGCAGGTTGCTTGAGAGCAGCCCGAGACGATTGCATCATGCAAACATTTGATGAGCTGGGGTCAGAGATAGGAGGAGGGGAAAGACTAGGAAAAGTTCCAAGCAGGGAGGAATCCTTGTAAACGCCGGGGGAGACACTGGTCAAGGAGTCGACGGTTTGCTTGTTGGCTACAGAAGAGATGGTCGTCTCAGGTGAGGTCCGAGATTTTGGCTCATGATATGTCAACTGGTCAATGGTGACTATCTTCCCATTATGGGGGAAAGACATCTTGCGAAAGACCACGGATGGGACAGCAGACATAGCATAGGTGTAGCTTCGCCCCAAAAGAATGTTGTAGTCTAGTGGGGCGTCAATGACTTCGACGTCAACGCAAACAGTCTTACCGGCGAGTGTGATAGGGCAATTACGGAACAAGCCAATGGGCTGGGAGGCATGACCGTCCCACGCTCTAAGGGTGATCGTGGAAGGGGCCAGCTCAGGGGATCCAAGTTGCTTCCAAACCGAAGCAGACATCACGCAGGTGGATGCCCCCTCGTCAATGATACACCGGGAAACGATGGCGTTTCGTATTTTGACTGAGATTTGGAAGGCGACGGAAGGAGGGAGGGGAGGGTGGTCCGATTGAGTGGCGTCGAAAACAATCATCTGGTCGTCAGCAGGATCTACAGCGCCCACGGAAGATAGTAGAGCCTTCTTTTGGGAAGGGCATGACTGGAGGAGTTCCAGTGTGGAAATGGCAGCAGGGGACTGCGCCAAATCATCTACTATGCTATACGACTGAGCGGCTCGACCGGAAGCAGCATTTCGGCGTAATGGTCCCTTTGGAATCTTTGGAGGAACCTCAACTTTGGGTTGAGGGATGTGTAAGGGGCCATTGGATGTCGAAAGAGGCTCTGCAGAACCTGAAGAGGGGGGCTCGGGAGCAGACTGAGCAGGAGGCTTGGGGTACTGGCGAGACCGAGTTTGAAGGTTAAGGTCGACGGTTAGAGGCGGATCAGATTTCATCATGAGGATCTGGTAATTAGAGGATCCAGAAGGGGAAGGTGGAGTGGTCACCTGTCCGTCAGGTGGTTGGGTAGCCATGAATCTCTGCTGTGCATCCACCTGCGCTTGAGGGGGCGGAGAGCGCTGTTGCAGGGGTTGAGAAGGCAAGGGAGGCGAAAGTGGATATGCTGGAGGAGTTGGCGTGCCAGGTTGTGGATAAGGGTAATGGTTAGGTTGGGTAACATTGAGGTAAACAGGAGGTTGGGCAAAAGGATGAGGCATGCCGTATCCTGGATGCATGCGATCGGGAGGGGGAGAAGTGCGGGAAGTGGTGCCCCCTCCCCCAGGAAAACCATAGCTCATGTGAGGTTGAGCGGATGGAGGAGAGATGGGTCCAATGATACTATTGGCGGCATGAGGTGCCCCTGGTGTATGGGCATCATTGGGTGTGGGAAGATCAGGTAGGACAGTAGGATCATAACCTGTCTGAGCGTAGATCAGGTCATACTTTAACGCCATTTGGAGGGCATCTTCTTCGGTTTGAGGAAAATGGGATGCGACATCTTTCCCGATAGGGGACAAGAGAGAGCTAAGGAACCAGTCCATGTAGACACGGTCTTCGAAGGGAGGAGATTGGCATAAGCTCCGTCGTCTTCGCCATTCTTGGACATGGGTAGAAAGGCGGGTCGAAGAGGTTTGCTTGAAGGAAGTCAAGAGTTCGATACCAGTGTCATAACGAAGGGGAAGCTGGAAGTAAGATAAAAAAGCCCGGGCAAGAGT
Source organism: Pinus albicaulis (assembly GCA_034641835.2). Taxonomy (NCBI): domain Eukaryota; kingdom Viridiplantae; phylum Streptophyta; class Pinopsida; order Pinales; family Pinaceae; genus Pinus; species Pinus albicaulis. The sequence goes on along the minus strand of CM076580.1, from coordinate 54,942,044 downwards.
TGCAAAGGTGGTATGGGAGAAAGTGGGCTGGTCAACATACCACTTCGAAGCTTCGCCTGTAAGCGTGCGTTGGAACAGTCTAAGATGAACAGAGTCATCGATAATGGAGGTAGATGAACACCACATGTGGAAAGATCGAACATGATTTGAAGGATCTTCCCCAGCACGACCTTCAAACTTTGGGATGTCGGAAGGGAGCTTTGTCGGCATAGCGGGCCAACTAGCGTCATGATGTATAGGGTCATTTATCAACCGGTCCAAATCGGGGAGGCTGAGGCCTGCCAAGAAGGGGAGCACGGGTGAAGCCGAGGTAGTTCCTGTGGTGGTTCTGCTAGTAGTAGTCCTGGCATTAGGGCCGGGATTCCCGCTAGTGTTAGGCCCTGGACCAGACATAGTGGAGGTGACAGGGGGGAGGACCAGAAGAAAAAGGAGAACCCAAAGAATCAGCGAAGGACTGGCTCGACGATGGTGGGACGGAGCAGGTCGATCGACCGGAGACAGAGGGTGAAGGCCAAGGGGGCTCCGGGAAAGGTGCCTTGGGGGCGCAATGATGACAGGAAGAAGGAAACCGACAAGGGCAGAAAGGGACAGAATCAAGAAGGTCAAGGGCAGATAAGGTGCAGTGACGATTGATTTTAGAGTCTTTGCCAGGCGGTGTAAACCAAGCGCTTCTTCACTTAGGGTCAGTGTGTGGTGTGCGTTAATTTTAATTTTTAAACCCTTTCCGTTGTTGAGAGCAAAAAAGTGTGCTGCGTAGCTGAAAATAAACCTACAGAGAACAGAATAAAATGCTGAAATAACAGAAAAATAACAGCTATGTATGCATCTATTTAACCCAAGAAGGTGGGTCTCTCAAAACTATGCTGGAAAGAAAGGGAAAAACTATGGAAACACACACAAAGGACGCTCGACAGATCTGGGGTCAAAGGGGACAAAGATCTGGAGGATAAAGCTGCAGACAAGGGGTGCAGGTCACAGCCAAGAGACAGAGGTCAAGGTGGCTGGAAAAAAGGAAATCAGCAAAAACCGGGGGGGGGGGGCAAGGCGGAGGCCTTCAAAGGAGGTCCAAACAAAACGACAGGAGGTGATTTGAAAGGAAAAGAGGCTGATTTCAATGGATCTGAAAGGGAGGTAACAGATCTGGAAAAGAGGGGGCTGATGTCGTATCCGGACAGAGGGGGTCGAAGTTTCCAGAATCGACTACCGAAATACCGAAACTTCACAAAAAGTGGAGGGTACTAAAGCCCTATATAGGTTCCCACTAGATGAGTAAAAATAATGAGACGTATCTTGGTCAAGGCGGGTCGAGACAGAGGCTGAAACCCCGGCAGAGCCGCAGTAACCTTAAAAATTGGCAACAAAATGCTGAAAAAAAAAGGCGGTGTCGCAGTTCCGACTCCGATCCGAGTTGAGGTCGCAGAAACAAAGCAGGAGTGCGTCGGTGTCGCAAAGTTTTGGGCCAAAAGGTGCGACTGTCTTGTTGTTTCGGCTACAGACTAAAAGTTGCCGTCTGGGCCACAATGTGCTCACTGCGCAATAGGGCCGAAACACACGGAAGTTAGAAATTTTAGGTTTTTAGGGTTTTATGTGAGAAAAATGACATGAAAAGAGAAAAACTAAGCAGCTAAAAAAGAAGCCCTAGGGCCTGAAGTAGCTGGATATGCAGGAATATGAAAAACGACCGCGGTCGTAATTTAAAACCCGTGTGGAGTCGCCATTTGTTAGTATGAATTCTTTGTCGAAGCGTACGAAAAAGAACCACTTTAGCTACGCATAACTAATAGCCCCAACAACAATAATGGCTGCAAAACATCTTCAGATCTGCAATTAGTAGTTAAAGTGCTGCAACAAACAGATCTATAAATGGAAAGACATTAAGCAGTAAAGTAAAGATTTTGCTCCATGCATCCAACAGACAAGACAAGAACACGATTTTTGAATGAATTTTTATATTACAGGGCACCTGAGAGGAAACAAGAAGGTGTATCCAGATCTCCTCAATGGGATGGGTTCTTTGTAGTCCTCAGCACTTCAGATCTAAGCTTTCTCTCTCTTGTAGATGTAGAAAACCCAATGAAGAAGGTAGAGCTCAATGGGAGAAAAATGGCAAAAAAATGAGACCAAGTGTATAGATCCAGAGTGATCTAATATGCAACAAAAGGTGAAGAATGATGGGGAAAACCCTCCTATTTATAACAAAATATTGGGTCATTCTAGATCTTGGTGCATGATTAAAATAATGTTTACCAAATCTAGATCCACCTCTATGGAATATTTTATTATTATTTGTTGGAGGGAAAGGGTGTTTTGACTTGGGTCAAATCCCTTGATTAGTGAAGAATAAATAAATAAATGATTTATTTATCTTTTTAAGGAAGTGGTTGGGATATAATCAAATAAATAATGATTTATTTAATTAATGTTGGTTGATTTGGTCATATTTAACAAGGAATATTATTTAAATAATTATTCCTAGAAAATAATAAGATAACTATGGGTTTATCTCATTAATTTCTTTGTTTTTAGGTTAAACATGACTGGGAATAATAATTAAATTATGGTTTAATTAATTATTCCTTTTGGGGTTTCCTAATTAACATAGTGAAAGCAGTTTTACTTGGGGTAAAACTGGTCTTACATGGTGTACTTGGGTCCATCTAATGATGAAAGGTTAGATGATCAAAAAATGGTGTAACAGATTCCCTTGACAAAATGGGTGTCCAACATTGTTCCTGTAGATAAGAAACAGGGTACCATTCGGGTCTGTGTTGATTATCGTGACATTAACTGGCCCAGCCCTAAGTATAATTATCCTACTCCATTTATTGATCAAACCATTGATGACTGTGTGGGGAGTGAGATTTTTTCCCTTATGGATGGATTTTTTGGCTAAAACCAGATTAACATTCTCCCGACCGATCAACATAAGATTGCCTTTATCTGTCCCTGGGGTACTTTTGCGTACAAAAAGCTCCCTTTCGATCTGAAAAATGTTGGGGCTACATTTCAGCGAGCGATGTCCTATTCTTTCCATGATATTAAACACATTGTTCAGCCTTATCTAGATGACCTTCCGGCTCATTCAGCTAAGCGTAAGGACCATCCTGACCATCTCCGTCAGATTTTTCTTCACTGTCGACAATATAACATCTGGCTAAATCCGCATAAATGCGTCTTCTCCTTTGACTCCGGTAGACTCTCAGGGTTTATCATTTCCAAAGATGAATTTTGCCTCGATCTTCTCAAAGTTGAGGCTATCATTAATCTCCCCTCTCCATCCTCATTACATCAGCTGCAGAGTCTGTAAGGGAATGATAACTTTTTACGCCGTTTTATACCTAACTATGCCGAAGTGGCTAAAGGATTCACGCGATTACTAAAGCAGGGCGTCCCGTTCCTTTGGGATGAGATCGCCCAGAAGTCTTTCAATGCATTGAAGACATTGCTTTTCAATGCTCATCTGTTGCGTCCTTCGAATTATCATCGTGATTATTCCCTCTATTTGGTTGCCGCTTTCAGCATGAATGCCATGGTTTTGGTACAAGACGATGATGATGGCGATGAACATGTTATTTATTATCTGTCTCGTAACCTTCTCGATACTGAAACACGCTATGCACATGTTGAGAAGTTGGCGTTGGCTATTATTCGAGCTGTTCAACATTTTCGTCACTACATTCTGTTGCGTACAGTGACTGTGATTTCTGACTGCAACCCTATGACCTACATACTGTCTCGTCAATTGCTGGGGGGCAAGTACTCGAAGTGGATTGTCATCCTCCAAGAGTTCGATTTGGAGTTCATTACTTCCAAGTCGAATAAATCATTAGTCTTCGCCGACCTTATCTGCTCTCTCCCTTCCAACTCCGCTCTGTCTGGTTCAGAGGAACACATTTCAGACGATATGCTTTTTCTGATTAGCACCCTCGATCCTTGGTACGGTGATATCATCATATATCTTCAGACTTCTAGCTTCAGATCTAAGTTGACGAAGGATGCTCGTCAACGCATCCGCCATCAATCGAAACCCTATCATATAATCGAAGATACACTCTACCGTATCGGAGTTGATTCCATTCTCCGCTGGTGTTTGACTCTTGAGGAGGCTGAGAAAGCCCTGAATGACTGTCACAGTGGCGCTTGTGGTGGTCACATGTCTGGTTATGATACTACACAAAAAATTCTTCGTGCTAGGTATTTCTGGCCCACCATCTTCAAAGACTGCATTGTCGTTGTTCGTAAATGCCATGATTGCAAGATCTATCAGCGCAAGATGCGCCTGCCACCTTCCCATCTCCACCCTGTCATTACCGTTGGTCCCTTTGTGAAGTGGGGCATCAATTTTATGACATGTAACCCTCACTCGGCTGGGGGGGAATGGTTATATCATTATAGCCGTTGACTACTTCACCAAATGGGCCGAAGCAATGCCTACACTTACGGCTGACGGTAAGACAACAACACAGTTCATATTCAATCATATCATTTCTAGGTTTGGTGTCCCTCAAGCCATCGTTACCAATCATGGTTCCCATTTTTAGCATTATATGGTGGCAGAGTTGACTTCAAAGTTGGGTCTGCGTCACGACAGCTCAACACCGTACTATCCTCAGGCCAATGGCTAGGTTGAAGCCGTGAATAAAGTTCTTGTCACTATGCTTCAACGTATGATTGGGATGAACAAATCAAACTGGCATCTCATGTTATTTTTCGGCTCTTTGGGTGTACCAAATCTCAGTTAAGGATGCAACTAGATTCACTCCATTTAAGCTTGTTTACGGTCTAGAAGCTACCCTTCCGATTGAATGTGAGATACCTTCACTCAAGTTGGCTGTTGAATTGCTGCCGAATACTTCACCAGAAGAAGAGTTTCTTCTCTACTTAGAAAGGCTGGATGAAACTTTCCGCTTTGCTGCTCTGGTCATTGAAGCACAGAAGAAGTGGGTTAAAGCTCATTTTGACTAGGCAATTTCCCCTCGCTCCTTCGTAGAAGGAGACCTCGTCCTCCTACATGACCAAGCTCACGATAAGCTGGGGGCATGAAAATTTCAACCCATGTGGCATGGGCCCTACATTTTTAAACGTGTTTTGCAAAATGGGGCCTATGAGCTTATTGATTACGAAGGTCATCCTCTGCATCAGCCCAGAAATGGGTTATATCTTAAAAAATATTATGCAAAAGTCATTCGTGCATGTTTTGTGTACATAGGTGTTCTTTTAATTTTTGTACATTTTTGGCCTAGTGTGCTTTGCGAGCGTTTTCCTGCTTATTGGGTCGTTGCTTATTGTGCAGATGTCTATTACCCCTTATGTCAGTTTCGTGGATGGTGCTTCCTGCAGTACCTGGAACCTGTCTTCAGCAGCCTAGGTGATTTATGATCCTGCTAGTGAGTTGGTAGACCTTCAAGGTATTTGTCTAGGACGAACTACAAACAATGTCACTGAGTATAGTGCTATTATTGAACTATTAACCGAGGCGATTACCCTTGGCATTCATGCATTGGTTGTTAATCTAGACTCACAGCTTGTCGTTCTTCAACTTAATGGACATTATTCAGTTAAAAACCCTCACATCTTAAGGTTGTATTTAGGTGTTCGTTTGCTGGAATGACAATTTGATTACATCACATATCAACATATTCCTAGGCGAATTAATGCATTAACTGATACAGTGGCTAACATTGTATTAGATAGACATTTGCGCAATTTGTAAAAATCATCATCACATGAAAAGATCCATATAGGAAAATATATGTATATATATAAATAAAACCTAGGTGTCTACTTAGCATGACGCTCATGATAGCATGTCACTGCCCGTACAAGCCGCCTCAGCAAGCAGTGAACAAGGTTTGACACCCCTACAGTGTGTTGCTGGTATGCATGAGGAACATCATCGAATCGCACATAGTCTGGGATACCACAAGAGATTCCCTCCAAATTGCGTATGATTTCCTCCTCCTCGCCTCCCTCACCATGAGGGGCAATATCAAAGTCGTGAGGGATTCGCCTCACTATCGGGGACATACCTGCAGGTCTCTCTGGGCCAACATTTGCAAGTACATGGAGTTAATGTCAAGACATGCATAACAAAAAAATCATAATACTCATAACAATAAAAATAAAAATAAAAAATGAGTCTTACCAAGTACTTCATCCCAATCCTCTCCTTTTGGGAGTGGGGGATCTGAATCACCAGCGAAATCTGTGCCAAAGTAGGGCCAATCCTCCACGACGATCAGCTGTCGGCGGAGCCACTCAAAGAACTCTGGTCTTGAGGACATCTGTTGACCACCCCTTGACCTTAGCATCAGAGCTGCCCAACGGGCCATCCGTGGCTCCTATGCTAGTGGTGTCGGGACTATAACCTCCTGACGCTGAAAAATTGGTAGTCATTCTAAGATGAACGATACCAGAATGGACTCGTAACCGAACTGCTTTAGCTTGTTTTTCTTGCACTTTGTCAGTTGACGTTTCATGTTGATTGTCACTGCCTTTGCCTAGTTGTATAGGGTCGATGTCATGCAATCTACAACAAGAAGTATCTATTTCTTTGTGGCCTCGTGCGGTGCCTGCGATCCTACAACTCATGTGATGGTGTGCAGGACTACCTTTAGTGCTAAGTCTAAAATAGTCTGGATACCCACTTTTCCGCTTCCTGATCCTTTCCTTGCCCCTAGACACACCCTGTCGATTACCATACTCATGTACTCCATTGTGGGCCGGGTACTGGTCAGGATTGGTAGTGCCCCCCTCCGCGACAACCCTGTTATGAAATAAATGTCTGAAACTTCAATCTCAAGTTATTGGTCATGAATAATGAACTTTTCCCGATCAACGTCCCTAACACTGATCAAGTATTGCAACAACTCTGGTTGAGCTCTGAGGCATGGTGTCATGAAGATTTTTTTGAGCCCACAATATCTAAGAGCTTCCATGCATATTTCGTTTTCCATGGCAAGTTTGTCTTCTTCACTGTGTTCTCGTTCTTTCCATTCAATCACCATTTTGACGCTTTACACCTGCAAAAACATTCATATGACTCTTATTAGCTGAATTCAAAGCTCTTGCTTGGTTAAAATGGGCGTAGTTGTCTGCATTTTCATGCTAAAATTATGCGCCATGATTGGCACGACTTTTTTAGAAACAGTTGCACCAATGGGCATGCCCCAGTTCAGAATTTTGGTCGGTTAGCGCAAGTCTATGCCTCATACTCGCTCCAACTGCCACACCCTAAATTTTGTCAAATCCCCCCCATGGACACATAAAATTGGGGTTGCAGGAAATGAAAAAGGAATCAAAATGTAGGGAAGGACGTTAGCTCTTACTTGGAACTAACGGATTCGAGATTGGTCTTCCGGATCACCCGCTATCACCACCACAAAATTGCAGTATAAAAAGGGTAACTATTGCTCCACAAGAGGTAAAAGTGAAAAGTAATTATTTTTTACCATTTTTGGCATTTTATAACTTTTCAAAACCCTAATTAGTTTTTAAGACATATTTTTCGATTATTTCACTATGTTATTTCAAGAAATGGGTTTTATGTGCGTCTCTTGTGCAGCGACAGGTTTTTAACATAACATCGATGAAGTATGGAGCTGTATTTTATACTTTTTTCAGACTCAGTAAAAACACGAAAAAATTCAGTGTTGGAGTTATCTTTCAGCTCTTTTCTGACTCTCTAAAACTGAAAAGATTGCCGAGACTCTTATCATTTTGAACTCATTAAATGGCTACGAAACGATATCTACCCAGTATATGTTTACCCCTTTTTCGGGTTGGGATGGATTATTTACGAAAAAGGAATACCTTAGCCTATCACGAATAAGAGGTTCTCTCAGATATTGTTTTCTACCTTTTCGGATCTGAGAGACTACTTACGAAAAGGGACCTACTGGAGTTTTCTTTCCCGCTTATTTTCAAACTCTCTAAATATGAAAGATGCGGAGTTCTTCCTTGTCAGACTCATTAAACCTTGATGACATCAGACATCATCACCATGATGTTAACCGAGTTCCTCCTTCATAGGGCTTGTAAAATGTACTACGATGGATTTGTCCAAAGAACAAACTTACATGACAAGCATATGTTATCCCCTTCAAGATTGTTTTTCAAAAATAATTGGGGTACTCGCCATAAATGGTGGGGTAAATGGAACCAGTACTCAGTCGTGTCGGCAGTATGTCGCTCTTGAACATGACACTCATCTGCATTCGTGTCGGGTTGGGGAAATCTCATTTCGTCATTTTTTGCCTCCATGGGTTTAAGTAATCTGTTTTGGCCTCTCATCCGCTCTTTTCCACGTCATCATGGCCTCAGGTCCCTTGATGTCGAATACTGCCAAATCCAGAGTCGTGTCGCTGATATGTTCAAGAGAAGTTTGCCTTTGCAATTTTCAACCCCCCTCTGATCCTCTGTTTGGTCCTAATTCACTATCATCACATTCCTTTGTCTCGTGTCCATGATGTGGGAAACATTATGGCCCTCCTTAGACCATGTCAATTCCTCTCAACTTCAGCTCATTATCCAGGAAGTTGACCTAGAGACTCCTTTCTGGTACCTTGGAGCTTGCATGCCTCAATGGCAATTTCTTCGCATTCGATGATAGGTCCACATAATTGGCCTTCGATCGAGTGATTCTGCGGGTGTTCGACGTCAAATCACTGTTCACATTCTGTGGATTGTACCTATTGTACCTTGAGATCCATTGTCATTATTGGTGGTTTCTCTCGTGCTTGTTAACAACTTTCATCATTGGTTGGTAATCAGGTGACTTTCTTACATGTTCGACTTCAATTCACATATTCGCATGCTTGAATTTGTACTTATTCACCATACCTCGGATCTCAGTTTTTATTTACTCTATTATGGATGGCTGCGCCCATGCCACATGTTCATGTATCAGAGATATTAGTTGTATTTGTACTTGCAGGTCTTCTGACAACGACATTTTGTTCGAACACGTTCTCGTAAAGCATTTCACCCCTCCCTCTGTCTCGAACCTCATGTTTTAGGGGGCATCTGTTACACAACATTTTGTCACCGTCCTTGCAATCCCCATCTCGCATTTTGGAGGACCATTATTGTGACTTATATGAATTATCATGCCTTGAAAAGACCATCATTGCATCCCTTGCCATGAGGACAACATTCCTTTTGTTGACAATTCCTTAAGTAGACCATCAGAAACACATGTTTTTGGGTTGGTGCTAGTAGACTGTTATGCCCTCGCGCCAATGAGGAAGATTAAAACTAGGCCTTGCACCCATTGGAGCTATGTCCCAGTGAGCTACCCGTGCTAAGCTGTTTTTGGAATGTTTTTTAAATATAGAGGCAAATTTTCCATGCTAACAACTTCGTGGGCGAGTTAGCTTGGGTGGTTCGACTAAATAACCATGACCACCCTCTTTTGATCTCTTGTTTCCACCTTTTGGGGGAACCTCCCAAAGGATAAGGTCTCCCTTCCACCATTGTAGAGATCCCAATCTCCTCCTCTCCCTCTATAAATAAAGCTATCTCCCATTGTTACATTAGTTGAACAACTGAATAGCTGAAGGAGAATTGCTGAACATTTTGTTGGTGAGATAGAGTAGAGAAAGAGACCTTTGTTGAGAGAGAGCTTAGGCTTGTGTCCTTGCCTCGTCCCAATTCCCCAACAATCCTTCGAGACGCGCTTCAACTGAACCTGCCGAAGGAGGCTGCGACTTCAAGGCTCCGGTTGTAATCTCTTTCTTTCTATTTATATATACACGACTAATGTTTGGTTCCCATCTTGTGCTAATATGGTTTATTTTACGCAATATGTTTAATCTTCCTTGACTGATTAGCTAGTTATGAATGGAATTATTGTCTTGTATGTTGCTTTTGTCCTTTGATCTTTGTGCAGGAATCCGAGTACCATTGCCGAAGGATTGTGACCTGTAAGGACAGAGATCAAGAGGCCGCCATTGCTACAGTTGCGATAATCACGTTGGACTACAGGTAGGACAATCTATCCCAACCTATGTCATTCGTTAACTAGGAACCTACACATTAGCTTGTTCCCTTGTTGCTAGACCCACTCTAGGGCTAGAGGGATCGTCTCTGTCCGCAGAGAGGATTTACCTACTTATCAATTAGGTGTCAATTGGTCTACAATAATGATGCAGTCCTTGTGGGGGAACATCATGATGCGAAATATGGAGGAGGCTATGGCAGACATGGCATACATATAACTCCGCCCAAGGAGTATATTGTAGTCCAAGACTTCAATGTCCATGTGTACCGTCTTTCCGGCTAAGCAAACTGAGACATTTTGGTAGAGGCCGACGAGGGTTGAAGGACGTCCGTCGTATGCTCTAAGCGTAATGATTGATGGTTTTAGTTCGGGAGAACCTAAGTTTTGCCAAACATTTTTGGACATGATGCACATGGATGCACCCTCGTCTATGACACATCGATGAATTGTGATATTCTAGATTGACATTGGCATATGGAAGGTGACCATGGAAGCAAGCCTGGGGGTGGCTTTGTCTAAGTCAAAAGTCATTAGGCATGTATCGGTAGGGTCGATAGCGCCTAACGCAGAAAGCAGGGCTTTCCATTGTTTTGGGCATGACTGCAATACTTCCAAAGTTGACATAGAAGCGGGAGATCATGCTAAGTTGTCCATGATACTATAATTATGGGCTGCTTTGGAGTAGTTTCTTGCTCGCCTATTGGGTCCCTTCACCATTTTTGGCAATGGTTCGATAGGCATCTTTGAAATGGTGAAAGGTGCAGTCGGTGCATTGGTACTTGCCCTTGACGCATTGGTGTCTAGTGGGGTGTTGTAATTGTGATTTCTTGTTTAGAAAACATCTCTTCGCCAGTCATGTAGATTTCATGGCTGCTTTTCCCGGAGTCGTCTGTATTTTGCTGCTGAGTGCTTACTGTCCCTTGATGGTGGAAAGGTTGTTGCATCACAGCTATTTGCTGGGAAGATCCTCCTTGCCCTCGGTTACTCTGTAGCCTCTTCAGCTCAGGGAGATCGAGACAGTGGTGAGTATAGTGGCCATACTCACCACACATCGAATAAGAATGGTTTGTTCGAAGAGGTGGCCTTTTGCTCTGCCATTGGGCGTTGCTCGGCTCCTGGCTCTGATTTCGGTTGGAGTTGCCTCCAGCCTGGGATTGCGGTGGGAATTACTAGTTGTTTCCCCCGTATCCAGGGTTCCCTTTTGGCTTGGTTTTTCCCTTTTTTCTTCACCATGTTAGGAGGGTAGTTCTCGTGGTTGTATTGGTGTGGTTGGTTTTGGGATGGCTGCACAAAGTTCACCTGTGCACGGGTTTGCATAGGCGGGTCTTGTGCTGGGGACTGAGCATAACGCAGTCCCTAGTTCGCACCTGGCTGTCAGAGGGGAGCTCTTTCATCAGTGTTTCTTTCTGCGTACTGGGCCCCTTGAGCCGAAGGATAAGGTCCTCCCTAGTGATACGCTTGCGCCCTATTGGTCAAATTTTGCTGAGGCATTTGATGACTTTGAAAACCAGGTTGAGGTACGTTCTGGGTAGAATTATATGTGTAACCAGGGTTTTGACTACTGCTACAAATCCCTATTTGTTCCAAGGGGTGTCTGCTTCATCAACGGTACTCCACTTCCTATGGCGCCTATACCTCTGCTTACCATGCTCCAGTTCACTCTGCCTTTGCTTATGGGTAAACCAGAAGTGCTACTTCAATTGCTTCAACATGTGTTGCTTAAACTAATGCCTAGGTAACCTTGGGTCAATGACACAATTAGTCCATCTGCAGAGTTTGACATGCCTGGAAATTCTTGATAAGTTTGGAGGTGCGGGGCATTAGGCAGGATGTTGTAAATGTATCCTGACTGCGTATAAATCAACTCAAGCTGCTGGGATTTTTTGATGGCGTCCTCTTCGAATGTGGGCTTTTGCTACGCCACATCCTTTGAAATCTCTGCCATAAGAGTTTTCAGGAACAAATCTAAGAGAACCCGAACATCGAGTTTAGCTTTACATAAACTACGACGCTGCCTCCATTCATGGAGATGGTCCGAGATAAAGACGACGAGGGTTTGTCTAAAATGTGTTAGTAATTCCATTCTGGAATCATGGTGAATGGGTAACTAAAAATATGTTAAGAACGCAGTGGCGAGGAAGCCAAAGGTTCCATGTGAAGCTAAGGGTTGCTCCACGTACCACTTCATGGCTACTCCTATCATAGTGCATTGAAATAGTCTCAATCGAGTAGTGTCATCAATGATACTGTTCGATGAACACCACAGGTGGAAGGTCATGACATGATTACTTGGGTCTTCTGCTTGCTTTCCTTCGAACTTTGGAATATCCAAAGGGAGCTTCGTGGGCATGGGAGGCCATGTAGGGTTGTGTGCAATGGGGTCATTCGTTATCTTGGTTAAATCAGGCAGATTCAACGAAGCTAATAAAGGTGACTGGGAGGTTGACACCATTGCAATGTGCGAAAACACAAAGTTTTGGTTAGGAAGAGGGTTGGTCTGCGACATACCCTGCTGTGTATTTGGTTGGCTTCCCAAATGGGACACACTCCTCTGCCCCCTAGGGGTTGTGGGAGGAGTGGTCTGTGGTGTGGTGTTGGGAGACCGACTAAGGTTCCCAACTAAGGATGCCCCAATAAAGGACGAACCAATAATGGTGGCAGCATTCTGTCTTTGACGCCTAAACGACGAAAGACGTGGAACCCCTCCCGGTAATGGGGGGAGGTCCAAAAGATGCCTAGATCGACGAGGTCCCGTTGGGTCCATTTTGGTGTCGACCAAGTTTGGTTTTGGAAAATTTTGAGAGGATAGAGTCTATGATCAAAGAAATTTTTTTGTCACATACATAAAACAAAGTGAAAATAAAATAGATTTTCCCTTTAAATTAATCTATGTGATCAAGCAATAAAAAAAGTGGTTTTTGTTTGTTTGCGTATGATACTCAAAATCATAGAAGACCTATTCGTCCTTACACACTCAAATGTAACTGGGCTTTGAGAAGATATCTTGCGAGTGCTGACACAATGTCCCGTAAGAGCTAGCAACACCCCTAGTCAGTCGAAGAAAATCCACCAAGGTAAGGGTAGAGGGTCTGGCGCTTGCCTGGACTGTCACCTATAGGGAAATGATGCCCTAGTTTTGGTCACTAAGTACCACCATCCCACATGAGAGTTTGAGTCTTGGGCTTCTTTGTAAGTCAGCTAACAGTACCGAGTATTAGCCGGGTTAGGTAGCCCCAACTGATACCGCACACACTACGCTTAAGCCTAACCCCCTTTAAAATGGGTCTCTACTGCGCTCACATTTTCTTTTCCGTGGGTTGATAGGTGGATTTGAAGCTCCCTAAACAGTCAACTTATATGTTTCAAGATTAAGAATGATCAAGATGGCCTATTGGATTCCTACGCCCTTGATCCTAACTTAAGCTATAAATTCTTTTGTGGCCCCTGTGGGGAGAATTTAGTGAGTTTGGTTAAGTTAGTTTTAGGTGTCTTTGCTTTACTTAGTGAGTGGATGCGTGTGAGAAAAAAGTGGACAAGCACATAGTTTGAACGTGTGGATATTCGATGATCCTTTTCAAAACCTCCTATTTAAACTTTGTTATATTGTTCCTTGCTCAGAAGAAAAACATGTGTGGATATGGGCCGCTTTCTATTTTTACTAGGTAATCTATGTGATCAACTATAGGGAGATGATGAGTTGTGAATAGGGAGCATTCATATGCTTACATAAGATCATCGGAGGGTGCAAAGGTAGCAGAGATTACTTTCTCTTCTATAAACAATTCAATCCTAGTCCCGAAAATCCTAGTGCAAAAATTGAACTAAACTAATAATTTTTACACTAGAAAAAAGAAACTAGCTACGCATGTGTGGTCTTGGGCCACTTACTTTGGCTAGTTATCTAGGTGTGTTGGTACCAAATTTTGCAAAACATAATTTTTTTTCGGAATGCAAGTTATTTTCCCCCCTACTTAAACTATGTGTGAACTTTGCAAAAATCAACTTGAAATAAAACTGACACTAAGCCTACAAAAAACAGCTAAGAGTGAGCTTTAGCAAGTTACGGGGTACCACAACTAGTGCTGGCAGGTGTATTAGGGGCTGCCAAGCACTTTACAAGCAGGAAAAGATAGAAATAAGGGATAGTTTTCTCTTTCTGTCTTTTGCATGCAAAAGGCTGAAACAGGCGCGATGTTTGCGCACGGGTCAGCTCTGAACAAGCACCCTGGGCGCGTCTGTGGGAAGAAAAAGTGTGCAAAGTCCTGAAAAAGTAATTTTTGGAGTTGTTATGCTTCAGTTTGTCACTTGGGATGAACTAGGGACTGCAAGAGAAATCAGGGGAAATTCAACTCCACTCCATAGCACAGACAAAGGTCTCTGCAAAAAAAATCACAACCACATAAACTTGGTAATAAACATTAGTGGAGTCACCAATCATGTTTGAGTGTGTTTGGTGCACATATGTATGAAATCACACCAACGTAAGGGGTGTGTTCTACCCGCTTAAGTTATTGGTAACAGGCAGAAAAAGAAGTGGAGTCAAGCAAGTTAGTGGAACAAGCTAGAATGATAAGCATACTAGATAGAGAAATAGCATGCATATAAAAACTAAAACTAAAACAAATAAATACGAGCTCTGAAAAGAGTGAAACGACAACAATAATTCAAACGGTGGCTCTTGGCCCCTCTTATTGAGCGCTGGTAGGAAAATAAGAGTGAAACTTTACCTTCTTGCCAAAGAGCCCCTAGAACATGGGTTCTAAGTCCCGATGCAAGGATGTTTTTACCCCAAGCTTGCCTCGGTGCAAAGTCTTCCTCTCTCTCTACTGTGGTGGACTGAACTTATTGGATGGCCAACAATTGAGTCCCCTCTATCTTCAGCTCTGGATCACACACTGTTGGTATTTCTTGGGCAATTATGGCCAACATAACAATGTGTTCACAAGTTCCACATCTCATGGTGGCCTTATATAGGAGAATTCAAATCCTCCTTCCCTCTCTTGGTACATTGTGGATGGTGACCCAAGAGAGGGGTATGATTCCTTTGAGTGCTCCAAATATTCCATTGTGTGCTCACTTGATGTTTAAGGAGGTGTTGGTGGCTATCCTTAGGCGGCTTCAAGTGAGGAATCACTTATCCTATGCTTTGCGTGGTCCCGAAAATTGACATTTCGCCACTCTTAGGATTGCGCGCATTTCGGGTCATAAGGCACGCAAAAGCACTCTTCACGATGAATAATGCGTGCATTAGCATTTATGACTTGCTCAAATTTGATTTTCCTCAGACCTTAGATATTTTTAATTACTTTCCAGATTCTGTAATGTTTTCTAGCCCTGTAAATCCTTCTACTTGACATTAAATAATGTCGTCTTCTGCTTGTACGATTTTCCAATGTTAAAACCCATATTAGCTTTGAGGAATTCACAATGGAAAGGGAAGGATAAGGAGAAGTACATAATGTAAATGGTGAACTTAGGATTCGAGGAGGAAGAGGCAAAGGAGGAAATAGAGGCGGAGGCGGAGGTATAGGTGGTCGAGGTGGTAGAGGGGAACCAAAACCTTTTGGATTTCCAATCTTTGATGAAGATTCTATAGCCACAATGAAAAAAATCTCACCTGTTGAGATTCAACAAGAAGATTCAGCACCCACAACTAGTGCATTAAGCACTTGGTTGCATTAAGCACCCATACTAGGGTGGGGCCCACAATGTTATTTTTGGGTGCATGTATATTTTTATTATCCCTTAATTTAGATGGACATTAAATTGTAATCTATTCTCAATGTGGAATTGAATGAGTTAACTGAAAGTGATAAATTCAGTTACCTAGTGGATTTTGAGTTAGAGGTTGGTTGGTGGGTCATGCAAAGTAATACTAATTGTAACAGAGTTCGAAGTGTAGTGGTGCATGAGTTGGTGCAAGTTGTAAACAGTTTAACTCAACTAAGTGAGTTAAACTAAGTTGTGCTAGTTGTAACTGAAGATACACTAGTGAGAAATCTAGTGAATTAAATATTAATTAATTCACAATCATTGATCTCACATGCAACTTAGATTTACTATTATTAGCTGCATGCATGTCAGATCCAATGGAGACCTAGTTGAGTTCTAGGTGAAAGGGAGGTTGACTATTAGTTGTAGGATTATTTGCTTGCAAACATGCAAGAAAACACCCATTGGAGTGCCCATGATATTTGCACAGTCAAGGCAAGTAAGAATTCCTATCTTTTAGGGATCTTTACCATCAGGGGGAGGCTGATAATTGGCTATGTGTTGGTCAGTTTTGCATATGACCATGTGAGACAATTAGCTAACTTACTGAGGGCTCTTGTGAGAAGAGCTTTGTGTATAATTGTTTCATGATCCATGCTTAATATACAATAGAAGATAATGGGTTTTTTAGTTGTAATCTTCGCTGGGAAATTATCTGTGTTGTGTGTGATTGATCTTTCTTCATGTTCATGTGATTAGCGATTGTGTTTTTAATTCTGCAAAATATTTGTAGAAGTGATTCAGTATTTAACTTTAGTACATTGTTAGATTAGGTGAATCCAAGATATACATGATTGTTTTATAATTTATACATGGTATCAGAGCACAAAATATTGCAGAAGTGAAGCAGGAGCTGAGTTTATGACTGGATAGAATTCAAATTTGCAGAAAGACTTTCTTGGTGCTACAGATGATTCAAGATCGAAATGTCTTTCAATGGCTTGAGGTTAGAGTATGCACTCGAGGGAAACTCAAACTACTTTTCTTGGAAGGACAGGATGGAGGCAGTACTCGAAAACAATGGCTTGAAGGAATTCATTGACAAAGATGTTCCTAAGCCAGATGCTACAGATGCTGCCAATCTTGATGCATGGCAAAAGAAAGTGGCAAAAGCGAGGAGGATCTTGTTGGAGGGAGTACGAGACCACATTTTCTCAAGCCTCCATGGGAAATCCACACCATATGCTATGTGGAAGGCTTTTATGGATCTATTCCAAAGCAACAATGACCATAGGAAATTGGTGCTCAAAGATAAACTCAAGAAGATCAAGATGGAAAAGGGCGACACCATTACAAAATATCCCACGAAGTTTGTCCAATGTCGAGATGAACTGGGGAGTGTGGGAATAACAGTCGCTAATGATGATTTGGTGAGCTTGGCTCTCTTAGGACTTCCTAAGAGTTGGCACAGTTATCAAGACTCTGTCAATGGAAGGGAAAAATTGCCAGATTAGGAACGACTGTGGTCGGATTTGGTGCAGGAGGAGTTTTGACGGAACACCAGAATCTTCATCTAAGAATGAGGATGAAGAGGATTGTGCTTTGGCTGCCAAGGTGAGGAAAGGGAAGGGGAAGAAATTCCCTTCAAAACCCAAGTCCATGAATGGCAAGAAGCAGGACATGTACAAGGTGAAGTGTTTTCACTATCACGAACATGGGCATTTTGCTACTAACTGTCCATAAAAGAAGAAGAACAAGAAGGTTGTTGGATCTGCAGCTGGTGAGGCCCTTTCCTCGCAATTTGAGCTGGAATTCTTGTTGATCGCATGCATGGTGTCTAGTGCATTTGAATCTATGTGGTATCTAGATAGTGGTGCTTCCTTTCACATGACGAGAGATAAGGAACTTTTCAGTGACTTGGAGGAGAAATATATCCAGATGCATATTGAGATGGGCGATGACGGACTATACAGTGCTACTGGGATTGGTACCATTACCTTTCAGAGGGAGTTAGGTAAATCATTTCAATTAAAAGATGTAATGCATGTACCAAGTCTGAAGAATTTTTTTGTCTTAGTCACAATGTTGGAGGACATAGGCTATGACGTTTTTAGTGATGAAAAAGCTTTCCTACGACATAAAACAATGGGTCAAGCCAAGAGGATAGGGATTCGATTTAAGAATCTCTACAAGATGAAGGTAGATGGATGCACTGCCATGATGGGCAAGGCAGAAAAAGTGGTGAGCCGGGATGAGGGAAAATTATGGCATAGGCAATTGGGCCATCTTCATCATGGAGCCTTGAAAGTCATGCAACAAATTTCTACTGGACTTCCAATGGGAACACTTGCTCAGTGAGATCGTTGCAAGGGTTGCACCATGGGGAAGTACGTAAAGTCCACCTTTCATGAGAAGGAGAACCGAGCTTCGGAGATCCTTGAGAGAGTTCACACAGACGTGTGTGGACCATTCTCAGTTGCTTCAACAACAAAACATAAGTACTATGTAATATTTGTTGATGAATTTTCTTGTAAATTCTAGATCTTCTTCATGCAGAAGAAAGATCAAACATTCTCTAAGTTCTATGAGTTTTAGGCATTTGTGGAGAAAGAGTTGGGGAAGCAAGTGAAGGCTCTTATGAGCGATAATGGTGGAGAATACATCTCTAACGAATTCAAGAACTTTTGCATCAAAGAAGGAATTCGAAGAGAAATCATAGCGCCTTATAACCCACAGTAGAATGGGGTTGCAGAGAGGAAGAATAGAACGATCGCGGGTGCAGCACGAGTGATGTTACGTGATCAGGGCCTACCAATGCATTTGTGGGCGGAAGCATGTAATACTATGGTTCATGTGCAAAACTGTTGTCCTCGTAGAGTACTTGGCATGAGTACACCTAAAGAGGATTTCACTGGTAAGAAACTTGATGTTTCACACTATAAGATTTTTGCCTCATTTGTTTATGTGCATGTGACCAAGGACGCCAGGAAGAAGCTGGAACCGAATGCTGAGGTTGAGATTTTTGTGGGGTAAACAGAAACACCCCATAATTATCGTGTGTATTTTCCAAACAACAGAATGACTATTGTGCGATGGGATATCAAATTTGATGAGGGGAAAGCCATGCGGTTGTCCCTTCAGAGGGAGTTGGACTTGCATGTAGAGGAGGAACCATTGGTTCCCAAGGATGAGTCTCAAGATGTGGATCAGCCACATGAGGAGGTTCATGGAGTGGAGAAATCACTCATATAGAGTCATCCATCAGAAATGGCAGAAGGCGCACCACGAAAGCTGATAGGCTGAGACTTGATGCTGCACAGTATGTAGGAGCCCCTACTTCATAGCGCAGACAGAGATAGTCTGATGACCGATTTACTGGATACATGGCTCTTGTGAGAAAATGTATTGTGACTGAACCATCTTCCTTTCAGGAAGCAGTGCAATAGCCTACTTAGGTTGATGCAATGGTGGAGGAGTATGGATCCGTTGTAAAAAATAGTGCATGGGAGAGAGTCCCAAGACTAGTTGATAAATCAGTGGTAGGCTCGAGATGGATCTACAAGGTAAAGCAAGTTGTTGATGGGAGAGTGGAGAAATACAAGGCCAGATTTATGGCCTGGGGTTTCTCACAGATCGAGGGGATAGATTATGATGAGACTTTTGCGCTTGTCACAAGGTACTCTTCCATAAGATCCATCCTTGCATTCTCAGCGCAGAAGGGCTGGCGCATTCATCAGATGGATGTGAAAACTGTGTTTCTCAATGGGATCATTGAGGAAGAGGTGTAAATAGAGCAACCTGAAGGTTTCGAAATCTTCAATGGAGATTTGCATGTGTTCAGTGTTGGAACACCTAATCCTACATGGGTAGGTGTGGAATTCAAAAAGTCACAATGGAGTCCAAGTGACCTTGGAATATGAAACCAAGAGTCACACCATTGTACTATAAATGTACATCATGTATAATGGAAAAATAAGAAAGCCTCACGCTTATCCTTCATTTCTTGTTGAGTTTCTTGTGTGTGTGTGTTTATTCTCCTCATACACCATGTGTGTGCTTAACATGGTATCGGAGCTGAGAAGTCCATAACCAGCTCAAACTTGAGTGAGCCATTTGTGTTTATGGCCTGTGTATATCTGCAAAAATTCTGATAATTTTTGCAGCACTCAGAGATTTCTGCAGCAGTTCTTTTTGCCACATTCAGAAATTGGCAGCATTCAGAAATTTTTTTTGAAGAAGAGCAGCATTGGTTTTGAGAAGGAGCAGCATTCAAAATCCTTGGCAGCATTCAGAAATTGGTTTGGAGACGTAGCCTTGTGCATCTGAAGGTTTTCTCACTGCTCATTCTTCCTGCAATTTCTGCACTTTAAATTCTGCACCATTTTGAAGAGCTGCTGGAATATTATTTAAATTGGGTTTCTGAAGAAGTTTCTGGTTTTTTATTTGAAAAATTTCTGAGTTTTTACTGGCGAAATTCTGGCCCATTTCCTAAGAAAGATTTCTGAGTTTGCTGCTAAAATCTCCTGAAAATTCTGCAAATTTATGGTGGAACAATCTCTGCAAGTTGTTCTACTATTTGTCCAATTCTGCTGTGTATTTAGAAGAAAAATCTGCTGCTGTTTTAAAGTCTTCTACTCTACTCTGTTGTTATAACCAAAAAATAAAAAAATAAAAAAAATTAAATTTCAGACCTTTCGGCCTCCATTCCACTACAGCCTTCAAAAAAAAAAATCTCGATTCCCTTTTACAAATTCTTTTTATTTAAAATAAAAAATAAAAATCTATAATCCAATCCCCATAGTTTCACTACGCCCTCAATACAATTCCTCTGCACCTGCATCTAGCACCCCCCGCCCCCTAACACTCTCCCACCCCTCCACCGTTCCCCACCTCACGCCGGCTCTCTCTGCGTTAACCTTACCGTGCGCCCTTCTCACTATAGAGCCGCCCTCCTCTCGGCCTCACGGATCTCTAGCCCACGCCTTCACCTATCAACACACACCTGCCCTCTCAAACGCTCTAACACCGCGCCCCTTACCACCCTCCCTACGCTCCTGCGCTCACCCAAACGCTCATCCCTACGCTCCGCCCTCTCCACACAAGCTCTCACCTTACACCCCATCCCGTCTACCACAGTCGACGGCCCTCCACCTACAACGAGCCCTCCCTCTCGGCTCACACACCTGGTCGCCCCCTCAGCTCCACTCCCCGCCCGGCCTACTCCACCGCTGGCCCCCTACCCACTACCTCACTCCCCCTGCGTCCTTCCCTATGCCAGCTCCCATTTCAACTCCCCATCCCCGTGGCCTATCCAAACAACAATCTCCTCACACAACTCTCGTCCCCCATCACCTTGGCCGCTTGGTCTTCCCAAATGGCTGCTCGGCCTCCCTCCCTCTACGCACAGTGAATTCCATATTTTTCAATTTTTTAAAATTTTACTTCTAATTAAAACCCTCCCATTTCAAAAGATTTCCCTCCCCTTTTAAATTTCCTCTCTTTTAATTAATCCCATCCCCCTACATTTTTTAAAAATTTCTTAATAACTCCATCCCATTGTTTAAATAAATTTCTCTTATCAAACTTTCCTTTCCACTTTAGTATTTAAATTTTTTATCCCTCCTCTATTTTTTTTTTAATTAATTAAAAAAAAAAACAGCAGAGAGAGAGAGAGGAAAAAGAGGAAATGACATGTGAGGAGATGGACTGAATACATAGAGAAAATTGCAGATTTGACATTGTGTGATTTGTGGCATAAGGGTGATTTTCTGAAGAAATTGACATTTGAAGACAAGTTTGCCATCATTAAAAACAACTCTTTGAAGAAAAATCAGTTGCCTTAAAGGCCTCTTGCACAAGTGTTTTTAGCTGCACTTTTACAAAATATTTTTGCAGAGATATTGACATTGTATTGTGAGTGGAATTTGCATCTTTTTCATAGTTGCAATAAGTACTTGAGTTGTTGAAAAATTGTTGATTTCCCTCCATCATTTGAGGAGCAGATTTTGTACTTTGAGATTTCCATAGTTGGAAATTCTTTGGAGTCATTTGTATTTGTTGTTGAATCACATTGTAAACGGTTGCATTTTCGGTTGAAGCCGACACCCTTTCATTTTTTAGCCTAAGTTGTTGAAATGGCTAAAATCAATGAGGCATTAGAGTTGTTGAATAACCTCATTCATTCCAATGTTGATTACATGATAAAAATGAGCAAGGATGCTCTTTGTAATATTCAAAACTGTTTGCAAGATGCACAAGAAAAGATTGAGTTTTTGCAGTTGGAATCTCAGCTTCAGCAAGACGAACTTCAAAAAAAGAGTCACCATTCTGAACCTGTTACTGTTTAGAAGATTGTGAAGGACTCTCATCAGAAGAAAGAAGATAAAGTTGCAGTTGATCCACATTCAGTGCCTTGTACTAGAGTAGATGTACATGCAGATGCAACAGCTCAGCCTGCACTTCTCAAGCCCATCATCAGACCTTGGGAAGAGCTTGTCCACAACAAGCACCGAACTAGTCTTGGATATGACAAGGATGTGACCTTTCATATTCCAGACTACACCAAGCCCATCATATTTCAGAGTGCCGGATTCATGTATGACAGTTCACCTGCAGCTATTCCAGATCCTGCTCCACAACAACAATCACAGATCGTAAAATGCCAACACTGTGATCGAGTTGGCCATATGAAAGATCACTGTTTTGATCTTCATCCATGCAAGCACTGTGGTCGGCACACCCATTCTTCAGACAGATGCTTCAGAAACAAGCCTCCTGCAAGAATCAAGATTCATCTTGGATGGATCGCTTCTTGGCAATGGGCATCAGCAGCCAAGAAGATGTTTAAGACACATGTCAGAACTTGTTCACGGATATTGAACAAACTTGCAGTTGAGTTTTCGCCATCATCTCACCTTGTCCCTGACAGGGGGGAAAATGGTGGTCATGTACAAGTTTCGACGACAGATCAAGCGAGCCTGAGCCACAATCTCTCATTCCATGTTCAGAGTTGTAGCCAGCAGTTCAAGCGAGCCTGAGCCACAATTCGTCATTCCGGATTCAGAGATGTAGCCAGAGACACGGATGCCCATGAGCATGCCTTTGGTTGGTGGACAACCTTAAACCACCATCTTTGGTTGATGGACAACCTAAAACCATCACAGGTAGTAGACCTCCCTTCTTTTAGGTCGAAGGTCTCCCTTTCATATATGAGGAACACTTCCTCTAGCAGAAGCCTTCAGCTTCTTGCCAGCTTTGGTTGAGTTCCAGGAAATGCTTCAAAGCATTCCAAAGTTGTTGGTAATCCTAAAACCATCACAGGTAGTAGACCTCCCTTCTTTTAGGTTGAAGGTCTCCCTTTTTTATGAGGGACAATTCCTCTAGCAGAAGCTTTTAGCTTCTTGCCATTTTTGGAAGAGTTCCGGGAACTGCAACAAGTTTTGCGTTCCAGTTTTGGTGGTAATCCTTAAACCACCTCTTTTTTCCAACATTTCAGAGAGTTGATTCAGCCCAAGTGCTGCCATGTATACTTTGCAGATTTTTATTACAACTCTTTTCTTGGACTCACACATACCCCTTCGGATTAAGGGGGGATGTTGGAACACCTAATCCTACATGGGTAGGTGTGGAATGAAAAAAGTCACAATGGAGTCCAAGTGACCTTGGAATATGAAACCAAGAGTCACACCATTGTACTATAAATGTACATCATGTATAATGGAAAAATAAGAAAGCCTCACGTTTATCCTTCATTTCTTGTTGAGTTTCTTGTGTGTGTGTCTTTATTCTCCTCATACACCATGTGTGTGCTTAACATGGTGTTTAACATGCAGGATCAAAAGAGCGTTGTATGGGCTGAAGCAAGCACCTCGTGCTTGGTACAGTCGGATAGACAACTATTTCATCTGACTGGGCTTCACCAAAAGTGAAGCAGATGCAAACCTGTACCAGATTGTGGTTGAGGGTAAGCTATTGATCATTGTTATTTATGTTGATTATCTGATTTTGATTGGTGATGAGAAACTGATACACTCATGCAAGGAGTATCTTGCAAGGGAGTTCGAAATGAAGGATATGGGCCTCCTTGATTATTTGCTTGGATTGGAAATATGGCAACGAGATGGTGAAATTTTTGTGTCTCAAGGTAAGTATGCAAAGGACATACTGGGTAAGTTTAACATGGAGAGCTGCAAACCCATGGATACTCCTCTTCCAGGAAACCGGAGGAAAGAAGATGCTACTTCTGGAGAGGTAGTGGATGCTACTGTCTATCGAAAGTTAGTGGATTCGCTAATATATCTAGTGAACACAAGACCAGACATTTTCTACACAGTTAACCAGCTGAGTCAAGCTATGGTTAGGCCTACCAAACTCTTTTGGAAGGCGAGGAAGCATGTCATGAGATACCTTAGGGGAACATCATAGTATGGTCTATGGTACAAATGGACGAATGGAGTGAAGTTGCATGGCTTCACAAATGAAGATTGGGGTGGAAGTCCATCAGACATAAAGAGCACATCGGGGGGGTCTTTAGCATTGATCGACAACAGTTTCCTAGTACAACAGGAAATGAATATCTGTGGCACTCAGTTCAGTGGAAGCGGAATACATGGCAGTAAGTAAATCTGCATGTGAGGCTATATGGATGAGAAAGATCTTGGTTGGTTGGTTTGTTTCTCAAATGGATCCGACAACAGTTCATTCTGATAATCAGAGTTTCATTAAACTCTCGATTAATCTTGTGTTTCATGATAGGTCCAAGCATATAGATATCTAGTACCATCATCTTAGAGATTGTGTGTAGAGGAGGATTATGTTGCTTCAGTACATTCCCATGGAAGATCAGGATGCAGATATTATGAGAAAGGCACTCACCAGGACCAAATTCGAATACCATAGAGACATGATCGGGGTGAAGAATAATCCCTTTCTTGTTGAGAGGGAGCGTTGAGATTCAACAAGAAGATTCAACACCCACACCTAGTGCATTAAGCACCTAGACTACAGTGGCGCCCACAATGCTATTTTTGGGTGCATGTCTATTTTAATCATCCCCTAATTTAGATGGACATTAAACTGTGATCTAATCTCAATGTGGACTTGAATGAGTTAACTAAAAGTGATAAATTTAGTTAGCTAGTGGATTTTGAGTTAGAGGTTGGTTGGTGGGACATGTAGAGTAATTCTAGTTGTAATAGAGTTTGAAGTGTAGTGGTGCATGAGGTTGTGAAAGTTGTAAATAGTTTAACTCAGTTAGGTGAGTTAAACTCAGTTGTGCTAGTTGTAACTGAAGATACACTAGTGAGAGATCTAGTGAATTAAATATTAATTAATTCACAATCAGTGATATCACATGAAACTGAGGATTTACTATTATTAGTTGCATGCATGTCAGATTCAGTGGAGACCCAGTTGAGTTCTAGGTGAAAGGGAGGTTGACTATCAGTTGTAGGATTATCTGCTTGCACACATGCAGGCAAACACCCATTGGAGTGCCCATGATAATTGCGCAGTCAAGGCAGGCAATAATTCCTATCTTTTAGGGATCTTTACCATCAAGGATTGCGCAAGCAAGGCAGGCTGTCTAGAGGCTGAGAATTGGCTATGTGTTGGTTAGTTTTGCATATGATAGCGTGAGACAATTAGTTGATGTATTGAGGGCTCTTGTGCGAAGAGTTTTGTATGTAATTGTTTCATGATCCATGCTTAATATACAATAGAAGATAGTGGGGTTTTTAGCTGTAAGCTTTCGCCGAGAAATTTTATGTGTTGTGTGTGATTGATATTTCTTCATGTTCATTTGATTAGCGATTGTGTTTTTAATTATGCAAAAGATTTGTAGAAGTGATTTAGTATTTAACTTTATTACATTGTTAGATCGGGTGAATCCAAGATATACATGCTTGTTGTATAATTTGTACATAACCCTAGATTCTCCCTAATTTCCATGGTTTAAGACATGAGGACCCTGAAACATTTCTTTTTGAGTTTGAAGTTTTGTGTAGATCTTATGACTACCTACTTGATCCTCAAAATTTGAAATTATTTCCAGCTACTCTTAAAGATGAAGCACTTAAATGGTTTATGGGATTAGGAACACATTCAATTATAACATGGGAAGACATGAAACATGTGTTCTTAGAAAAATATAAGGATTATTATATGCCCAATAACCTTAAATATGAAGTCTTTAAAATGATGCAGAAAGAGGATGAAAGTCTCGAAGACTAAGTTGAAAGATTTGCCCATAACATTAAAAGGGCCAAGATGTATAATCTATATGAGGAAACTTTGAAAGATCTTTTGCTAAGATCTATTAAATATGAGTGGATTGATCTCCTCAATTTAATGGGAAAAGGATACGTTTCTCAACTTTCATTTAGAGAAATTTGTGGACCGTGTACACATATTTCAAGGGGTAATGCTAGAACTGAGAAAAATACAAGAGGTCATGTTATGTCCAGAATTAATAAATCTGCTACTGGAACAATAAGTAGAGCTAAAATAAGCAATCTGGTTGACAATTTCAAAACATATATTCTAGAGATTCTTAGTGAACAATTAGATACCCTTAAGATACAAAATAAGAAAAAAGACGAAAATGTCGCATTATCTATCTTTTGTCCTAGATGTAGGAAGAAGCATGCCTTAATATAATGTCCCCTTGATAGTGTAGAAATTTGTGTCATATGTGTTGAAAATCATAATACTAAGGAGTGTCCTTCGACACCTGGTCTTAAAGTTGTATTTCAAGATGAAGTTTGGACAAGCCAAGTTGAATCTCTTTATTTTGTTGCTAAAATACCATGGCAAAATCAACAACCAAATATCCTCAATATCCTCAATTCCAACAACCATATCCTTATTTTCCACCACAGTATTGTTCGCCTCAACCAACTCAAACCCCTCAATTTCAAAATCCAATTCAACAACTTTCATTACCATTTCCTCAAAATCCAAACCAACTACCTGCTCAACCACTCCCTAACCCAGATAATAAAAATCAACAAGCTATTTATAATGTTGAAGGACAAAATTTTCAAGATTGCATGATAACGCCATTAGGTATAAATGATGTCCAACTTAGAGCAGGTAGGGTTTTGAAAAATAAGTCACTAACATTTGACATCTAAAATTCTAAAGAGGATGAGATTCATAAAAAATATGAAAGTCTTGATCAAGAAAGTATTCCTCTAAGGGAAGATGTTCCTATACAATCAAAGGATGAACAAATAAAACAAGCTCCCACAGTTCCTCTAGTTGAACAACCTTATATTTCTTTACAAGATCCATATTTTCGTGAGAGACCTAAAATCAATAAAGGAATAGAAAGGCAAATTATTTTTATCAAATTATGATATGCTAGATGAACTTAAGAATGTTTGCATTAAAATTCCTTTAATTCACGCCATAAAGGAAATACCAATATTTGCAAAAAACATCAAGGAGCTATGTATCAGAAAACCAAGAAGAAAAAGAAAAAAACATGAAAAAGATTCAATTGGTAGGGAAAATTACTAATATTATGATAGAGAAAACTATTGTCTAAAAATATTTAGATCCAGGAAGCTCCATTGTTAAAATCCACATCAATGGTATTGAGATCCCAAACACTTTAATTGATCTAGGAGCAACCATTAATATCATGAGTAAACAAACAATGGAGAAACTTAAGCTTCCTAATCTTCAATATACTCCAACATTATTAAAATTATCCAATAGATATGTTATTAAACTAGATGGAGTATTAGAAGATGTGTCTGTTTCTCTAGATTTTTGGGAATATCTTGTAGACTTCATGATTTTAACTCCCAAGAATAATTTAGGAGGCCATCCATTGATCCTTGGTATTGTAGGTTTTAACCCTGAACATAAATTATCTACTCACGAATCTTATAACAGAAAATAAACAATAGCGAGAGCATGAAAACATAAAACAGATAAACACAGAGATTTTCCCCTGGATCCCAAATCGGGACGACCAACTTGATTTTCTATTATGTTCATTTTAGTGTTACAACACATATATATACATGCTGAAGCATACATAAACCCCAATCCATTAACCCTGGATTAGAACATAACCGTAGTTCCCTTGACCGGACCTACAAAAATACCAGGGGCCGAAAAACCATCGTACCCCAATACCATGTGCAAAACCATGCAGAAAAACCATGGACGCGGACTACCCACTGGAAATTAAGGACCAAAAATTTTCGCCGGGGCGCTGCCCCGGACCCCAACAGGGGGGGCTATCGCCCCCCCGCACGTGCTTAGTCATGGAAAGAATATAACACGTACCCAACATTCTCCCACTTGTTTTTTTCTTTCCACAGGAGAGCTTAGTCATTGGCCCAATTCTTCAACACCTATTGTTTCTCTACACCAAGAGAACTTTTGAGTGCTCACAGACTTTGTCAATGCATCTGCAACATTCTTCAAAGTGTCCACCTTTACCAGCAACACCCTTTTGGCCTCAACCATATCTCTAACAAAGTGATATTGAACATCAATGTGCTTTGTCTTTGAATGATAAGCAGGGTTCTTAGCCAAGAAAATTGCACTTTGGCTATCACAGTCTATCCTTATAGCTTCTTGTACCAACCCCATACTTGAACACAATCTCTGCAACCAAACTGCTTCCTTGCTTGCATGAGTGGCTGCTATGTATTCTGCCTCTGTAGTTGAAAGAGCCACTACAGACTGTCTTTTACTCATCCAACTGACTGCGCCTCCAAATAGGCTAAACACATATCCACTTGTAGATCTTCTTTGGTCCAGATCTCTAGCCCAGTTTGCATGAACAAAACCACGAATTTCCAACACTATTTACAATCCTGGTCTTCCCTGTTAGCACAATCCATAATCACTAGTGCCACGCAAATATCTAAAAACCCGCTTCACTTCTGTCCAATGCTCCTTCCCCGGGTTTGACATAAGCCTGCTCAATACTCCCACTGCATGTGCAATGCCTGGTCTAGTACAGACCATTTCATACATCAGGCTACCCACCGCACTTGCATATGGAACATGAGACATATCCTCCTCTTCTTCTTGTGTCTTGGGACACTGTTCAAAAGACAGCTTTACACCTACAGGAATAGGAACATTTACCAATTTAATATCCTGCATATTGAATCTTTGCAATATAGTCTCAACATACTTCCTCTGGTTTAACTAGAGCTTCCTCTTTTCCTGATCTCTCTTAATTTCCATGCCCAAAATATAAGCCTATAAAAACCCCGTATCCTTCATGTCGAATTTGGAGAACATTTGGGTCTTCAAATCTTGGATAATTTCTTTGTCATTTCCAATCAACAACATATCATCCACATACAAGACCACATAAATAACACGGTCACCAATTAATTTAAAATAAACACAATGATCCTCCTTGCTTCTGTTGAAGCCAAATCCCCATATATAGGTATCAAATTTCCGATACCACATCCTTGGTGACTGTTTTAACCCATACAGAGACTTCTTTAACCTGCATACCAGTTCTTTCTCCCCCTTCACCATAAAGCCTTCAGGTTGTTTCATGTAGATTTCCTCTTCTAGATCCCCATGAAGAAATGTTATCTTCACATCCATCTATTCTACCTCAAAATCAAATGCAGGAGCAAAAAATAAGAGTAATCTAATAGAAGTAAATTTGGAAAAAGGAGAAAAAATATCACCAAAATCAATTCCCGGTCCCCGGGAATAACCTTTTGCTACTAACCAAGCTTTGTATTTCTCCACCTTGACTTCTACATT
The DNA here is from genome assembly GCA_034641835.2 of Pinus albicaulis. Classification (NCBI taxonomy): domain Eukaryota; kingdom Viridiplantae; phylum Streptophyta; class Pinopsida; order Pinales; family Pinaceae; genus Pinus; species Pinus albicaulis. Next base: position 54,912,574 of record CM076580.1, on the reverse strand, counting down.
CATCTTCTTCTTAAAAACCCATTTTCTCCCGATGGGCTTCCTTCCAGCCGGAAATTCCACCAGATCCCATGCCTCATTTTTGTGCAAGGATGACATTTCATCAACCATGGCCTCCTTCCAGAGTTTTCCATCCTTTGAATCTACTGCTTCCCTAAAAGTTCTGGGATCATCATCAGTTATAGTTAAGGAAAAACCTGAACAGAAAGCAGATGGAATATACCTTTATGGTTGCCTTCTTTCTCGAACCGATCTTCTCAAAGCTGGAGTTTGTGGCTCTTCCTCTTCTGAATCTTCTTCTGTTGTAGAGTCTGATTCATACTCCTTTAGCTCAAACTCTATCTTCTCAGGTTCCTTTGGTATGATTTCATGTTTAACAACATCTTTCACCTCTCTAAACACCACATCTCGGCTGTACACAACCTTCCTTTTTTTCGGGTTCCAAAGCTTGTAACCTTTTAAACCATCCTTATACCCAATAAAGATGCACCTTTCAGATTTATTATCCAAATTGGTCCTTTTCTCCTTTGGAACATGTACATATGCATCACATCCAAATACCCTTAGATGTGAAAGAGAGGGTTTCTTACCTGTCCATACCTCATGTGGAGTCTTATCCTCCAACGCTGATGAAGGTGACATGTTAACCAAGTAACATGCAGTCTCCACTGCCTCTGCCCAGAATTCTTGTCCTAACCTAGTACCACTGAGCATGCTTCTTGCCTTTTCCATCAGCGTTCTGTTCATTATTTCTGCAACTCCATTTTGCCGAGGTGTGTATGGAGTAGTCTTTTTTCATGCTATACCACACTTCTTACAGAACTCTTCAAATTCCTTCTTGTAGAACTCCCCACCATTATCTATCCTCATCACCTTTATCTTCTTCTCTGTCTGTTTTTCCACTAGAGCCTTAAACTCTTTAAATTTGTCAAAGACTTCAGATTTCTTCCTCAAGAAATATATCCATGTATTCCTTGAGAAGTCATCTATGAATGAAACATAGTACACAGACTTACCCAGTGATGGAACCGACACAGGTCCAAACACATCACTATGCACAAGCTCTAATATCTTGTTCGTCCTCTTAGCACCAAAAGGAAACCTCACTTGATTCTGCTTCCCATATACACAATGTTCACAGAAATAAAAATCCAGAGAGCAATTAGACAAACCTTCTACCATACCATTTCCATGCAAAGATTCGAAGGCCTCTTAGCTCCAATATGCATTCAAGCCAATGATACCATAACATGGTCTTTTCTCCGCAGACAAGCCTAGGCTTTCCACTCCACTTTCGTGAACCACGTAATTGTTACATCCATCAATACCGCTGCTACCTTGTGAAGCCAGGCTGCAGTTCCAGTCTGAACTCCCCGTATTAATACCAGTGCTCCCCGAACCATCTTGTAGGTATCTTTCTCGAACATTGTTTTTACACTTGCATCATCCATATTGCTTACAGAAATCAAATTTCTAGCCAATGCAGGAATATGCAGAACACCAGGAAGTGTTCTAATCCTTCCACCTTGTAGCTTCAACTTGACCTTTCCACGCCTGAAGATTCTGGCCTTCCTATCATCCCCTACGAAAGACATCACCATCATATTTCTCATACTCACAGAACCACTCCCTATGGGGAGTGAAGTGAAAGGATGCACCTGAGTCAATCAACCATGACTCATGATCTACATGTGTATTTGAATAAGAAGCCAAATACACATCCCCACCTTCATCCAAGGTGGTTTTTGCCTCTGCAGAAGGAGCATCATCAGATCCCTTTCCTTTCTCAGGAGCTTTAGATCTGCAATCCTTTTTGTAGTGCCATTCCTTTCCGCATTTCCACAACACCTTTACAAAATTTCCAGGAGATTTAGATTTCCCTCTAGATTTAGATCTCCCACTCAAAACCTTATTCTTGTTTCTGTTCTGGGACCTTCCTCATACAGATAAGGAATCTCCATTCTGACCCTCCATATTTCTCCGTCTCATTTCCTCCGACAGCAAGGCTAAGACAATGTCATCAAAATTCAAGGTAGTTGTATTGCTACCTATTGCAATAACCAGAATGTCCCATGAATCTGGTAGAGAACACAACAAACTGATGCACTTATCTTCATCCGAGATTTTAATATCAACAGATGACAACTGACTTACCACAGTATTGAAGGCGTTCAGATGCTCTGTCACTGAGTCTCCATCCTTCATCCTCAGGTTATACAACTTTTTCCGTAGGAACAATTTATTCACCAGAGACTTAGATTGGTACAAAGTCCCAAGTTTTTCCCACAAATTCTTCGTTGTAGCTTCCCCAGATACATTCAACAATACTGAATCTGACACACACAACCGTATTGTGCTCTTAGCCTTCCGATCCAGTTTCTTCCAGTCTTCATCTGACATTGCCGTTGGTTTAGTACCCGGATCTACCGCGATCCACTGATCTTTATCCACCAGCAGATCCTCCATCTTGAGCTTCCACAACTCAAAACTCTGACCATTAAATTTCTCAATCTCTATCTTTCCGCCGCTCGCCATCTTCTTTCACCGCAAGAATCGATCCCGCAGATCTCCCACTGAACAGGGTCTACCTCAGGCCCGAACTAAAAACCCTCAGCAGCAAAGGCGTCCCCTTAAAGCCGAAACAGCTCCGATACCAAATGTAGGTTTTAACCCCGAACAAAAATTATCTACTCACGAATCTTATAACAGAAAATAAACAATAGCGAGAGCATAAAAACATAAAACATATAAACACAGAGATTTTCCCCTGGATCCCAAATCGGGACGACCAACTTGATTTTCTATTATGTTCATTTTAGTGTTACAACACATATATATACATGCTGAAGCATACATAAACCCCAATCCATTAAACCTGGATTAGAACATAACCGTAGTTCCCTTGACCGGATCTACAAAAATACCAGGGGCCGAAAAACCATCGTACCCCAATACCATGTGCAAAACCATGCACAAAAGCCATGGACGCAGACTACACATACCCAACAGGTATATCTTGGCTAGCTACAGTTGATGCATTCATAAGTTGTAGATTAGGTGATAAATATATATCTCATGGAAATTCCACTGAGAAATTCACATTGTATCCTCCTACAAAAACAACCACCAAAGTAGAAAGTGAAATTTGGATGGACGATGATGATGAGAAATTTGATAATATGCAATCAGTTTATAATTTTTCACAAGTAGATGAAGAAAATCAATTAATAAATTAATAATGATTCTTCTTCTTATTGTGAGAAAAATAAAAATATTCAAGAGAAATGTAATATTGAATATCTATCAACTCATCAATTTGCCTTACATTCTATGGGGAAGTTTGGCAATTCTCAAGTAGACTTTTTTTGAGGCAAACCATTAAATATCAATAATAATTTGGAAGGATTTCAAAAGAGAAAATTAATACATATGCTATAGAAACATTTATTTTCTTATGCATGGGAATATACTAACATGAAAGGAATTGATCCTAAAACTTGTATGCATCATGTATTTATATTCAAGAAAATGTCAAACCGGTTAGGCAACCGCAGAGGAGAATGAATCCAAATCAGAGGGAAATTGTTAAAGAAGAACTACGAAAATTGTTGAATGTGAATTTCATTTATCCTATATCAGATAGTTGATGGTCATCACCTTTAGTGATTGTTCTAGAGAAGAATGGGAAATGGAGAGTATGTATTGATTACAGAGAATTAAAGAAATCCACTTTTGAAAGCTCATTTTCCACTACCCTTATAGATCAAGTATTAGATACCTTGGCACGAAAGATGTATTTTTCATTTTGAGATGGTTTTAGTGGATACAATCAAATCTAACTAGCACTAGAAGATCAAGAAAAAGCTACTTTTACATGTCCTTGGGGAACGTATGCCTATAGGGTACTTCCATTTGGATTATGTAATGCACCTGACACATTTTAGAGAGCAATTTTAGGGATATTCTCTAATCTAATTCATGATTGCGTGGAAGTATACATGGATGATTTTACTGTGTATGGAGACACTTTTGAAGAAGCTATGGGAAATTTAGAAAAAAATCTTATTAGATGTAAAGAAGCAAACCTTTCATTAAGCAATGAAAAATGTTTTATGTTGTTCAATGAAAGGATTGTTTTAAGACAACATATTTTAGGTGATGGAATTAAGGTGGACACATATAAGGCATAAGTAATTTCTAAACTTTTAATTCCTGTTTGTCAAAGAGATGTTAGTAATTTTCTCATATTTACTGGATATTATAGGCGATTCATAGAAAACTTCACAAAAATAGTCTCTCCACTTTTCAAACTTCTTACAAAATATTGTGAATTTACATGGAACTATGATTGTTAAAAAGCATTTGAAACATTAAAACAAAGAATTACTGAAGCACTAATTCTAAGAGGACCAAATTGGTCTCACCCTTTTCACATTTCTACTGATACTTCATATACAACTTTAGGGGTTGTATTGAGACAAAAATATTTAACTCCTTATGCTATTTATTATACAAATAAAAAATTGACTCCAGTAGAGTTGAATTATACTATGATTGAAAAGGAGTTTTTAGATGTTGTTCGTGCCATTAATAAATTTGGTCACTATGTCACTGGCTATGAAACTTTTATTCATACAAATCATTTTGCCATTAGATAATTAATGAGCAAACTAATTACTAATGGAATAATTACAATATGGTTGTTATTATTACGTGACTTCAACATCACTATTCTTGATAGACGAGGGAAAGAAAATACAGTTGATGATTTCCTTTCTATAATACAAAACAATAATGTTGATGTTCCTGTAAAATATAATTTCCATGTTGAGTATCTTTTTGTAGTATCTACTAAATTGCCTTGGTTTGCAGATATTTCCAATTATTTAGCTACATGGAAATTTCCACCACAATTGTGAGAAAGAGAAAAGAAAAAAGTTATCAAAACCAGTGCATCTTATTCTTCGATAGATGGAGAATTATACATAATTGGACATGATTTTATCATTTGAAGATGTGTTTGAGAAGATGAAGTACCAGAAATTCTAAAAGCTTGCCATGATGAGCCATGTGGAGGGTATTTTGCTGATAAAAGAATTGTATACAAAATCCTTATTTTGGGATATTATTGGCCATATATTTTCAAAGATGCTAAGGAATATGTCAAAAGATGCGATACTTGTTACATAATGGGAAAACCAGTGTCATAAGATGAAATGTCTCTACAACCACAGGTACTTGTGGAACCTTTCAAAAAATGGGCTTTAGATTTTGCGGGACTTATAAATCCTCCATCTAAAATAGAAAAGGTACATACTTGTTTGCATAGACTATGTCACAAAATGGGTAGAATTTAAACCTCTTTTATTTGCAACTAGAAATGTTGTAGTTACAGAATTGGGACTTGAGCTATCAGAAGCTCAAAAGCAAAGACTAGCACAATGGAATGAGCTTGATGAAATCTGTCAATATGTTATTCATAGGACTAGCATAGTGCAACAACAAATAAAAATGGCATGATAAGTTCATCAAAGCTAAAAAGTTCATACAAGGTGATTGGACTCTTCTTTTTTATTCCAAGTTTAAATATTTTCAAAGAAATTTTCAAACTCATTGGCTTGGTCATTATGAGATTGATACTATTTTTGACAATGGAGCAGTCAAAATGAAGACTATTGATGATGAACAAATTGATTTCCTTATTAATGATTATAGATTAAGATTATATCATAAACCACTAGCAAGGGAGGAATTTGTTAAGCATTTGCAAAAAAATTATGAATTTAAGTTGATCAAGAAAGGAGATGTTTCTCCTCACTCTTCAACTTCATTGTACATAAATTATGAAAACCAATTATGTTGGCATGTTTATACATAAATTCTTAATTGAAAACCAAGATCTCTTCCCTGTTTAGATTTAAAAAAAACCTTCTTTCTTGTCCCTATTTCCTTTTATCCTTCTTTTTATTTTAATAAATTTCTAGATGGTCAACTACATTCATGGTTTTCACTGATTATTCACAACAACAATAACAGCAATAGAGAAGTCTTTCCCCGATTAAAGTCTGAAATATGACAAGCACAAACAAAATTCCCATCATTCTGTAGTTAATTTGCAGTTCTGCAACCAAGATCGAATTCTACAACAAGAAGAACATCAAAAGAAACATGAAAATAAAGGTATATAAGAATGCTAAAGTTGTATTTCATATGAGAACTTAGATTTTAGCATGGATGAATATATAGAAAGGTTCAATACCTCGTGAATTTGTTATATAATCATTATTCCATATCCCCTCATCATTACACCACCAATCACATCAAAAGTCTCATAAGGAATTGAACACATAACACCCGTCCTTTGAAATTAGATATGGGAAATTGTGAAGGTACAACACGATTTCTTCTATAACCACCTTACTGTGCCATAATTTAAAACTATCTCATCTCCATTTCAACCATTCAAATTCATATTTCACTTACTCCTCCTTTCAAAGCTTACTCCTCCATTAACCCTGTGAAAAAGCACAGTCGAGGTTGAGACTTCTTCGCACCATGGGGATGCTTGTTCGTTTAGAACCAAATGGAGTAAAATTCCTCCAGGCATATCCAAGAGTGAAATAACAACTGCAACAGGTGGGATGGCTCCAATTTTTCGAGAAATTCGATGGGTTTGAAATGGAAATCACCAAAGCCTTTGCCCGAGATTTTGATGGAGGGGAAGCAGAGATAGGAGACATAAAGATCATCCTCGCAGAATCCATTGCAGTAGAGGCAATGAGACTACCTAGAAACATATATAGATGGTTCACAAATAGAAAAATAAAAGAGAATGATTGGGTTCACTTCTAAAACAACCAAGTATGGACTTGTCCAATTTTAAGAAAGGTATTTGTTACACGTCATTTTGTCACCATGACATTTGATTGTTCATATGGGTCTATTACCATCCATATCATGTTCCCTTAGAATTCAAAAACACTGATGTTCCTGAATTAAGTCTTGGAAATTGGAGAAAAGCTTTGTAAAACCCCTAAAAGTCTGCCTACATTGTTTTACAAGCCTTTCCCTGCGCATGAGCTGATGATCCTTCCATTAGCCGCGGCGACCGCCGCACTATTTGCCACTAAAACCTGTGCACCCCCGTGAAAAGAAAGTAAAAATAAAAAGTAACTTCTAGAAGCCTAGTTGGTCGAATATTCTCCCAACTGGAAGCCTCTACAGTCACGCCAGTTCGAGCTTTATCCCTCCATTCATGGAGCTTATCCTTTGGTCCAAGGAACTCAAATCCCTTCATGGGAGGAATCCATCCCTCTCTTTATGGAACTGAAAATACTTCAATCTCCCTATAAATTAAGCTCAAGTTTCAGGTTCAAGGGTAGATTATGAATATTAGAAACTGATCTATATAGTTTGTAAGCTGGAGAGAGTTCATAGAGTGCATACTTTCTATACTAGTGAGTTGTTGTTGACACACTGAAAATCACACATTTGTGCCCATAACTTCATGATGGTTATTCTAGAGAGGAAGGCTTATCAGACTGAAGGAGAAAAATTGCTCGGACCCAGGGAGGAATCTGTATAAGATCAAGGCATCCGGTTGTAAGATTTCTCTTTCTAATTTATGATAATACATATGGATATCTTTTTCTCATTGTATTGTTTCTCTATTCATGGGAATAATGTCAATACTTAGATTCCTTGATCACTAAGTTGGATTAGTAATTTTTTATTATTATATATTGCAGATGCTTTGATTATTTGTCTTGTCTTTGATTGCAGGTTCTACTCATCATTGGAGAACTACTTTGGAGTGACAAAACAAAGGGCTACATCAGACGTTAGGATTTCAAGGTAGGAGCATGTCCTCTCTACTTTACTGTTATAATGATCTTAAAATACAAATAATCTAGAGAAAGAGGTATTCAAATGGATATTTGTTTCTAGTTACTCGTTGGAGTACTAGGGAGATTGCTCTTGTCTGCAAGAGGGATTAATCCTGGTAACAAATTGGCGACTGTGCTAGGGACTAGAGCTTAGTTTTCTTTGTTTGTGTTCAATTTGAAACTTTAGTTTTCTGATTTTGACTTCTCTAAATGCGGTTGGGTAGATAACTTTTTAGAGTCTCTAAGAAAGAAAACTTATATTTTATTTTTTCCAACTTTTCCTTTGCCTGCATGGTTCTCTTTGGAAGACAAAGCGACAACCTGCGCAACCTGTTAGTTCAATCCAATGCGCATGCGCACTATTGTCAATTAATAAACTGCGCATGCCCTAGAAATTTTTTTAAAACATAGATTTCTCTCTTTCTGAGCCATATAACCAAATTCTTCACGTTTTCCTTGATCCATTCCAGCTGTCAGATCCTGTATGAGAACTCCCTTTTAGTAATTTTGAGTCTTGTGTGATTTGCATATAATTCTTTCAGTAATAATCACATTCAAATGAACTTTTTTGACGCGTTTCGAACCAACCAGTGTGGTTCATCATCAGGACTAGGTTTTTAAATTTGTATAGAATTCTTTCGGTAATAATCACATTCAAATGAACTTTGTCGACGCGTTTCAAACCAACCAGTGTGGTTCAAAACCTAGTCCTAATGGTGAACCACACTGGTTGGTTCAAAACGCGTTGACAAAGTTCATTTGAATGTGATTATTACTGAAAGAATTCTATACAATTTTAAGATCACAGAAGCCAAAATTCGAAAAATATCTTGTGTGATTTATCATCCTGTTTTCATTTTACAAGTTAGGGTTTGCCCTGGTTTACTGTTGCTCTGTATGGAAGCTACCTTCGTTTGCCTCAACTCATTGGTTTTATTCTTTTGTCTTCTTGAGCCATCAGGATTGTAGCCAACCTTAATTTTATGAATATCTGTTCCCTATTCATTTGCAAACCGAGAAAAGCTTCTAGGTCACTAAAGCCGGATTCAACACCAAGTACTATTGAATGATTTTATTTCTGCTGAGATAAGTAGAAACATTCTTAGTCTGATGACAACTAAGAGAAGTCATCTACAAAACATTCATAGGTATCCTAATTAGGATTCAGAATTAGAAATTTTTTTTTTTGATTTTGAGATTTATATTTTTAGGGTTTTTTAGGAATTGTTTACTTTTGGGAATTGATTGATTGTTGAAATTGTAGTTTTGACTTGGATGTCAATGGAATTTTATGCAAAAAGAGGAATTGACCACATTTAGAAATTTAGTTCCGTTGAGGCCTCGAAATTCGCTTCCACAACATCGGGGAAAACCACCCGGTTCGGACCTTAGAGCAACTCCTTTTCCGTTTGGTGTCGTGGCTCCGACTGGGGATAGTGGGGCCAGTTTCCTAATAAGGATTATTTTGAGGTTTGTTTTTATTATAAAACATGCAATGGAAAGATGATTCTAATCTATCACATGCATCTATCTAACACTATTTAATTCTACTATATTCCTGGGGTGTCTCTTCCTTTATGCGATCTAAAGAGATATCCTTCAACTATTATTAATGTAGATAATTTAATAGCCAAAATAGATGAAAATTATGTAAGATGATTATTCTAACAAAATAGTTTGATTTGAAGAATTGTGAAAAGTATATCGCAGTCATATGTATGATTATATATCCAATAAGAAATCACAGACATATATTAGTATAGAACTGCATTTAACATTCATCTATAATGACGTTTCAAATATATAATGCAATAAAAAGATGTCTGTCAATCTAGAAAGTAAGACTTAATACAAGTGAATAGAAGTACCATATGTACGAAGTTCTACTCATGTAAACTGACAGTAGATATCTGCTCCTCTTCACTTTAGAGCAATTTAAAGAGTGCAATAGTGCAACATTAGTTTAACAACTTCAAATGTCAAAAGATAACAGACTGTGTTCCAACAATTCATGAAAGCATTCACAAACTTAAAAAAGTGCATTCTTTGAGAATATTTTTGACAAATTTCTGGACCCTTTTCTAAATGCATGAGAGGGGTTTAAATACTACACTAACTATGTTTAAAAATAGATTATTACATAAAAATAGAGGAGGTTTCAAACAACCATCCTCGTAAGAAAAAATTTAACTACAATCTAGGAAAATAAAGTAACAATATGACTATGAATTCTGATCTTTCATTTGGATGTGATCCCGAAGTCGACAAATAACTAGCATGGGCTTGAGCTGAGCTGGCTACGAAATCCTCGATCTAACCTGTCCCTTGAATACCGCATTTGAGAGTGTTGGCTGTGATCTTCTTGTTGAATCTGTTAAAGACTGCTGAGTCTGGTATTGATGATAAGGTTTGATCAGAAAATTTCAATAAGTTTCTCAATCAAAATTATTTATTTTTTTAATCCTTTCATCTTGCATTTCTGCCCTTTGTTTCTACTGTGTTTCCAGTTTTTTGACTTCTGAGAGCACTTCAGACGTGCAATGTTTGATAAGTTCTAATTTTAAAAGTTGTTAACATACAGATTCTTTAATCTCCTTTGTCAACTTTGATGCCTTCGCTGCTGCTTTCTCTGCTTGCTTTATACGTGCCTTCCAATCCTTGAATAAGATGTCCTTATGGAATTTGTCTAGCTGAGGTAGATCATCTTCCTTGCCTGAGTCTGATGCTTGCCATTGAATGTGTTCATTAATTTTCTTCTTGACTTTGTCACATTCAAGTTTATGGATAACCACTTGTTTGATCAGTATTTCACTTGAGTCATAATAAGAGCTAGTGATAGAAGCTTGTTGGAAAAATACTTCTTGTTGTTGCTTTAATTTAGCATTTACATCCAATGCTTCCTTTATGAATTTCTCTAGCTGTGGCTAGATTTGTAGTCTGTTTATTACTGCTTCCAATTGTGTTTGCTTCTTAGTGAGTTATACTTGATGCTGCAAATTAAGATTTTCAAAATCCTTTTGAAATTGGGACATCTTTAATTCCATTTGCTCGTTGGAGTTAGACTTTTCTTGCTCTAACAGTCTCTCTAATTAATTTATTCTATCTTCTCTCTACTTTGGTAAAATTTTAACCTTAGTGGCCTTATCAACAGTGGAAGTAGCATATGCACCTGCAAATTGTGATAGTTTGGTTAAATGTTCAGTAGGATCAGCTAGAGGATCCTTCCACAAAACATCAACAGATTCACTTGTAAGATTTGAGACTGTATCATCAATTCTTCTCCTTTTTCTTCTCTTGACTACAACCTTATGACTAGGACCGTAGAAGACATCTAGCGAAGGGATTTCATCAACTTGTAACACTATCTATTCTGTAGGATAATCTGGAATGATCTCTCGATCATGAGTTTTAGGAACTTGTTGTAGTGGAGTAACAGTTTCTACTAACTTTTGAGAATGTTCTGGTGTCTGAGAACTGATAGCTTGATCAGTATTGGGATTTGTTTGAGGAGTTTTTATTGCTTTAGAAAACTCATCCCATTCACTCCTCAAGTCCTTTGGTTGATATATTTCTGACTGATAAAGTGTATCTTGAATGTGTTGAACTTCTTGGGAAGATGACTTTGTTCCATTACTTCCTCCTTTCTCTTGCATCTCAATCTCTTTGATTACTTGATTGATTACCTTTTCTTGGTTTTCATTTCCGTTTTTGGATTCATTTTCAGAATTACCTGAATTCTGAGATTGATGTTTTGATTGCCTTGACTCATCTTCATACATGTCTTTCACTTCATTATCTAAGCTAATACTTGGAGTAGGTCTGTTGACATCTTCAATAGTCAATAAATCCAAAGGAATCCTTTCCAGTCTCTTGCTTCTGTATGCTTGGAAGGCTTCCAAGTCATCTTGATTGAGTTGACTAGATGAAAACTTAAGTACATCTGAAAAATTTTCAATACCTTGAAAGAAATCATCAAATCTATCTATCTCTTTCACAAAAGGCTTTACTTTCAGCTCTGTGATGTAATTTTTAATCACATCATTAGGGTCATATGGCCGCTTTGGCATGACTGCCAAATTCAATAGATTAACATTCAAAACTTCCTTGTAGGCATGACTAATATCAAAAAGTACAAAAGTACTACACTGTAAAGGAAAATTAGGCCAAATGGCCTTCTTAGCATCTTTAAGCTGTTTATAAATACCATTTACAATGAGCTGGTAGGCAATTTTTCTTGCAAGTAAGTTACCAGGAACATAATATGGTAGGACATGAGGAGAAGCATAACTACCAAAAACTTTGACATAAGTGAAACTTTCCTCTGTGAACCATCTAGCAACTAGAAAAATGTTTGTACTAGCCTCTTTGGAAACCCTAGGGGCTTTCTCATTGAATATAATCTGGTACATATGCAACATGAATTTATGGCAAATTTTGTAAAACTACAGGTGGAAGTTTGATTCCCAAAGGGATTTTTGGTAAATGTGGATTGGAGTAGGGTCTTGGGTCGTCCATTTCCATCCCATAGTAGGAAAACTAGAAGAAAAACAAATTGCGTCCATGACATAGGCACTCATGTAAAAGGGGGGTATTTCTCTAGATGAAACACTTCTTTTACTCCTATATTCCATGATGTTTCTGGCTAAATTATCAGATAACATATTTTCCCAATTCATAATTAAGGAATTGAGAATTGCGTCAATTAATGGGACCCAATCTCCAAAAACCTAGTGGTATCAGGTTTTGCATATAATCTACATAACATACCGACAGTGTAACAATAAGAGGAAGCAATTTGTGCTATTGGGTACGTACCGAGTTTATCTTGTTTAAGCTTGCCTTGGTCTTCCTTCCATTCCTTTATGACTTTCATCAGGTCTGTATGTTTTGCTCTAAAGCTTTGAAGAAAAGCTTTGTCATAGTTCTATTGCGAGACGGGTAAGTGGTACATTGTCCTCAAATCTTCTTCCCTGAACGACCCGATATTCTCGCCCTTTGAATCCTTGAATGTTCTATCTTCTACGTTCAAGTGGTCAATTACTCACTTAACTATATCTGTACAAGGGAGAATCTTTGGCCTCCTCGACGGCCAAATGTACAGGTATTTTTCTTGTTTTTCCATAATTAATCCTTTTAGCGGATTATAATTTAAAATAACCTTAAAATTAACCATTTAAAAGGAAAAAACAAAATTTGTCGTGCGATGCGCTCAAGCCATTCGGCTCGCACCGGTTCACGGTGCTGCCTGTAAATTTACAGGCTGCACTGCAACTGGTGCTAACGGTACCTGCACTAGTTCTGGGGCGGTACCGAAGGTGCACCGTGTTATTTTAAAATTTTAAAGAAAGCGTGGTGTGGTCGGTTATTTGGCCGCACCATTGACCATGTGGAATAGTGGAAATGCAGTGCATTTGGACTTAAATATTCTACTCGGGGTGGGTATTTTTGTCAGCACACCGCATTTCGCATTTCGATAGGGTCAATGGTGCGACCTGGTAAAATAAAGCACCATTGACTATGTAATGATGTCAGGAGGTTGGTGCACTGACCGAAATATACGCCCTGAGGTGTAGAGTTTAGTCAGCACTCTTGACGTCGTACATAGTGAACGGTGCACTGCAAGTTTTCAGGTGCATTGGCTTCGGTGCGTTGAATATTATCTGGTGCACCGTCGCTGGTGCACGACAAATAAAAGATGCACCGGGACTGGTGCATGCCTGTTTTTTGTGGCGCACCGATTGTTTTTTTTCTTTTTCTTTCCAAAAAACATTATATATGTATATTCTTAAATACATGTCTCATTTAATAAAAAAATTGTATTTAACATGTCAATCATTTAGAGACGTGAAAGGAGAGAAGAGGGGGAACAACAACAACAACAAGCAGACCAGTATAACATGGTTCGCCTGTGGGAGGCACGAGAGAGGGAGAGAGATGCATACCCTCTCCCTATTACAACAACTACCCATGTGATCCTAAGACAGGTAGGCCTCCTCAAGTTCTATGAGGAGGCTACTTCCCTAAAGGGTTATAGTGTGTTTTTGAGACATCTTATCCATAGGTGGAATGCCCACCGACAGGCTTTCCGGATTGGTCCTAACCAGTGGTACATGCCCACTAAGGAGGACATATATTTCATTACAGGGTTATCGAGGAAAGGGGTGGATTTTCCCTCGTTCCTAGAGGTTCCAGTTGGCTATGCAGCAGGGAGTCAGTTGGTGTACTCCCAGAGATACATTAGCGCAGATATACTATCTCCTTTAGATTTTCAGGTCTCTGGAGGTTAGTTATGTATTGGTGCATTTGGTAGTCAAGAGGTGAGGTGCCTCTCACTTCTGATTTTGACAATTTCACACAACACCAGTGACAGGCAATGCATTAGTTGCTCGCTCCTATATTATGTTGATTATTTAATAAAGGAGCCATGACTTGTAAGGTGGTCTGCAATTTTTTTGCGGTAGTTTTGTAGAGATTTAGATAGATGTCATGCTCATGCACAAGGGAGGGTCAACTTTCCTTTTGCTTCAGAGCTTTTTTGTTTATTTTTTGAGAAGTTACCAGAGACGAGGCCTACTTTTGTTCGGCAGCCTCGTAGGCCAATGTTCAAGGCACAAATGCACATGTGGGGACAGATGATGCCCAAGAGGGGCGAGACTGTGTTTCCACGAGGATATCACATGATGCACTGGAGTTGCTAGCCAGTGTTGACGAGCATCCCTTCATTATGGTCCCCTTTCCTTATGCTAGTTTGGATTGGCGAGGGTGTGCAACATCCTCTTCACAGATGATGAGTCGCCGGATGATAAAGGTAATATTACTGTTTTATTTAAATTTATTCTAACATTTTCTTTAACTTGTTTTTATTAAATTGTGTAATGAAATTATCTAATTATTGTTGTGTACTTGTATATATTTTGCAGACATTGGGTCTTTTGATGGCAAGGACATGCTAGCACCACCACATGATCCAGGTTTGGATCCTAATGACGATCAGGGTATGCCAGATGCCGAGGATCATCATGAGGCCGGTGCAGAGAGACCTGCTCCTGCTGATGCACCGATACCACCTTTTGCTAGGCGTGGTTGGCTTGATAGCAGATATAGGATGGAGTTGGGCGACCAACTCACTGCATTGATTATTGAGGCGAGCATCAGGTCCGCTAATATGAGAGATATACAGGCTGATGGTAGGCTGTTACATATGTGGAGAGGCATGCCGTGTGACATGTATAGCCCGATGCGACATGTCGTAGGAGCTACGACCTTAGTTACGCAGCTGAGGAGGACCGTTGCACGTTATAAGCATGGTTGAGACACAACACGTGATCAAAAGTCTGCGAGTAGAGATGTATCATCTGATGATCGTTCACGTCGCGCCGTGCCAGATGAGAAGCCTCCATTAGCATCAAGCAACAGTCATCATGGAGAGCAGGATGGACCATCAACCACGTCCAGTAAGCAACCTGCATCATCCAACAATACTCATAATCATGAGCAGGCTGGACCATTTACCATTGAGGCTGCACAATTGACTGAGAAGGCCTCGACTAGTACTGCAATTGATGATGTACCACCAGCTGATCCATGACATTTATATTACAGTTGTATATTTTTGATATTATTCAGTTATATATATATATGGTCCATCTATTTTATGTTCATGTTGCAGTTGTACTTAATTTACATGTTGGTGATCATCATGATGTGTGTATTGTTAGGTCATGTTAGATATGTTCATTTAATGTGTAGCTTGCAGATAGATGTGTATGCGATAACATTTATTTGACATGAGATGTATATTTGATGTTTGTGTTGTGATGATGTTATACGATGCTAATTTTGTTTTGTTAGATGATCATGATCACGATGATGTTAGCGAATTTGAATGTGTTTTTTAGTCGAATATGATGTTTGTATGATGGTTATCATGATCATGATGTTTATTAATTAATTTAATATTAAATGACCATGATATTTATTAAATATTATATCGTGATTGTAATTGAAATTTTAATTTTAATTGTATGTAAAATTGTAAAATTGTATTTGTATTTGTAATTGTAATTTTAACTGTAATTGTATGTAAAATACTTGTAAAATTTTAATTGTAATTATAATATTTATTTTATTGTGAAATGATTGTAATTATAATTTTAATTGTAATTGTATATATGACAAATTGTAAAATTGTAATTGTAATTCTAATTCTATGTGAAATTCTAATTTTGTAATTGTAATTGCATGTAAAATATTTGTAAAATTGTAATTGTAATTTTAATTGTATGTAAAATATTCGTAAAATTTTAATTGGATCACTCTAAAATGATTTTAATTGTAATTGTATGTAAAATTCTAAAATTGTAATTGTAATTGTAATTGAAATTATATGTGAAATTGTAAAATTGTAATTGTAATTTTAATTTTAATTGTATGTAAAATATTTGTAAAATTGTGATTGTATTAATGTGAAATGATTTTATTAAAATTTTTAAATTTGTAAATAATTGTAAAATAGTAAATCTAGAATAATATGAATTTTTGTAACATAATAAAGTTTAGAAAATAATGCAAATAAATTCATGTACTTTAGAATTATCATTATTTTATTATGACCTTAGATGCAAAAAAAAGAACTTTATACAGTACGACATTTTTATTGAGATCAACATAATTGCAAATTATCAAGTGAAATATTGATTTTAACATTAATTCTAAATACATATTATAATGTTTCGAAAAAAATAGTCTTATAAGGTATAAGGTAATTAAGTCCTCTTCTTTATAAAAACCCATCTTAAAAAGTATAAAAATTGATGAATTAATAACATATGTACCATTTCACATGTACTAATTCCATTGAATAGATTTTAGAATAATTTGAGTATATTACCATTGCGTTGCCTCTTATGGATGCGAATTCCATGAACAAATTTTAGAAGAATTCGAGTGTCAAGAATGCAATAGACCAAAAAAAAAAACATTTTTGGACTATTTTGAATTTTATTAAAAGGTTTTTGAGATTTTTTGTGGGGTTTATGGGTTCATGGGACAATAGACAATACCGACCCTGCCATATTGGTATTTCAGTTGAATTTTTCCTAGCAACGATATGACCGAATCTTGTAGCTATGCATTTAACAAAGAACCCATATATTTTGAGAATATGATTGAAGACTGCTGTCATATACTTGAGCACTATTCCATTTCTTCACCATATTAGCACAAAAATAGAAAGAATAATTTCTTTCACCATAATAACACACAAATTTCAAAAAAGAAAACACTCCATTCTATGTTTCGAGGCAATTTACGCAAATGATAGGCAGTTCTATGGAGTTTTATCGATATTCTGCAATTTAATGAGGGTTGGAGGGAGCTTACAATCCTGCATCTGTTAGTAACTACACCCTTCAGTAGAACCAAAGAAAATTCAGGCAGATTCCTCAGCGAAGTAGACTGGCCATAATAAATTCCTTCGAGACCTCAACAGAAGAAATAGATATGCATGTCAGAGGCTCCTGTTGGCATCTTTTCTTATTGCAGGTTGTGGAAAGGTTCAAGTTTATTTTTTCTGAAAGAAGAAGGGGTGTAGTTTTGAAAAGAATTGGCCCAAATATTTTCACAGCAAAATGTACATTTCCAACATGTCTAAAAACTAAAGTATCTCCAACTTCAATAAAATTCCCAGAAACAAAACTTTCCCAACCATTTGTGAAAAATGCCCACGTCTTAGCATAGCGCAAGTTCACATGCCACAATTGCCCACTTGGGCCCTGTAGTATTGCATCTTCACATGCCCCACATTGCATTCTCTCCACATAATCAATAGGGACCTCTTGCTATAAACAAAATGCATTGGAAGAATATTTATTTCCATCAAGGATTTATCCAATTCTAATTCTCAAGAATAAGCAAAATTCTAATTCTAATTTCATATTTCCATCAAGAATAAACAAAATTCTAATTCTTAATTTCTATGGTTGGAGTTCACTAAATTTTGGTGTACACACCTAAAATTAATTTCGGTGCCTTAACCACAAATCGGTGCTAATGTACATATAACCGCATCGGTGCGTTTTAGTTACTGTGCAACGGTGCGTTATAGTTACTATGCACCGGTGCCATGTTACCAATGGTCGCACCGGTGTGGTGCTATTAAGTGACGCACTTGTGAAAAATAACCACAAATAAAAAAAAAAGCGCAACTCTATTTTGTTTAAGTGAAAGAAAAACGGTAAATTGAAAAATGGGCGGCAAAATATTTTCGAAAATCTAATTTCATAAAACAATTCTTTAAATACTAAACACTTTTCATTATTTCACTATTTTTGCAAAAAATTTCAGCCAGAGATTTGCAGGAGACATACCTGGAGCAAGAGAGCATGAGAGCACTGTGGAGCAACGAAATACGTTCGAACAAAAGTATTCAGACAATCATAATTCTAAACCTCTGGTGATTCAAACCATGTAGCATATAATTTCAAACGATCTCGTGATTAAATTTGATTTTTTTTTTACCTTTTTTTTTTTTTTTTTTTTTTTTTTTTTTTTCTCAAGTAGCTTTTTTTATTTAAGTAAGAAACAAATTTCAATTTGTTTTTCATTTCTAAACAACAGAAAAAAAAAAATCCATTTTTACCCTAAACCCTTCATTGTTTTTGTTTTCACTTTTCTTCTCCCTGTTTCTGTGATTTCAAAATTAGGGCTTTTCATTTTAGATTTATAGGGTTTGTATTTTGTAATGAAATTGCTTTTGGATCCATCGCATTGAGTGGGTTTTTTTCTTCCATAGACGTTTTGAACCATCTACCGAGGTTCATCATCAGGATAAGATCAACATCCAACCCAAGGGACGACTTGCATAGTCGGATCCCAATCCATGTGGGCCCTTGCATGAATTTTTGAAGAAATGATTTTTTTTTTTTTTTAATCGGTGCACCTTGTGTAACCTAGCGCATCGGTGTGTTGTATTATCCCAGTGCACCGCGAAAGTATTGTGTAATAAAAAAATAAAAAACATTTTTTTTAATCAGTGCGCCATATGTAAAATAGGGAATTGGTGCGCTATGTCATTATGGCACACCGCGAACGTGTTGTTTCACAAAAAAATGTTTTATTGTGTTAATCAGTACACAAAGTAACATATAACGCATCGCACCGGGTCTCCTAGTTGGTAGAGAGCACCATATGGTGGTCCCTTGTTTGCGCAAGGCGTTTATGCTACAAAAACTAACACTAGACGATTTTTATTATTTTCTCTATGTTAATCGGTGCGGTGGTTAACATGTAATGCACAAGTGCTCCTTGTTGACATAGAGCACCGTACGGTCTATTATATTGTTTGTGCAGTGCATTCATAAGACCCCCATGCACCGACGTCAGTGCGTACACCACGAATGGTGCACCGGTTTCTTGAGATTTTTTTTTACCTGAAAAGTTGATAATTTATTTATAAATATATTAATGAATGATATGGTACATGTTTGAGATTGATAAAAAAAAATGACGAGCAAGAAAGATCAAGTAACAAAAATACCGATAACACATCAAGAAAAGAAAATACACGTTTTACGTTTGTAAATTTTTACAAAAAATATTACGGAAATCCATATGTAAGTTTAACTACTATGTATTTGCTTATCGTGTTCTGTGTATCATGCAGCCACAAAATGATGAAGCTCAATAAGATTATTTCTCGATCTAGGACTTGAAGAGTGTAAAAGCTTGATGGAAAAATTGCAAAAGGATGAATCACGTGAATGAAAAATACTATCGATCCAATATGAGTTTCTTTTTTTTTAATTTTCATTAATAATATACTTAAACTATCTGCTACAACACGGGCCAAAATTTTAGGCACATCCGTTTAATGTTCTATGGACAAATAATTTAGGAAAAGGAACGTTGTTCTAAGAAAAGAAAAAAAATAGAACATGCAAATGAAAATGAATTGTTGCTTAGCTCATCCGGAGTGGTGTTGGAGGTTAACGAAAGGGGGAAATTTTTTTACAAAAATTTTAGGAATATAGTGGAACGGATGTATAGACGTTATTTCCACTTACAATACAAAAATCAATCCAATGATTCCAAGAACCAAATTTTATCTAAACTACAGGATGAGTTTCCAGAGAATTGGTCAATGAGACATGTCAGAATTTTAATATCAAAAACGTACAACAACAAAAAAGAAGAAATGAAAAAGTAATATTCCTTTAAACGTTTGTCAAGTATTATTTATAAATATCGCTTTTGTTATATTTACTTTTCATATATCAATATAAAAATTAAATAGTTTATTGTCATGTTACATTTCAGGAAGATTATGAAAATCTCAAAAGATAAACAAGCCGATGTCAAAAATATGCCATTATGTGCTAACATACAAAGAAGAACCATCAGACGAATTGATTGAGATTGGGTTAAATATGGGTTGTGAGTATATGTTGGCATATCAGAAATTAATTGTAGAATTTGTAAGCATCTATCGATCTTGTTTTACTTAGCTCCGTCTAAAAAAAAAAAAAGAAAAAAAGAAAAAAAAAATTATATTAAATATATGATTTGTTATGGGGTATAAAACTTGTAGGAAACAAAGTATGGAACTGCGCCAATAGATAAAATCATGAAAGATGGCATGGTACATGGTTTTGAAAGAATGTGTATAGTTTATGAGTCAATTGTTGCTATGGTACATCATTTCTTTTCAATTTATATTGATGTATATTATTTAATATTGAAATTTTCATTATTTTCACCAATGTATATACACTCATTACAATGCATTTCTATGTTTGTAGATGGAAGGTGAAGAAGAAGGAAACAATCAACACCTTGAACAAAACATTTATGAAAATAACCCAAGTCATGAAAGTAGCTCTAGCAGTGACAACAGTTCAAACGAAGAATGATGATCACTATGTTTGGATATCAAAGCAAGGCATTGTATTTTTTGAAATATTTGTCTGTGAAATCAGGCATTTTGTTTAATGTAATGGACATAGTGTCCTAATTGAAAGACAAAGGGATACCAATAAATGCCCCATTTTGTATGAAAAATATCGTCTTATATATATATATATATATATATATATATATATATATATATATATATGTTTTAATTTATTCTATTGCGTTCTCCATTGTCGCTGTGAAATGTAACACTACTGATTAAATTTTTGGAAGATTAAATATTATAATGAAGAGATGTGAAATTTGATGATATGATATAACAAATTAATCCAAACATCACATTGAAATGCACTAATAAAAATTTAATTCATCTGAATATTGTTATAAGATATATATGTGTTGACTTTTGATGAATAATGAATTTTAAAAAATCACTATAATTATGATATGATATAACAGATTAATCCAAACATCACATTCAAATCCATTAATAAAAATTTAATTAATATGAATATTGTTATAATATGTGTCGACTTTTGATGAATAATGAATTTAAAGAAATCACAATAATTGCATTGTCACAAGTCGATGTTTCTAAAAAATACAAAATGAACACCGATGTGTGTCAGTTACTGTAAACCGATGCGTTTGTATGCTGCAACGCACCGGTGCATTTCAACGACCTATGGACACCGCACAAATACCAAAACCAATTAAAAATCTTGGTGCGTTTGTGCGATACTGTGCACTGGTGCATTTATGTGAGACTACGCACCGATGCATTTGTACGACTTATGGGCACCGCACAAATACCAATACCAATTATAAATCTCGGTGCGTTTGTCTGATATGACGCACCAGTGCGTTTATAAAATTCTACGTACTGGTGCGTTGAGACGACCTATAGGCACCGCACAAATCCCAAGACCAATTAGAACGGCCCCGTGCGTTGTATCATCAACACTGCGCCCAATGCGGTTTTATACCTTGACGGCCCGGTGCATGCACCTTTGACCGCCCCGCGACCACCATCTAGATGACACGCACTGATGCGTTGAAACCTTAGTAGTGCACCGATGAAAAAAAAACATCTGTAATAACCTCCAGCCGCCCAGTTTTTTTAGTTGTGTTGAATTTCCGTTAAAAGCTCCACCAAAACCTCCGTAACCATAAACGAATGTTGTAGCAAATGTTTTTTTGACAATTTTGGCCAATTTTATAACACTAAAAACCTCCTTTATAACCTCCGCTAGAGGGTCTTTTCCTTGTAGTGTTTACCTTCTATACCTGTAAAAGTCCCAGACATTTACAAGCCTCTGGTTTTGCCTCCTATCCTCCATGAAATCCTTGCAAATTATAGCAATAATCTACCCAGGTTTGATGGAGAATATGTGAAAATAACTGCTGAAAAACAAATGTCGAGGATTTTCTTGATCTGTTTGAGGTGGAAGAAGATGATGTATGTATTAGGATTCTTGCCTTATAATTGCAAGGTAACGTTAAAAATTGGTTTACGAATCTTCTAGCTGCAAGTATTAGAAATTTTCATCAATTTATGCAAGTTTTCCTAGATAGATGGATGATCATGGGAAATGTTTTCCTCATCATAGAAGAGTAAATCCATTTAAAAAGACAACTAGGGGAGACAATGCAACATTTTTCAGCCAGGTTCAATAAGGTGCATCATTCAATGCCTGCTGTTATAAGGCCACCTCCAGGATTACCTCTCTTGCACTACCCAGATGTATTTGACCCATAGATGGCATTCCAATTAGGAGAAAGGGACACTGCAACCCTTGAAGAAATGCAAAATGTTACAGTTGATGTGGAAGTGAATGTGCTCGACAGAGAGGCAAAGTTAAAAGAAGTGAAGAAGGACAAAATAGAAAGAGAGAAATTGATATCTTCAGAGATAAAACTAGATATCTTAACAAATACAGTCAATGAAATGATACATAAGATTAGAATAAAAGAGGAACTTGCTGTTCAAATGGCTCATGTTCCATTAGTTCCAAAAAAGACAAGGATCAAGGTAGCCAAGCAATTTGCAACTCATCCTTGGTATCCTAAAGCAAAAAATGATTATTTCACGTACTTGATTCACAACATAGCCAAATTGGAAGCTCAAAATCAAATGATGGTGGAAAAAATCCCCCGAGGTGATGTGCATGTTTGATGACCTTGCATATGTAGATGTTTTTCTCGGATATGATCATCAGAATGATGATTATGTAGTTGAGGTTGAGGCTGACTGTACAGAGCAACCAACAATATCTTCATGGAAAGAAGAAGCCCAATCATCACAATACAAAAAAGGCAATCAAACCCTGCATTCTAAACAAGGTTGCAAAGAGGAAAATGCAGAAAGTTTTCAAGTAAGTGCAAAATTCCTTCCTCTATGTTTTGCCTCACTTCTGAGATAAAATTATAAACAAATTTTCAACAGTAGGATTGGGGAACTCTCTCACCAATCCAATGAGGAAATAATGGAAGATAAAGAATCTGTTTTAGATCCAGGGGTTCAGCCCTTGAGTCCTTTTGAATGTCAAATCTCAGATGAAATCACAGAGTCTGAAACAGATGATGAATTGATCAAGTTTGATTATCTACCTTTATGCTTTAATTCATTTATGATCATGAAAGAGAGTCTTGGTCACATTTTAGTTGATAATCATGGGAGAAAACATGAAATATCAGTGGAACAAATACTACAACCTTCTAAAGCACCACATGACCCAATAAATGATACGTTGGATGGTTTGTGTTTCCAAAGGTAGTCCTCATGTATTCATAATGCTCTCAAAATTTGCTATGATATGGATATGATTAGACAGACTACCCCATTGTCTTATTCATCAGAAGTATCAACACAAAACTCATCAAATAAAATGAAAACATGTTCTGAATTGTTTGAAGACATGGAGAGCACATCTGCAGTACCAAGATATGAAGTTGAGTTGGCGGAGTCAGAATACCCAGAAATATGTCAAGTGTATCCTAATCCAATGACTATCTATATGGATAAATTGTTCATCACAAAGTCACAACACATTTCTAGCATTTCTTTTGTGTTTCAGGTCCACCTAGCTCCTTGTAAAGAAGATCAGGCTAGGAATCTTTATCAAATAACATTAATAGGTTGGTTTCCTAGTTTGGTGAAAAGCAGTGAAAGAACAAAGATATTAGAACAGTTTCTTAACTGGCTGCATTGGCATTATTGTATCATTTAGAAAAACATTGATTTCAGTAGGTTAGAGTAGGTAGGTGTGCAAATAAGCTCAGTACTTGAGCATTTTTCTAGTTTTAGTTTCAGATTTATTTTCAGTTTTCAGATCAAGTGTGTCCCAAACTTCAATTGCAGAGAGTTCATATTTCAACTTGAAGATTTTCAGCCACATAGGTTTTGTAGCAAATCTGAGATCAGTCCAATGGATTTGGCCACTAGTCTATGGTGTTCTTGACACTTCACTTGGAGAAGTTCCATCCCCAGCTGGAGCCAATGTTAGGGTCTTGTAATTTACAAAATCTCAAGGTGACTGCTGTTTAGATCATCTATATTGAAAATAATATTCCATGGCTATCATTTATTTCCAAGAAGGTGCTTCTGGCACAAAAGATGGCACAAAACATGGCAAAGGATGGATGTATTCACCTCATTTCCAATATGGTCCAACTAAGCCTAAATGCATTGGTTAGCACTATCCATCTCATCAAATCCCCCCAAAACCCACATATATAAAGTTTCGGGACTTTATATTAAGTCCTGACACGTCCATTTCAGCTCCACCCTCCACATTAGGCCATATATATATATATATGATAGTGTAGTAAGGTTTTAGGTTTATTGCGGTTTATACACACACACACACACACACACACACACACACACACACACACACACACATATATATTGCGGTTTATATATATATATATAAACCACAATAAACCTAAAACCTTACTGCACTATCATATTACATTGTGGACCCCTGCCTTTTACATTTTGACATATCGCAAAAGACCCTCACCACATTCATTTGTTGTTTCTCCAAACTGCCCATGAGATCTAGTGGGACTCTTCCCGCCACGTCACCTACCCCTTAATCGCATTTTCACATCTTCACCTGATCGCATTATTGCAAATCGCACCATCGCATTTTTACAGCCCCGCTCCATCTTTATTCCCGCTCCAGCTTGCGATTGCGATATGTGATATATCGCATCGCAATATTCACCATCATTCTCATCGCTTTATGTTGCTGCTTCATAAAAACCCCGATTGCAATAAAAAATGGGACCCATTTCCATGCCACGTCAGCATCACATATCGTAAATATTGTGACCCTCCATTCATACTACTTACCTCATTTCCCCCAATCCACGATTTTGCGATAATTTTAAAATCTTGCGATTGCTATATATCGCATCAAAAATTCTACCTGATGCTGCATTCAATCCAGCCCTAAAAACCTTGCGATTGCGATTTATTTATATCGCCGATTGGACCCTTCCACTTCCCGACAAACGCGTCATACCCCAACATCCAACGACTCATACCCCATTGATCTCTTTCCACCTTCCATTTCACCTCCGATCCCACCATCCACTCATACCCCGGTAACTATCCCTCACCTCTCTGTCATCCTCACGCATTGTCCCACATCTAATGGTCCGTGATGTTTCTCGCTCCTCCACCCCCCCTCAGCCTCCGAACTTTAACAATGCGGGGGTGGGGGGGGGTTTGAAATGGCCGGTATCCACAATTTCTTCTACCACAACTGGTGATGAAGTGGTTCTAGGTTTGGAGGCCCACATAAATTCCATAACCACTCATGAACAAAAAATAAATCCAATCTTTGTCTAACCTCCTCAATTATTCTAACACTAACAGATTAATTAGACCATGATGAAAAATAGATGTCTCATTGTCCTTAGTCTTAATTTGAACCTTATCTGACATTTTCCCTAGACTTATATATAAATAGAAAGGAAAATCAAGTGACCTCTTACCTACAAAATGTAGAAGAAGTCTAAGATGATAGGAATATACCATGTGAAACCTTTCTTCACAAGTAAAACACTTTTGAATGACCATCAACAACTTCGCATAATTATCCTTCATTAAACTCCTAGCAATAGAATTTGTCAAATCAACTTTACTATGTTCTTGCTTGATAGACTATTTGCAATCCTGAATTGTGAATTTGATACCTTTAAATCATTGTTCACCACCTCTGGGGATTCCTGTTGCTGAGGAAATGCTCTCTGGTGTCACTGTAAAGTTCAGAATTTGGCTCGATGAAGCAGCTCTCCAGGGACCAAATCACATGCAATGATAAAGCACAATATGGAAAAAGGCTAATTGAGGTAAGGTTTAATGGTTTAACTGATAGCTCAAGCTTCAATCATGACACATACAAGCCAAAAAAGGTAATGATGACATCAAACACGGCTATGTACATTTGAATTTTCCATAACGGCCTTGAATGACCTCTACCCTTACTGCTATAATTAGAAAATGACACCTCATACAACTCTGAAAAGCCAGGTTAAAAAACAGATTTTTGTAGTCAAATTAGTTAAGCCTATGACAGATTCGCTACAAAAATACTAGGCATTTTCATAGCGAAATCTGCTGTGTGTAAAACGCTACGAAAATCTGAAAAACTGACAGATGTGCCCTTTTGATTTTGAATGCATGGGGAATAACAACTGACACCATATGTGATTGATTTGACGAAAATGGAATAAATGAAGGTGATCCTAAAACTTAGGATAGGATTAAAAAATGCAAAAAATTTCCTATACCACATTAAAATGGCTTTGGAGACCTTATCCATTTGGTGAGTGACATGTTTGACCCTATCAAGAAATGTTTCACAACTTAATGAGTGATAACACTTTGCAATACCTTTCTTGAACTAACATGCAGACCATTTAGATAAAGAGGATATGTTGGGTAGTGTTGTACCTCGGCATTGTAAGTGGGCTAAGATACTTCATGGTGTGGGTTTGTAAATGGTGGTATAGGTAGTTGAGTGGGGGTGGATATATGAGATGGATTTGGTTGAGGCTGTGGTTGTGGTGGAGGTGGATGGTAGGGATAGCATGGAGTTGGGTATGGAGGATATGGGGGGAAATATTGAGGATATTGTGGATTTTCCCAATAAGGACCTTGCCAACCATGTTGCCAAGATTGGTTTTGGGGTTGAGATGGCCAAGGTTTCCAAGGAGGGAGTGTGTCCCAATTAGTTTGAGATGGATGTGAGTAAGCTTGAAATTGTGAAGTGGGTCCTTTCATCATATCAAGTTGACTGGGATGCCAGGGTATCCTTGGAGCTACATAACATAGCTTCTTTGGTGATTGCCTTGCTCTATCATCCTCCTGGTAAACTTCTTTAAACCTGGGGAATGATGAACAAAAATTACTAGCATATGATTCTGCATGGATAACAAAAATATCAACATCTTCTTTTTTCTCATTTTGCATTCTTAACACTTATGCTTGTTCACTTATATTGCTAAGTATTTTTTGTTTAAATTTATCAAGCAAATTTCCAAGTTCATCTTGCCTTACCAATGTTGATTCTGGCTTACTTACTCTTTCCCTTCCTCTTGATATGCGCTTCATGTTTCACAAATTTCTTCAAATGACAATTGATATACATCTCCTTTGCTCATGAGATTAAGGAGATCAATCCACTCATCCCTAATTATTCTAAGTAAGAGGGTTTTTAGTGTGTCAAATCCTAGATGAGGCAATTTTTCCCTCTTAACATTATACATGAACCTCTCTATTAGATCCTAAAGGCTCTCATCTTCTTCTTGGTTCATTCTAAAAATTTCTTCTCTAAGATCATAGTCTTTATATTTTTCTAGAAATATCTTTTGCATATAATTCCATGATCTTATTAAATTAGTACCTAGACTTGTGAACCATTTCAGAGCTCTATCCTTCAATGTTACAGGAAATAATCTCAGTTTTTGAGTGTGTGATAAGTAGCCATAAGACCTACAAAGTATCTCAAATTCAAAGAGAAATGTTTCTGGATCCTCTGTCCTCATACCATGGAAGTTGGGAAGGAAATATGGAGGATGTTCTTCATATGTACATTGATGTCCATATCTTGAATGGGAAACCCAATAAGATCTTCTTCATTGTCATCATATACATCCATCTCTTCTACCTTCAAAAATGTATGGTGATGTGGTTCTTACTGCACCACGTGGTCAAGTGGGGGGATTTGTATTGGAGAAAAATATTTCTGAGTATCCCTACTCCTATGAGGCATGAAAATCATATTTTTTTGTATTTTTCAATATTTTAGAAACAATCATGAAAAGGAAAGCAAAAAATAATGCCAGAACAAAATCAAAGCATCTACTAGACACCTCCCCAGCAACGGAGCCAAAAAGTGGTGAGCCTGGTATTGCACCAAGAGTGCGGCAACTCCCAGGGGCTGCCCTACTTTACTTTATCAACCCAAGGTTCATACAAACTTGGAGGTGACATTGCTATATACACAGAAGATGCATTTTGTTCGTGTCATCCTCTTTCGCTTTACGAAAGGGTGCTATTTCTAAGGGTTCTCAGTGAAGTCTGCCACACTTCAATGAAACTAAAATAAACTGCAAAAAATAAATGATAGAAGGAAACTAAATTACATTGTAGAAAATAAATGATAGGAATGGAACTAATTTAATTTGCAGAAAGGGAAATGACTGAAAAGAAACTGAGCTAACTTGCAGAAAATAAATGGCAGAAAGGAAACTAATCCTAAACCACACTTAACTTGGCCAAACGGCTAAATTCACTCTACTTATGCTATGTTTTATCTACCATGCTCTTATCCATGCAACTAAACTATCCATGAATTAATTTTAACTAAAAATATTTACTTTTCCGCTTGGAGGAAGAAAAAGGGCTAAACGAGGCTAATGGGAGGGTCAACACTTGAAACGAGGTTTGGAAGCGAAATGGGGGGGGGGGGGGGGGGTGTGGGGGGTTAAAACCTTATAAATCTTGATTATAACGTGAGAAATGACTTCGGAGTGGAGATAATTGAAAAAGTATTAGAAGTGGACAGAGGGGGTTTAAAACCTTATTAAAACTCTATTATAGCGCAAAAAGGCCTTGGAGCAGAATAATTCAAAAAGTGTGATCGTAGAGTGCGAAGGAGGTAAAATTTGCGATGTGCAATGTCACAATCGCAACTTCGCAAGTTTAGATGGATAGCAGTAAGGATTTAATGGGATTAAACTAAAATGTGCGAAGTGCGATGTGGTAAAGGTTATGGGAAGTGATGTGCGATGGGGATGACATGGCGGTGAAAGGAAAAAGGGAAAATTTGCGGGTCGCGATGTGCGATATAGTAAGTTCTGCGGGATGGGATTTTACAATACCACAATCGCAAGAACAAGTGGTAAGCGTTGAGGGTAAAATCTAAAGGAGGCGAAGTGTGATTTGCGATGGCGAAGTGGCAGTGGGACCAACAACGGGGTGAGATCGCACTATTGCAATCGGCTATAACAACGGTAAGTGTTAAAGGAGAAAGGATAACCAATGCGATTTGCGAATTGCAACTTCGCAATATTGCAATCACAAGGAACAAGCGGTAAGTGTTGAAGGTAATATCCAAACGTTGTGATTTGAGAAGTGCGACTTATGGTAGCAGGAATTTCATGGAGGAAGGCAGAGGTCAGGTTTCAATGGCATTGCTGCATAGAAAGGATAAGGCAGTCATGAAGGAAGAAAACAGGGAAATAAGGCTTTGTAGGGCTAAGTGCGTTAGGAAAATAAAATGTAAGTGCAGTAGTTAAAAGAAGCGGAGAACAGGAGGGAATGGAGGCATAACATAATCAGTTTTTGTGTATGTGGGAAGATTCGCCCTCCTCGAGCTCTATTGACAGAGATGAGAGGGGGAGGCTTGGCCACAGCTTTTGGATTTTTTCTCCTCTACTCTATTACTCATAAGAAAATAAAACTACAACAAAAAACTGAAAGCAAAGACTAAGCAACAATAAAACTATCAGAAGCAGATCAAACCAAATGGCATAAGCAAAACTAGCTAAATGACAGAAAGGACAAGGTAGTAATAGCAAAGAAGCTGAGGCACATGGGTTGGGCTCTAACCCACAAGCCAAACTCTCTGGAATTAAATCAGTAAAATGGAGTCTGTCTACTTGTTGCATTCAAAATGAAATCTTATTACATCTGAAAGGTCTTAAACAAAAAAAGCCTAATAGCTTGTAGCAAAAGTTCAGAATGGAATCGAATCACTGACTAACTAACTAACTAACTTCTAGCTCTAGCTATACTCTATTTATTCTACAGGGTAGCTACCAAAAACTCCCTTGCAAATGGTGTTTGAGTCCACTTGAATCCTAGTAAACATAGATCGAGTGCTCTTCATCTTCAATTGCTTGGTTGCCTCTTGGAATTCGAATTTCTAGAGACTCCAAGTGAAGTATGACTAGAGTGCACTTGGCCTTGAGTTTCTTGGCCGCCTTTGAAAGTTAAGGAGGGTGGACAACCCCTTGAATATCTCCAATATTTTTCCCTAATTTCCTGATATTGTGCTCATTTATTCTTCAATCTTGATCTTCCAGTGGCAGGGAGCAAGTCCCTAAATAATTTCCTTCTCCAAATCTACGTAATCTGCCCAATATTCTCACAATATTCTACAAAAATAACCAATATTAGGCACAAATATGAAATTACCTTTAAACCTTCCTAAGAAAATATTAAAGCATAAGAAAAAATTATTAAGTGCAGAAGGATAGATTTAATATATATTTTATCTGCATAAGGAAGGTAGATGGGCCGAAGAGAGGTTAGATGGGCCCTATTTTATGTCTAATTTAGAGGCCCATCATCAGGATAAGGGAATAATAATATTTTCGGTACTTTGGGTAAAATTAAGACATAAAGTATGTCAAAATGATCTTGGAATATGATTTAGTTCCCAAAATTTAGAATATCCCTTTTTCAACCTTTTCAGTGTAAACACCCTATGTTTTGACCTTCTTCTTTTTTGTTTCTTTTTCTATTCTTTGGAAATGCTTTGAATATTGAAATTTATGTACAATATAAAAAATTTCAAGTAAGAAATATTCAGTCACCTTGTGATACTGTAAATTACAGAAGTCTAACAATGGCTCCAGCTGGGGATGTTGTCCTCCCAGCGAGGCATAAAAGAACCAAAGATCTCTGAATTTGGCGACCAATGCCTTGGTTTTTTAGATGATTTAAGTTAGCAACCTGCTCTGCCACAAAAATTTTGCAACTAAAAACTTTATTCATTTGTTCCGAACTTCTAATGTGTGTACTGCAATCTAAACTGAAACTATAGCTGAACTATGCACTACAAACTACCAAACAGAAATCACTACTGCACCCTAAAAATCTAAATACTGAAACCTGAACTATGCTAAAACTGAAGTCTGGAATACACTTGAAATGAATACTAAAAAGCAATTCTAAATTAAAACTGGAAATATGCTTAGAGTACTGAGCTTATTTGCACTCATCTACCTACTCTAATTTGATAAAATTGCTGCCATATCAAATAATAACAAACTTCCAATGCAACCAGTCGAGCAAATGGATACTTAATTGAAATTTGCATTCCACCTCTCTAGGTAGGAAAATGAATTTAAAGCATGCAACTTAACTTTTCCACTAGACTCAATAGCTCTATTGATGAACTTGGAAAATTCTTCCTTCGCAGATGGTTGCAATATACTGACCAAAGGTTCATGGTAAACATGCAACATAAGTTCTTATGGATGATTTGTAATGGGAAAATAAACCTCATTCCAAACCGTTGCTTTGCTTATGTGTTGAAACTGATTCTCTTCAAACAGAAAGGGAGAAAATTGTTTTCCCTCATTATTCACTGTAGTCAAGTGCTCTAATTGCTCTTTATTATTCTCTTTGTCACACAGAAGCTTGCAAGTAAGTTGCAAATTCTCGATCATCTCAAACAAAGTATCATTAGATATAACATGTTGTGCAGCTTTGTCAACATCCCAAGAAGAAAAAAATGATGGAGAAATTTTGCGATCTTCTTCAAGGTATGCACACTCAAAAAGAGGATTTGAGTTGTCTTTAATCATCAAAATTGATTGGTCTTCTTTTGACAAACTTTCTTGGCTTCCATTAGGAAAAATTGACTAGTGTTCAATCTCTGGATAAAACATTGTTGGTTGAAGATACTCTTGTGGGTTTGGTTCATCTAGCTCTGCTACTTTTTCTTCTAGATCACTCAACTGCTGAAGGTTTTCATTGCTGTCCTCTGTTGGGTCTAGTTTAGGAGGCTGAAGTTCTTCCTTAACCATCTGCTGATCAGATTGTCCTTGTGCTGCTAGGAATATTTCTTGTGGTGAAACTTCATGAAATTAGAGACAATATATATCATTTCTTTCTTCATGATGAGAATACATTTCAAACAAACTTCCACTTTATGAAACGGTATTTCTTCTAAAACTTCTAATATTTCATCATTCATAAACTGATCATCATCATAGTAATCCTCCAGATATTCAATAAAACTTTGAAAGTTATCATAATAGTCCTGAACTAATGACAAAGAGGGATACTATTCTTTATACTTGTCACAAAATACATCACAAAAGCACTTTAAAGAACTTATACTTGCAGCTAGTAAATTTTCATATCAAAATATAGCCTTTTCCTCCAAACATGCCACAAACATTTTCATAAGATAGTCCTATGGAAATTGGATTTTAAATCTTCGGACATGCATATGAAATCTTAACAAATGTATAACAACATCCTCTCCATTTTTAATCTTTAAACAATAGAAGATATTTTAACCAATCAACGTTTGGCATGGGGTTTGGAAAACCTAGGATCTTATATCTGTCCAAAGGAGCATACCTGCGTTGTATTCTTGAATTCATCTTGACAATCAATCAAACATAGAATGGAGTCACTATAAGTTCTCTACAATTCTGAATTCTTTTACTAGTGGAGTCTTTAGATAAAATAAACTTTGTGGAGTCATCAGGTGGATGATTTCAACCTTCTTGTGTATGACTGTTTTTCCACCATCAACAACCAGCTGCCAATCTTGCAAAATACTTTTAGCATACATTTTTTTTTTTTAACTGGGGTCTCTGAATTCGAATGAAATTTCAAGATTTTCAATAGGTCCCCATTATGGTCTCCATTATGTTGTGGCCCTAAAATTTATAAGATTGGCACTGGTATAAATGATAAAGGAAAACATCAAACCGCTTTTAAATCCAGGACCTAGCCTTCCTAGACTCAGAGAAGGCTCTCTCTATTTATGATTTAATTTCACCTTAATATTATGAATGCTAATGTTAGGCTAGTTCCAGTGATTGTGAGAATTGGTTGTTTTGATTGATTTTGTCTGTTGGATGAGTAGGTCTGCAGAAACTAGTCCATTGGGCTATGGAGTCAAAAGGGCTGGTTTGTTGCATCACTTTTTCAAGAGCACCATAGGGAAAGCTACCTGTGTTGTTGACATCTAATCCTAAGGGGTTGGGTGAGATTGTATATTATTATAATTTAGTAAATAATGAAGGCCAAGAGTCATTGGGAAGTGAATCCAATTAACCTCACCTCCATGTATAAATACACATACAATGTCCATCCAATACACATTGAGTTTTGCGGAGTTACCTCCTGGTTTGACGTGGTATCAGAGCCAATCCCATTTTTGGCATTCCTGCCTTTGGTGTAACTCCCTCATGCTCTTAATTTTTGCAGATTGTCATTGTGCATTCAGTTTTATGAATTATTCAGTTTTCTTACTGCTCCTCTGCCGTTGATGCAATTCTGGAAAATTCTGTAATTTTTTTTTACTGCAGTTCTGCAATTTTTCTGCACATTTTGTCTATAATTTCTACTAATGTGCATTTTCTGCTCAAATTTTGAGCACAGTTAAGCTGACTGTACATTTTTATTCTCATTCACTGTTCAAATCACCCTCTCTGCACCCACCCCCTCACATTGCTCATGACCTCTCGGCCTGCACTCGCCCTCACCACTCATTCCCAACCTCTCACCTCCCTCGCACAATGACCCATCACGTCCTCTCGGCCTCACTCATTCTCGACCCCTCACAGCACTATGCCCTCCCCCTCACTCGCTCCATTACCGCCCTCATTCATGACCCCTCACAGCACTACGCCCTCCCCTCACTCGCTCCCTTACCGCCCTCATTCCCGACCCCTCACAGCACTATGCCCTCCCCTTCACCCGACTCCCTCACCGCCCTTTGCCCTCCCCCTTACTCGCTCCCCACCCGACCCCTCACACACTCCCCACCTAACCCCCTCAATGCCCTCCCACTCACACACTCCCCACCCGACCCCCTCCGCCCTCCCCACGGCCAACACACCCCTCCCCACGCTCTTCCTCATTCCCAAAAATCGTCGGCCCTCCCCTTCCCCTGACTCTGCATTCTCCTCTATAATTTTTTGTCATTTTACACAGTTTCCCCTCCCCTAAATAAACGCCTCCCTAGTTAAAACCTCCCCCAAATAACACCCCCACCCGCAAGTTAAAACCTCCCCCAGATAAACCCACCCCAGTTAAAACCTCCCCTAGATAAATCCTCCCCCAGTTAAAACCTCTGATTTTTTTCCCCTAAAAAGAAAAGAAAAAATAAAAAATTGCAGAATTGAAACCAGAATTGAGTTTTTACCCAACAAAGTATATTTTTTCCTCCAAAAGAATGAATTCTCTCATATCTATTGTAGGATTTTTTCTCTCCGGCAAGGAGAACTATCGTGAATGGTCTCGGAAAATCAAACACACACTCATTTTTAATGAGCTGTGGAAAGGAATTTGTGAAGGAGAAGATGACCTTCAACCAGCAAAGCCCACTTCAGATAAGGAGATCACCATTTGGGAAAACTAGAACTCCAAGGCCTATGCCTTGATTGTAGCTTCCAGTGAGTCACCATATTACGCCATTTTCAAATGCCTATCAAGCCTTGAGCAAGCTAAAAGAGCTCTATGACTCACATTCAGAACTTGAAGTTGTTCAATTAATGAATAAGTTGTTCAGTCTGGAATTGAAAAATGATGATCCTCTTGCTTTAGCTTTAGAAGTAAGATCTATCATGCATGATATTAAGAGCACTGGTGAAGATGTTGACATATCTCTCATAGCATATGTTAAGGCTTTGTATCCCACTTACTGAAATTATCTTGAGTCATTGCAAGCAAGTGGAAACCTTGTGAAAATCACTTTTGATTCCCTTGAGAAAAAGTTTGCAGAAAGAGAGAAAGCTTTTGGAAAGATGACCTCCCCTCTGACTTCTGAAGAGGCTGTATTCTTTGCACATAAAGAGAAGAATCATGCTCAAGATTCTTCCAGAGGAAGAGGTGGCCGAAGAGGAAAAAGAAGAAGACATTTAAGAGGAAGGGGGGATAGACAAACTCAAACTGAAAAATCTGATCTTCATTGCATACGCTGCAATAAAGACTGGCATGATGCATCTACATGCAAGATACCTTGGGATAAAATTGAGCAGCAAAGGAATCGAGACAAAGGTAAAACTAATGAAAGAGACAAAGGTAAAGCATCTGAATCTGCTCATTTTGTTATAGCACATTGTAACAATGGAGTAACTGAAGACTTGTTTGATGTTTCATTTACTTCTTGGAGAAATGATTGGTTGCTAGATTCAGGAGCAGCATGTCACATGACATTTAGAAAAGATTTTTTTGAAGAATTTACTGACAAAGTTGATGGAGTAGTATACTTCGTAGATAAATCCAAACTCAAGCCATCAGGGCTTGGCACAATCAAGCTTTAAGTTGCCTGGTCTTCTAGATCATCTTCTACATGAGGTTCTATAAATCCCTGAGTTGAGGAGAAACTTGTTGTCCTTGATCCACATCCGCTAGCAAGGACACTCCATTCACATGTTTTATGGCAAGGCTGAGGTCATAAAAGCATCAGATCACTCACTTGTCATGGAGGGAATAGAAGAAGGAAGACTCTTGAAGTTGTAAGGTTCCTCTGCTCATACACAAAACTTTGCATTCAGTTCACATCATGATGAAGGTACATTCCCATCAAGTATTTTATGGCATGCTAGATTTGGACACTTAAATTATGATAGCCTTCGATTGTTGAAGAGAAATGGTGTTAATGGACTGCCTACAATTCCTAGGAAACTTAAGCAATGTGATGCTTGTATTCTAGGAAAGCATAGCAAATAACCATTTCATGATTCATATTCCAGAGCACATAGAAAAATTGAGCTTATTCATTCAGATTTATGTGGCCCTATTCCTGTTGCTTCTGCAAATGGAAATAAATATATGATGACATTTATTGATGATTACACCAGAATGTGTTGGGTTTAATTATTGAAGAACAAGTCTAATGCTTTTCAAACATTCAAGAATTTTCATGCATGGATTGAAAATGATGCAGAAACACATATTGGCTCTTTATGTACTAATAATGGAAAAGAATACACTTCAAAAGAATTTGAAAATTATCTTCGTCAACATGGTATCAAACATCAAACAGCAGTGCCTTATAATCCCCAACAGAATGGTGTAGCTAAAAGAATGAACAGGACAATTTTAAATATGGTTTGCTCCATGATATTTTTTAAGAATGTAAAATTGATGTTTTGGGCTGATGCAGTTCTATGTGCTGTATACATAAAGAATAGGTGTCCTTCAAATTCAATTAGAAACAAAACTCGTTATGAAATGTGGCATGACCACATTCCTTCGGTAAAGCATTTCAGGGTCTTTGGTTCCACCTGTTATGCTTTGAAACCCAAGGTACAAAGGAATAAACTTGGTGCTAGAAGTCGAAAATGTATCTTCTTGGGGTATTCCAATACCTCCAAAGGATATAGTCTATATGATGAAGTCAATAGGAAGTTTGTAATAGCAAGAGATGCCATATTCCTTGAATCTTCCAAGGCTGACAATGTTGTTGAGCAACAACTTGATCACTTGGATAGATTCACACATGCAAAGTATTTTCAATAATTTGATAATCAGATTCCACATCTTGAAGGAGGGATTCCTATACTGGATCAATCTGTGGAATCATTTCCCGAAGCACTTTCTCCCCCACCTAAAGAACCAACCACGGATGACACCTTGAACGATGTGATTGAAAAAATTGAGAGATTGAATCCTGATTCAATTCCAGCTCAGTGAAATGAGCAGCCTGGGCCATCTCAGAAATGTCCCCCCAAATGGTTGACAAAGACACTAGAAAACGTTCATCCGATAAGGTTGGAAAAACATGAACAAAAAGTTCCACTAGACAAAACGAAGGTGATGTAGATAATTTTGATTCACCTGTTGATATGGATATTGCTTATAACTGTGAATTGAGTTTGTCTACATATCCTGAACCAACTTCCTTCAAAGAAGCCGCTTCTCATGATGAATGGAATGAAGCGATGCAAAGGGACTATGATGCCTTGATAAAGAATGGCACTTGGAAGCTGGTTGATCCACCTTTGGGAACCAAACCAATTGGCTGTAAGTGGGTCTACAAGAACAAGTACAAAGAAAATGGCTCACTTGAAAATCACAAAGCTAGGCTTGTGGCAAAAGGTTTTGCACAGAAAGAAGGGGTCGGTTATGAAGAAACTTTTGCTCCCACAGCAAAATGGGCCACCATCCGGACTCTCTTTGCCCTAGCAGCACAAAAGGGATGGAAAGTCCATCAGATGGATGTAAAAACTGCCTTTTTGAATGGAGATCTAAAGGAGAAAGTTTTTATGTCCCAGCCAGAAGAATTTGTTGTGAAGGGCCAAGAACACAAAGTATGTAAGCTTATAAAATCCTTGTATGGCCTCAAGAAAGCACTGTGAGACTGGTATGAGAAATTAACTGAGCATCTTCTGAAACTTGACTTTAAACATTTTGATCTTAATGATGCAACCTTGTTTGTTAAGAAAGTTGGAAAAACAGTTGTATATCTTGTGGTGTCTGTAGATGATATTTTGATGACAGGGAACATGTTGAACATATTGTCATTGATGGCAAAGGCATTGGCTAGGAAAAGAGAAGTCAGTTTTTGAAGTAAGCGCATAAAGAACTTGTATGGTTAAATCCGTGTTAAGGACTTGATAGATTTAGTTTTTGAAGTAAGCACATAAAGAACTTGTATGGTTAAATCCGTGTTAAGGACTTGATAGATGAATGTGTATGAACCTTCGCTTGTATTATTTGAAGGTGTTTAGTATGTATGAGAATCTGAGGAAGGTCGATTTACAGTCGATGGTTATAATATAGGGAAGGACGGTTATATGCGCCTGAGTAGACTCAAATTAATTGCGTATGACTCTCTTGGAACAAAATGAGTCATTGGTAACTGCAGTATGGAACCAAGCGATGCGATATTTATTAATTTATGTTAAGGATTGCACATAAAGGGCAGAAGTCATATATATATATATATATATATATATATATATATATATATATATATATATATATATATATATATATATATATATATATATATATATATATATATATACAGACAGAACCTGAAGTACGGAGCGAGAATTTGATTGGACGGATGATTACTGTTTACAAACCGCGAGTGGATTTGCAGAAGCGGATTGCCCATATCGTACCGCCTTTCGGGGATAAGCGGTATTTCCTGGTTGGGCAGCGATTCCATAGACCCTTTCGACACGTGGCCAGGAGGACCCACGAAAAACCGCCGATACGGCGCGCCATTACACGTTAACGTTCAGTATCGGAGGTCGAGCGATATTGCTGTGCATCATCGATTTGGAGGGAAGCCATCAGACGGTGGTCGTAAGAGAAAGGTGCACGATGGATAACCACGGTACGATGCCATCATGCGTTATCACCCGTGATTTTTAGCCATGCGATATTCGTTGGATCGTCAAAATTGATACGTCGCCGCTGGATGTGAAGGTCTGTCAGCAGTAGGGCCCATTCATTCAAATGCGTTAAGATTTACAGATTTATTAACCTTTGGGGTCATAATTTTAAGGTTTGAACATATTGTTATGAGGTGTGGAGGAAGCCCTCGAAATAAAATAATAATTGACGGGCTTATTTAAATATCAAAGGTCTTGGGTCACATAAGGGCTGTCTATTATATCAATTGGCATGATTTTTAATTTATGGGCACGGGGTCAAAGGTTTATTGTAAGGCTTAGGAATTCGAAAAGTTGTAAATATATTTATTTATCAATTTCTTTAAAATTGATAAATAAATTAAAAAGAATTCAAACAGCCCCGTGGGCTAAACTAAAAGGAATACCATTAGTAGTTGTGTGGTTTGACTCATGGTATTGAGAAAGGCGAAAATTATATAAAGAGAAGGAAATTATGGTTCAGAGTGGGTGTGCGGAAGAACTGAAAGAAAAAAAAAAAATCTCTTTGTCTGCATGATTGAACTCTGTGGTCTGATAACGTTAAATCTTTAATGCACCTGTGGAGTTGATCGAGGAAATGAAAAAGCTCTAGGGAGATCAAAAACGAAGTAATGAAGATCAGATGCAAGTCTGATAAAGAAACTGGAGAAACTCGGTGGAGCTGAGGGTTGAAGTCTTCTGCATAGAAATAGAAGCTTTCTGCCAGTTCAAGCTGGTGTTAAATCAGGGGGTCAAAGCTCCTTTCCAGGAAAGGCTAGAGAACGAGAGAAGGTTGTAGCCTTCTGTAGGTTGGTGCCTGCGTGCTGGTATGAGTCTGTGCCAGTACAAAATTGTAAAATGTTTCCTTTATAATAAATATTGAAGACTGAGACGACAACAGCGGTGGTTTTCTCCCAAATTGGGTTTCCACCTTAAATACTGGTGTTCATGTGTGTTCCTTTGTATGATTTCTTATTCTGTTATTTCTTCACATGTTTACTGCATACTAAAAGAATGATGCAATAATCTAAGTAGAGAATTAAATGCATAATAAGATCTCTGGTGAAAAAAAAAATAAAATTTAGTCAGCCCAAAATACTGATTCCCCTCCCCTCTCAGTATTTTTTCCCAACAAAACAATGAGATTTATATTGCATCCATAAATAAAGAATTGAAGAAAGGTTTTGAAATGACTGATTTGGGTTATGTTCATTACTATTTAAGTATTGAAATAACTCAACATCCTAAATTTATATTTCTTTCTCAAAAGAAGTACATTGGAGATCTTTTGAACAAGTTTGGCATGGATGAATGCAATCCCTTAACCACTCCAGTGGAACAAAATTTGAAGCTCACATCCATTGAAGGGAAGGAATTCGAGGATGCAACGAAGTATAGACAACTTGTTGGAAGTCTTATCTACCTGACTACTACCAGACCAAACATCTCATTTGTTGTTTGAATCCTCTCCAGGTTTATGCAAAAACCTTGTGAAGGACATTGGTCTACTGCAAAAAGAGTTCTAAAGTACTTGAAGGAGATTCAAGACTTTGGACTCAAATATAAACAGGTAGGTGATTTCAGCTTGATCGAATACTCTGATTTAGACTTTGATGGGGACAAAGAAACTGGGGTGTCTACTTCAGGTTATACCATGAGTCTTGGATCAGGAGCTGTCTCATGGAGATCACGCAAACAGTCAGTTCCAGTAGATTCCACCACCAAGGCAGAATATGTGGCAGCAGCTAAAGCAACAAAGGAAATTATGTGGCTCATGAAAATCCTTGAAGATTTGCAGATGAAACAAATGCATTCAACACCACTCATGATCGACAACACTTCTGCAATAAAGTTGGCCAAGAACCTGAAGTTCCATGATCGAACAAAGCACATCAATACAAAATACCGTCTGATTTGATATCATGTTCAGGCCAAAACCATCCATCTACATCATTATTCCACAAATGATCAGACCACAAACATCTTCACCAAAGCACTTGGAAGAGAAATGTTTGAAAATTTCAGAATGATGCTTGGACTCACCAACATCCCTTCAGATTAAAGGGGGGATGTTGAAACCTAATCCTAAGGGGTTGGGTGAGATTGCCTATTATTGTAATTTAGTAAATAAGGAAGGCAAACAGTCATTAGGAAGTGAATCCCAATAGCCTCACCTCCATGTATAAATACACACACATTCTCCATCCAATACACATTGAGTTTTGCGGAGTTACCTCCTAGTCTGACATGTGTTAATTAGATATTCAAGACAGTGTGAATTATGATATGAAGAAAATAGTAATGTTTAGTAATGATTAAAGAGTAGTTAAGAATTATTTAACCATACTTAAGAAGAAAAACATTCAAAATGTAAATGCAGACACAATTAAGGTGCTCCAAAAACAAATCTTAATCTAAAATTTATGTTTTACAATTAGAGAAATATGATGCACATCGAGAAAAGACAAAGGAAACATTCGATACAGAAAGGAAACACATCACCATATGACACAGCTCAAGTATTCTGTAAAACAATATTTTATTATTGATTCCCAGCTCCAAAATTATAGTGCTCCAATAAAATAGGTTCTTACAGTGTAAGGTTCGACAGGGTCCAACCCTTGATACTGCCACTGCATGCAGTATTTAGCTAAAAACTACATCAGTTACCCTATATATTTTGACAACTTTTCATTAATTACAATTAAGAAAAAACTAGACAAGTGTGGCCATGCAATGCCTGAACAAAATATCTCTAACAAAACACCGCTTATAGAATTAACTACGACAGCTCTTCATGAACCCAAAAGTAAGTTGAAAGTGGCTGAGGTGGTCACGAAGAGGCAACTATGGGTGGCTCTGACATCTGGCTTTAATTTTGGACCGCCTTTGCTGGATCATTAAATATGATGCAGTGCTTGCACTTTTGGCCAATTGGTGGCTGTGCTTCAATCTGCAGAGTGATGTGAGCTTTGTTGATAATCTGGAGGCTAAATTCGCTGATCTTTTGGTGAAAATTCTTTGTGAATTACGAACCTGCAATTTCGGATAGAACGAACAAGGTAAACCTTGTTTTCGGACTTGAATTCAGGTTATAATGGATGATTTGGAATACGTTGGATTGGCACGAGCCCGTTAGACAACGGCCCAACCAATTGAATGCGCAATGAGCATTTGGCGAGAGTGAATGAGATTGGATGGAAGGGATAGGTAAGCAGGGGTGTGGCATGAAGGCACAGGGCAATGACCAGTCCAATGGTCGGCAAGTGCGATGGTTTGTTTTGCAGCGGAAATTGCTTTTGGAGGGGAGTCCCAACAATATATGGTATTGGAAGGGGGGGGGGGGGGGCGCGAATAACTATGGGAGTGCCATGTTGCAGTTCTGGCGATATCAGATACCGCCCATTTCAGACCCCCCCCCGTTGTTAAATTTCGGAGGATGAGGGGGGGCTGAAAGGAAATGAGGTTTGTCGGATGTGGAGTGTCACGCGGGGATGACGGAGAGGTGAGGGATAGTTAGCATGGATGGGATGTATGATGTGACGGTGGGGTTGGGAAATGGATGAACGCCGAGGGTTGAGTAGGACTTAGGATAAAATGAAAAGGTGAATGTTTAGGGGGTCAGGATAAGGGAATAATAATATTTTCAAAACTTTGGGTAAAATTAAGACATAAAGTATGTCAAAATGATCTTGGAATATGATTTAGTTCCCAAACTTTAGAACATAATCCCTTTTTCAACCTTTTCAGTGTAAACACCCTCTGTTTTGACCTTCTTCTTTTTTTCTTTTTCTATTATTTGGAAATGCTTTGAATA
Organism: Pinus albicaulis; assembly: GCA_034641835.2. NCBI lineage: Eukaryota > Viridiplantae > Streptophyta > Pinopsida > Pinales > Pinaceae > Pinus > Pinus albicaulis. The sequence continues at coordinate 54,870,082 of CM076580.1, read as the reverse complement.
CTTAAATTTATGTACAATATGAAAATTTTCAAGTAATAAATATTCAATCACCTTGTGATACTGTAAATTACAGGAGTCTAACACATGCGTTCTTCACTTATACATGGCTACTTAATTGAGGCCTACTATGTATTCATGAGCATGCATGACTTTTTCACTTGTGCATGGCTATTCAACTAGGGACTAACTCCATAGCATGGCTAGGTAACTGTTGTATAGTACAACAACCCTCCCCATTTCAAATTTTTAAGATAAATTTCATTTAGAAATAAGTCCCCTTTCTTTTTATATAGGAATAAAAGACTTAGAATACATCCGATTATTTTTGAATAAAACAATACAGGTTCATTGTTAAAGAGGAATATATTGCATATCTTTAATAGCAAGTTTATATAAACAAATGCAACATTGAAAAATTCCCGATCCGATGAGTTATAAAGGCTTTTATCACATTAATATAATACGTAAAAGTATTCAATTGGAACAAAGTCTGATATGATAAATTAATCGCAAATTGCAAATCGGAGGTCTCTTAAAGTTTTATATTTGTTTTGAAAAATTCCGATGCGATTGAACCAATCGCAATTGCAAATCGCAAAAGTTTTAAGTTTTCACATTTGTTTTATAACACTTTGATGCAATGTAATTGATCGCAATTGCATTTTGGAAGAGCAATGAAATACGCACTTATTTTATAAAACTTTGATGCGATGGGGAAATCGCAAATCGCAAAACAAAAATGCAAACTATTCATTCAGTCGATTGCAAAACTCCAATGCGATGCGATTGATTGCAATAGCATTTCGGAGGAGCAATGTCATATGTGCTTATTATATAAACTCTGATGCGATTGAACCAATCGCAATCGCAATCGTGAATCGGCTAATATCATTTGCAACTAATTTCTTTTTGAAAATAACTGATGCGATATACTATCATCGCAATCGGAAATCGGTGGAGATCATGATATATTATTTGTTGTCCCTTTTGAAAATTCCCAATGCAATTAATGCATAATATTTATATTTTACATTGTGCATATATGATTTATTCATCGCAATCGCAAAATTCAAAAGGAAAGTCTTTATTCTCATTGCAAAAATCGCCGATCTCCGATTGTACGTTTGTTATTAATAGAAAATCAAATATACGATGGTGATTGATTTTGTTTTGAATGCGTCAGTGTGACTCTTTAGAGGGCATTTAAGTTTTAAAACGGACTTAATAAATGAAAATCAATGAACAAATATTTTCATACAGTTGTTCCCATTACTTCATTTTACCATGTCTGAAAGCTTTTTCTCCATTGCAGGACCATAGAACACCCAATTCTTTCATTTGCCGAGGAAGAGAAACATTGCCAGACAACGAAATGTCTAAGAGATCTAGGAAAGCAAAGGCTGCTATTGCTGCAAAGACCCCTATTTTCACCATGGTACCAAAAGAAAAAACAGCGAAGCTTAATCTGGTTACAGATACTTCATGCCAGGGACTTGGAAAAATAACTTGGGAAAATGTATATAACCTGCTTGAAAAAGAAAACCCTAAAGTTACTGAAGTGAAGGCAACAGTCCCTGATGAAGATGACTCCGATTCAGATCTGAGACTCCCCTTAAAGCACTGGCCAATTCATTTCTCCACAGAATTGCAGCCCAGGCAAACATTTTTCCTTACTATGATGTAATCTGGTGGGTGATAGATAATGTCACCATCCAAAACAGGACATTTGTTTCAACTACGGAACAATGTTCGAGTCTTTCAGGGCAGAGGACATAAAGGCTATGTACCATCTTCCACACCCGCAAAAAGTCTACAACAAAGCCTTTGTTAAAGATTTTGCTGCAAGTAATGAAACTCAGTCTGAGCCAATCAAAGAATGGAGGAAAGTCCCAGAGAAGCACAAGAACGAGGCATCAGGTATGTACGGCGTGGATTCTCTTTCACCTCCATATTGTTATGCCGCCGCAATGATGTGCAGACTATTTGGGAATGATAATTCACCTAGATTTTCAATTCAAATGGTACCCTTAATTCATTCTGCCGTGAATTCTAAAATCATGGACTGGGCAGTCATCCTTTCAGATAAAATAGGCAATAGGATCCTCGAGTATAGAAAGGAAGAGGACACAGGAAATACAACCCCATTTTACTTTTGTGCTGATATTCTAGATGCCCTATGTTTCAACTCTAAATTTCCCATGTTAGGATGGAAATGGACCCCCAAAGATCCTGCTCCCATACATATATATCATAAATTCTTGTGGAAGGTTCATTTTAAAAACCATGTTTATAGAATTTGTCACGGTTTCCTCATCCCTGTTTATCAAACTATTTTTAACCGATACCCTCCCAGGCTTTCTGAAAAAGCTAAGAATGATATATCCCTGATTGGTGACTAGTTCGGAGAGGAGAAATTTACCTATATCCGAGTATTTGGGAATATAATGGAACCCCATATTTTACTGCTGTATATCCTAGATAGTCTGTTAGCACAAGAAATCTCCTACCAGTTAACAGTAGAAGGCATGTCAAGATCTCTCAAGAATAACAAGAAATTAATGTGGCCTATGTTTCCATTTCACTGTGGGCATTATACACTCAATAACTTCACACATGCTAAGAAGGAGATCATCAAAATAAGAGATCTTAAGCTCTCTACAGTCCTAGGAAGGCAGTATGACCCAAAGAAGGTTGCATATGATTTCACCACTTCAGTTTCAATCGCTCGGTTTGAGCATGAACCAGATGAGTTCGATGATTTGTTTGTTTCTATTGATAATATTTCCGAAGTCTAAGTTTCAGACTAAAGATATGAATAAATTCAAGTTATTTAGAAGCCAAAGGCTGCTAAAATCTCCTCTAGATCAATTAAGAATCCCTTTGCAAGAGTCTGAAACACAACAAAAGGAAAAAGAAGATGCATCTGGCAAGGCAGCTAAAGAAACATCTACCAACAAGATCAATGTACAGATACCGAAGGAAGTCACATGAACTAATCCTATTGTACATAAAGAAAATATTAGCAGCAAAACTGATGTAAATACTGAGAAAAGTGAAACAGCTGCTAAAGAAGATGTGCACACTGAAAGGGTAAGCACAAGCGGCAAAACCAACGTGCAAAAGGAGAATACTAATGGTAAACTCAATGTACATATTGAGAAGCAAACTACAACTCAGACAGGAAAGGAAAGCACAGGTACTGAGACCAATGTGCATACTTAGAAAGAGAACGCCGACAGTAAGACTATTGTGCAAACAGAAATAGAAGATGTAAGCAATAATCCAGTTTATCAACTTGGAAGAGAAAATACTACTAAGAAAGTAGTGGAATCTGCTGAACTTATAGTTTCTTCCCATTTGCTGAGCCAATATGAGTAATTTTCTCAGCAAATAGTAACACAAAATAATCCCCAAGTTAAAATTCTAGAAGATCAAGATATGGAAGTTATTCCTGAACATCCTACAGGAGAGATTATGTTGAAAGTAGAAGAAATTCCTCCTCTAGATATATTTTACAGCCCTAAGCATAGGGCTGTTGTCAGAAAGTAGAGGAAGAGGAGAAGAACTGACCAGGATGCACTTTCAACATCACAAGTGGAATTCATGAACATTGTTTGGAAAAATGCTGAGGTGAATCCATCAGAGGATCTCACCAAATTATCTCAATACGCAGGTGCCTATAGTGCTGCAACTATAGACAAATCTTCTGAAGTCTCCCAATTGATGAAACAAAAAGACTTACAGATAGCTATGCTGGAGGAACAGGTCACAGAGAATCAGCAAAAGATTGTTTATTTGGAACAACAATTGCAAGATGAGGAGCTCAGATCTAAACAGCTGGAAAAGCAACTTAGCATTGAAAAGAAGAAAATTGATGAATAGGCCTTGAACAAGCAGCAGCGGTTAAGTCAAGAAGTGGCAAAGTTACAAAATCTACTGCAAAATGAGAAAAATGCAAAGATTGAACAAGAGAAAACATTCCAATCAGCATTGGACAAATTTAGGGATTATCCTAAATTAGATCAATTCAAAACTAAAGCTCTTGAAACCAATAAACTGCTATCTCAGCAGCTGAATGAAATTTGTCTAAAGATGGCACAAGCTGTGCCCTTGTGCGAAATAACATCATTTTTAATAGATGAAGAAGTCACTCTCAGGCAATAAATTGATGATGCTGATGAGAAAATTTCTGAATTCCTTTCGTGGCAAGATACAGAGCAAGGAAGAAAAGCTAATCTTCCCAGAATTGAGGAGAGACATAAGGAAATTTTATTTGAGGAATGGGAACAAAAGCTAATGAAAGTAGAGAGAGCCACATCAAGAGCTAAAAGTATGATGAATAATATAACACATTTGGTTAATGATAGCCTGTATGCCACTAATTTGATCTTAGATTGTATCCCAGGCAAATTACCAAAAGTAAAAGAAGCCGATTCCAGGTAGAAGGAAGAGATAATCCACAAAAATCAACCAATTAGTAAACTCCAAGGAATTTCATGGGATATTATGTGGACTTATCTAATCAAGCCACATAGTCAACAAATGGCCATCAAATTCCTTTCAAATGCTATTAATTGTATAATTCCTGAGTTCTCTGATGCTACGTATACTGGGCAGTTACATTCAAAGCTAAGTCGTCCAACAGAAGTCCAATATATGCTCAATATTTGCCATCTGGTCACATTGAATGCAGGAGATAATCAATGAATCTATTTAATTGTAATATCGCAAGTCTATTTCTAGATTTCCGATGATAAATTGTAGCAGTAGTTTTAGTTATTTTGTTTTATTAAGTACCTATTTAAACCCCTTTCATGCATTTAGAAAAGGGTCCTGAATTTGTAATATTTTTGACTTGGATGTTACATTTCTGTATTCCATAGATTATTATATTTTTATAAAGGATCATATCTGGTGATTTTATGGAAAATTGTCTTTAAGAATTGCATTTCTATGTCTTGGAGCCTGTTTTACATTAAAGTGCTGGATTTGGATATTGAATTTCATCTAGAAAAGTATCAAGATGAATATGGTATTTCTATCTATTCACTGCTAATTTTCTTATGTTATGAGATATTCTCTTTAAAAAATTGCTATAATTTATATGTACTTGTTTTACAATACTTCTTTATACATATCATTTCTGAGTGTGTATAAATATTTCATCTTTCACAGCATATATAAATGGTATATTAAATGATGAATACAATGTGTTATTATAACTCTGTTTAATTTCTTAAACAGAGTTATCATTATTTGATGCTGCATATTTCAGTTAAATTATAATACATTTTCATGGTTATTGATTTAATTGAAACAATTTTAAAAGTTGTATTCATATTTGATACCTGGGTTAAGTTTTAGAATCATTTATCAGTTATAGATTAAATTAAATAGATTATTTCAGTCATTTTAGTCCCATTTTCCACTCATCCAATCATTCCATCACCAACCCATTTAAGTTATTAGGAAATTGGTCCTATAAATCCAGTCGGAGCCATCACACCAAATGGAAAAGGAGTTGTCCTAAGGTCCCGACCGGGTGGTTATCCCTCGATGTTTGAAGCAGCAATTTTTGAGGCTTCAACATTTTTGGCGCTAGAAGGAGGGCCTAAGCTATGAATGGCAGATAAATCCAAATCTATAGGCCATTCAAAGAGCACATCACCCTCATAACCTTCTTTAATTTCTTCTACATCTCAGATCACCAGGGAAGAAATTGATAGAGATATGCAAATACCCACTACCGAAGTATCAAATCAATCAGATAATCAACCTCCTAAGTCCCCTGAAATATAAGCTTTAGTTCATAAACTCCAAGGGTTCTCACTGTCGTTAGAAGAATATGAAATATCTGAAGGTAGCGTTACTTCACAATTTGTTTTTTCCAGACCCTCACTAGGTCACAGAGTGAAAAACTTGGTATTCCTCCAAAGGAATTTCCTTTACCTAGAAGAGTAAAAATAAGAAAAACCCCATCGGAATCAAAGAGTGCTATTAGTTCTTCATCACAAATTCAATCATCTGTTTCCCAAACCCCAACTCAGAAAAGTACAATTGTTACAACATCTGCTACCCAAACATCATCTATTCCAATATCATCTGTCCAAACAACAACTGTCTCTTCTAGTTCTTCAATTGTTATCACAACAATGGCACAGAGACCATGGACTAGACCAGGAGCTGTTAATATGGCTGCACCTTTACATGATTTACCAGATCATCATGAAAAATGGCTGCCAAAATTTAGTCCCGATCTTGGTATACAAGCGGAAGAACATATCAATAACTTTATGCTTGTTGTAAATTTAAATGCAGTAGAACATGAAGATGTTGTGGTCAGATTATTCCCCTATACTTTGCAAGGAATAGCTAGATCCTGGTATTTTTCATTACCTTCAGGATCTATTACAAGTTGGGATATTTTTTTCAGATCATTTCTTGACCAAATTTGGAGATGACAGATCAATAGCTACCCTAATCAATGATCTCTCCAATTTGAGGACAAAACCCAAGGAGCTCATTAAAGATTTTAACTCTCGATTCAACAAAATTTTGAATAAAATCCCTATAGATTCAAAACCTAGTGAGCAAGTTAGAAGTGAATGCTATATAAATTCTTTACCCTCAAATATAACAATTTTTGTAGATAGAGCTGCGAAACCTACTTTAGCTGAGAATATGAAAGAAGCTATTTCAGTTGAAAAATAGATGATTGCTCTAGATAAGAAAAATACTATCGAGGAAAGAAAATCCAAGAAAGTCAGTTTTAAGGATGATTCAAAGAAGAAGACACCAAGAGATCCATATGACATGGAAGGCTTACAGAAAGTTCTCAAAACCATTTCTAATGAAATGGTTGAGATTAAAAAGCAAGTGGCAGAGACTTCTACCAAAAGACCATTCAGGAACTTCAAAAGAAATCAAGTTGAATCTAAACCTCCCAATTCAATCTCCAATGCAGAATCATAAGAAGAATAAGAAGAAGATACTCCTCCAATATCAGATGAAGAGGAAGCAAAAGAGGAAATAGCTGAATTACATGGGATGTGGGATTTCATTCTTCCTAACTCGGACATGAACAAGAAGCTATGCTTGTAAGTACAAGGAGTAAATCTGCAGCAGAACCTGCTCAACCTGCTCCCAACAAGAAAGGTACGGCTTCAACTACCAAAGACAAATCCCCTGTACTCCCTTACCTACTAAAAATCAGCCATCATCTTCTAATCCTCCTACATCAACATCTAAGACTTTGGTGGTACCAAATCCTATGGATTATAACATTGTTGAAGACATGAAAAAAACCAGAGCGAACATTTCCTTACATGAACTCAACAAACTTAAACATCAACAGAAGCTGCTATTGAAAGAATTAAATGCAACACCTATTGCTCCTCTGCCAAGTGGTGTAGTTGCTAAAGCAGCTAAAGGAACAGGTAAGCCACCAGATAAAGTAGATGCCACTGATACTGTTCTTATTGAAGAAAGATCAAATTCTCAGACACCTTTTTTTCTTTTGACTTATGAAATTTACAACAAGAATTTGCATAATTGTTTGATAGATTCTGGAGCATCCTCTAATATAATGCCTACTTCAGTCTATGCAAAATTGAATATTGAACCACAAAAGTATGTAGTTCACATTGTTCAATTGGATCACTCTAAATTTCAAGTTATAGGAGAAATCAATTCAGTTACTATTCGATTAGCTTCTGATCCTAGGATTGTCCAAAGAATTGATATTCTGGTTGCAGATATTCCTAAGTTCTATGGATTAGTCTTAAGCAGGGATTGGTCTGCAAAGCTTAATGGTTATATCGCAACTGATTATTCACATATGTGGCTTCCCTACAAAGGGAAACCAAATCAAATCAAATTTGAGCGAGAAAAACACATGATGCATACTGTAACTGAATTTGAACAAGAAAATGAACCTGTAGCTTTTAATAACAATATCCTTGGAGGTTATTCTACTGAATCATTCCTTGGGAATTTCACAGCACCACAATCACCCTTTTCTGTAAATACTTTTATTTCGCAAATTGAAATTTTTTCACAATCTGATTCTTCTAGAATTGTTAATGTTTCTAATACATCTGTAGATAAACCTGTAGATAAATATTTATTTTGGTCATTATATTTTGATGGATCAAAATCTAGTGATGGAGCTGGAGCATGATGCATTTTAATTGATCCAGATGGAGAGAAAACCATGCTGTCATGTAGACTAGAATTTGAGTGCACAAACAATACTGCAGAATATGAAGCCTTGATCCAAGGACTTTATAAAGCAATAGGGTTAGATGTAAAATACTTGAAAGCATATGGAGATTCTAAAATTGTCATAAGACAAGTAAGAAATACCATCCATTGTCTTTCAGGTCATCTGAAACATTATCAAACCCTTGTACAAGACCTTACCACTCAATTTTTAACATTCAACATCTTTTCTATCCCTAGAACTCAAAATACATCAGTTGATTTGTTAGCTAATGTTGCATCCAAACTCCTCCCTACTGAAGATTATAGTCTTGATAGATTTTCAGTAGAATTGATTTTTCGCCCATCTATTCCCGATAATATCACAAACTGGAGAGTATTCTATCATGATGAAGATATATTGAATTTCTTGACTTCAGAGAAATCCTATGATGAACAAATTATTGATGAAAATGATCATGATCTTCAAAATACCTCAAAAAGTAATGAAAATCCTATTCCTAAATCTGTAGTTAAACTTGAGGACCTATATGATATAAAAGACAGATTCAAGAAAGTTACTAATGCTAAACTTCAAAGTTTTACTTTGAAGTTTGAATTAGTAAATCTTGGCTCTGAGTCTAAACCTCAAAATGTTAATCTAGGACTCGAGTTAACTCTAGAAGAAAGAACTTCTTTCATCAAACTTCTGAGTAGGTATAAAGATATTTTTGCTTGGAATTATGAAGACTTGAAAACTTATGATAGTTCTGTTATTCCACATACTATTCCAATGCTTTCTGATGTCAAACCTGTTCAATAGAAGTTAAGAAAAATTCATCCAAATCTTGAAAGTCAAATCAAGGCAGAACTCAATAAAATTTTAAAAGCCAAAATTATTTTTCCTGTAAGGCATTCTAATTGGGTTTCCAACATGGTACCTATCAGGAAGAAAAATGGAGATATTAGAATCTGCATTGATTTTAGAAATTTAAACAAGGCATGTCAAAAGGACAATTTCCCATTGCCAACAATGGAACAAATACTTCAAAAAGTAGCTGGTTCTGAGCTCATGTCTTTTCTTGATGGTTTTTCAGGCTATGACCAAATTTTAGTACATCTTGATGATAGGCTGAAAACCACTTTTAGAACCAAATGGGGAACCTATGCTTATCAGAAAATGCCTTTTGGTTTAATAAATGCAGGAGCTACTTTCCAGAGAGCCATGGATATAGCATTTAAGGGTCTGATTAATAGATCAGTTGTTATCTATCTTGATGACATAACAATATTTTCGAAGAAAAGAGCCAATCATCTACATGATTTAAAGCAGATATTTGAAAGATGTAGAAGGTTTGGTATTTCTTTGAACCCAAAGAAATTCTTCTTTGCCCTCAATGAAGGAAAACTCTTAGGGTTTGTTGTGTCAAAAGATGGTATATATATTGACTCGAAGAGAGTGAAAGAAATTTCTGATATTTCTTTACCTCATAACAAAAAATCCATGCAATCATTTCTAGGGCAAATCAATTTTGTAAAAAGACTCATTCTTGATTTTTCTCAAATTGTTTTACTTATGCAAAATATGATTAAGAAAAATTCAGTATTCAAATGGGGATATAAAGAGAAGGAAGCCTTTGATACAATCAAACAGGCAATCATTAATGCACCTGCATTGAATACTCCTGATTTTTCTAAAGATTTTATTTTGTATACTTTGGCCACCGAAACATCCTATGCTGCTGTTTTAACACAACTCAATGATCAACAAATAGAAGCACCAATTTCTTTCTTTAGCTCAAATCTGCAAGTAGCTGAGCTTAATTATTCCGATGTAGAAAAACAAGCCTTCGCAGTGTTTAAATCAATTAAACATTTTAGACCTTTTCTCTTAAAGATACACACAAAAATTATTGTCCCATTCTCTGTAGTGAGACAATTGTTAGTTCAAAAGGAAGTAGGAGAAAAGAGAGTCAATTGGGTAACAACTTTGCAAGAATATGATATTAATATTAAGCCAGCTAAGTTTGTTAGAGGACAAGGTTTTTGCAGATTGTTAGCAGGAGATCACAACATTCCAGAAAATCAAGATCCAAATAATGTTGTTCAAGTAAATCAAATAAGTGTTATAGATTCTGAATCTCAGTATGCTGATCTAATCTTTTACTTGAAAAATGGGTATGCTACTTCTAATCTCAGCTATAAGAACAAACGTGCTTTAAGATTGAAGGCTATTAAATATGAAATCATTGATGATGTGTTATTTAGAAAGAATTATGATTCAATTCTATTAAGATGTCTTGAAAAGACTGAAGCAAAAAAGGTATTGCAGGAATTACATAATGGACCAGCAAGAGGTCATTTTGGAGGTGACACCACAGCTCACAAAATTATCCATGTTGGATATTATTGGCCTACCATTTTCAAAGATACACATGATTATGTGAGGAAGTGCGAGATTTGTCAAACTGCTAGTGGAAGACAAAGGAAACCATCTTTTCCTTTGCAACCAGTAAACATTGAGCAACCATTTGAGCAATGGGGGCTTGATATTATTGGAGAAATAGTACCTCATTCTTCCAAACAACATAGATACATCCTTACAGCAACAGACTACTTCAAAAAGTGGGTAGAAGCAATTCCTTTAAAGGTAGCCAATTCTGATGCAATTATTGATTTTATCGATCAATTCATCATTACCAGGTTTGGTGTACCTAACGCTCTAGTCTTTGACAATGCATCTTACTTTTCTGGAAATAGTATAATGGAATTTGCAATCAAAAGAGGTTTTAAATTGAAATATTCAACAACTTATTACCCACGAGGTAATGGTCTAGCTAAATCTACTAACAAAAATCTCATCAAAATCATTAAAAAGACCATTGATCAGAATCAAAAGAATTAGCACAAATCTTTAATTTGTGCACTATGGGCTGATTGTATTACTTATAAAGCTTCAATATGAACTTCACCTTTCAATCTAGTTTATGGAAGAGAAGTTGTGATACCATCAAATCTAGTTCTCCCATCATTAGCCTTAGTTCAATTTATTGAAGAAAATCCTTCATCATCTATTCAGTTGAGATTTGATCAAATTCTTAAATTAGAAGAAGATAGAGAGAAAGCAAAAATTATTCATGAAAAAAATCAACAGTTAGTAAAATCTTCTTTTGATTCAAGTTCCGCCAGTTCAGAAAATTTGTCAATTGGTGATCTTATTCTGAAATGGGATAAAGCACATGAAGAAAAAGCTAAGCATACCAAATTTCATAAAATGTGGCTTGGACCATTTCAGATTGCTGAAAAGATAGGCTCATATACATTCATACTTCAAGATTTAACAGGGTAGGGAGAATCTCTTCCTGTAAATGGGCTTGTCTTAAAGAAATTCTTTTTATAAGGAGGTAACCCCTTCTTACTTGTACATATTCCTTTCTGCAATTTTTGTTTTGTTTGTAAATAAGGTTGTTAATAGTCTCTAATTGACTTTTTACTATTGGAATATGTCTTAGGAAGAATATTATAAATACTTATTTTATGTAAATAATAATTTTTAGGGTAATGATTACATTTTTTGGATAGTTTAAAATAAAATGTTAAACTTTGAAAATTTATTCAAAACATTTACATGATCTTTTGAAACTTTGAGGAAAAAGTAAATCATTATAAGTCTATTGAATAGAGAAAGATTATCTATAAAAGTAAAGACTTTTTCAAGCTTTGGGCACTCAAAAAACTCTGAAAATTGTCATCCATTGATTCTTAAGGATAAAACTATTTCACCCCATCCATTTAGGTTGTGATTTTTAGAAAATAATTCTAAGAAATTATAAGAAAATTTAAGAGATAAGAGGTCTCATCACAAGCCTGCTTACCATGATCATAAGAAGTAATAAAACTGACATTACCAACACTGCATACCAAAACAGGGTAATGGCTTATAAATATAAGACAAGGGGTCTCATCATGAGCCAACTTGTTCAGTTTAATTACAACTAGTGAGTGGCATTGTTATTTAACTGGCTACCAAACCAGAACAATGGCTTTTAAACTAAAAAATAAATTAAAAGACAAAAAACACGAGTAATATATCTTATGAATTTATCTTTTAAAAAGTCATAATCTTAGTTGGATGGGATAATGAATGGTTGATGGTTAAAAGGTAACCCTGTCGTGACTATGAACGTTTGCAGGCAGCAGAGGCAATACCTATGACAATAGAGTATATTACAAAAGCTAAACTTGGAAAGGTCCCCTTACTTCATTACTATCAACCAATCAAAGCTTAAGAAAACCTAAAAAAAAAATTATTCTTGAAGAATTAGAAAGAAATTGTAAGTGATTTTTATTCTTTTTCCAAAGTTAGATTTTATTTAAAATTCCCTAAGATAGTCTTCATCATCTTTAAAAATTTTTACTTACTAGAAATATAGTATTCATTTTATTTTTTCAGAGATAACTGTTTCTTCCAGTGAATCGCCAATTGTTGTACGGTACAACAACCCTCCCCATTTCAAATTTTTAAGATAAATTTCATTTAGAAATAAGTCCCTTTTCTTTTTATATAGGAATAAAAGACTTAGAATACATCTGATTATTTTTGAATAAAACAATACAGGTTCATTGTTAAAGAGGAATATATTGCATATCTTTAATAGCAAGTGTATATAAACAAATGCAACATTGAAAAATTCCCGATACGATGAGTTATAAAGACTTTTATCACGTTAATATAATACGTAAAAGTATTCAATTGGAACAAAGTCCGATATGATAAAGTAATCACAAATTGCAAATCGGAGGTCTCTTAAAGTTTTATATTTGTTTTGAAAAATTCCGATGCAATTGAACCAATCGTAATAAAAAATCGCAAAAGTTTTAAGTTTTCACATTTTTTTTTATAACACTTCGATGCGATGCAATTGATCGCAATCGCATTTCGGAAGAGTAATGAAATACACGCTTATTTTATAAAACTCCGATGCGATGGGCCCCATCGCAAATCGCAAATCGCAAAACAAAAATGCAAACTATTCATTCGGTCGATTGCAAAACTCCAATGCGATGCGATTGATCGCAATCGCATTTCAGAGGAGCAATTTCATATGTGCTTATTATATAAACTTCGATGCGATTGAACCAATCGTAATCGCAATCACGAATCGGCTAATATCTTTCGCAACTCATTTCTCTTTGAAAATAACCGATGCGATATACTATCATCGCAATCGGAAATCAACGGAGATCATGATATATTATTCGTTGTCCCTTTTTAAAATTCCCGATGCGATTAATGCTTAATCTTTATATTTTACATTGCGCATATATGATTTATTCATTGCAATTGCAAAATTCAAAAGGAAAGTCTTTATTCTCATTCCAAAAACCGCCGATCTCCGATTGTACGTTTGTTATTAATAGAAAATCAAATATATGATGGTGATTGATTTTGTTTTGAATGCGTGAGTGTGACTCTTTAGAGGGCATTTAAGCTTTAAAATGGAGTTAATAAATGAAAATCAATGAACAAATCTTTTCATACAGTTGTTCCCATTACTTCATTTTACCATGTATGAAAGCTTTTTCTCCATTGCAGGACCACATAACACCCAATTCTTTCATTTGTCAAGCAAGAGAAACATTGCCAGACAATGAAATGTCTAAGAGATCTAGGAAAAAAAAGGTTGTTGTTGCTGCAAAGACCCCTATTTTCACCATGGTACCAAAAGAAAAACCAACGAAGCTTAAGTTGGTTACAGATACTTCATGCCAGGGACTTGGAAAAATGACTTGGGAAAATGTATATAACCTGCTTGAAAAAGAAAACCCTAAAGTTACTGAAGTGAAGGCAACAGTCCCTGATGAAGATGACTCAGATTCAGATTCTGAGACTCCCCTTAAAGCACTGGCCAATTCATTTCTCCACAGAATTGCAGCCCGGGCAAACATTTTTCCTTACTATGATGTAATTCGGTGGGTGATAGATAATGTCACCATCCAAAACAGGACATTTGTTTCAGCTGCGAGTACAATGTTTAGGTCTTTCAGGGCAAAGGACATAAAGGCTATGTACCATCTTCCAGACACGCAAAAAGTCTACAACAAAGCCTTTGTTGAAGATTTCGCTGCAAGTAATGAAACTCAGTCTGAGCTAATCAAAGAATGGAGGAAAGCCCCAGAGAAGCATAAGAACAAGGCATCAGGTATGTACTCCGTGGATTCTCTTTCACCTCCATATTGTTATGCCTTCGCAATGATGTGCAGACTATTTGGGAATGATAATTCGGCTAGATTTTCAATTCAAATGGTACCCTTAATTCATTCTGCTGTGAATTCCAAAAACATGGATTGGGCAGTCATCCTTTCAGATAAAATAGCCAATAGGATCCTCGAGTATAGAAAGGACAAGGACACAAGAAATACAACCCCATTTTACTTTTGTGCTTATATTCTAGATGCCCTATGTTTCAACTCTAAATTTCCCATGTTAGGATGGAAATGGACCCCCAAATATCCTGCTCCCATAAATATATATCATAAATTCTTGTGGAAGGTTCATTTTAAAAACCATGTTTATAGAATTTGTCACGGTTTCCTCATCCCTGTTTATCAAACTATTTTTAACCGATTCCCTCCCAGGCTTTCTGAAAAAGCTAAGAATGATATATCCCTGATTGGTGACTGGTTCGGAGAGGAGAAATTTACCTATATCTGAGTATTTGGGAGTATAGTGGAACACCATATTTTATTGCTGTATATCCTAGATAAACTGTTAGCACAAGAAATCTCCTACTAGTTAACAGTAGAAGGCATGTCAAGATCTCTCAAGAATAACAAGAAATTAATGTGGCCTACGTTTCCATTTCACTATGGGAATTATACACTCAATAACTTCACACATGCTGAGAAGGAGGTCATCAAAATAAGAGATCTTAAGCTCTCTACAGTCCTAGGAAGGCAGTATGACCCAAAGAAGGTTGCATATGATTTCACCACTTCAGTTTCAATCGCTCGATTTGAGCATGAACCAGATGAGTTCGATGATTTGTTTGTTTCTATTGATAATATTTCCCAAGTCTATAACTTGGCAAAGTCTAAGTTTCAGACTGAAGATATGACTAAATTCATGTTATTTAGAAGCCAAAGACTGCTAAAATCTCCTCTAGATCAATTAAGAATCCCTTTGCAAGAGTCTGAAACACAGCAAAAGGAAAAAGAAGATGCATCTAGCAAGGCAGCTAAAGAAACATCTACCAGCAAGATCAATGTACAAATACCGAAGGAAGTCACAGGAACTAATCCTGTTGTACAAAAAGAAAACACTAGCAGCAAAAATGATGTAAATACTGAGAAAAGTGAAACAACTGCTAAAGAAGATGTGCATACTGAAAGGGTAAGCACAAGCGGCAAACCCAATGTGAAAAAGGAGAATACTAATGGTAAACTCAATGTACATATTGAGAAGCAAACTACAGCTCAGACAGGAAAGAAAAGCACAGGTACTGAGACCAATGTGCATGCTGAGAAAGAGAACACAGGCAGTAAGACTATTGTGCAAACAGAAATAGAAGATATAAGCAATAATCCAGTTTATCAACTTGGAAGAGACAATACTACTGAGAAAGTAGTGGAATCTGCTGAACTTATAGTTTCTTCCCATTTGTTGAGCCAATATGAGCAATTTTCTCAAAAAATAGGAACACAAAATAATCCCCAAGTTAAAATTCTGGAAGATCAAGATATAGAAGATATTCCTGAACATCCTACAGGAGATATTATGTTGAAAGTAGAAGAAATTCCTCCTCTAGATATATTTTACAGTCCTAAGCATAGGGATGTTGTCAGAAAGCAGAGGAAGAGGAGAAGAACTGACCAAGATGCACTTTCAACATCACAAGTGGAATTCATGAACATTGTTTGGAAAAATGCTAAGGTGAATCCATCAGAGGATCTCACAAAATTATATCAATACGCAGGTGCCTATAGTGCTGCAACTATAGACAGAGCTTTTGAAGTCTCCCAATTGATGAAACAAAAAGACTTATAGATAGCTATGCTGGAGGAACAAGCCACAAAGAATCAACAAAAGATTGTTCAGTTGGAACAACAATTGCAAGATGAGGAGCTTAGATCTAAACAACTGGAAGAGTAACTTAGCATTGAAAAGAAGAAAATTGATGAACAGGCCTTGAACAAGCAGCAACAGTTAAGTCAAGAAGTGGCAAAGTTACAAAATCTACTGCAAAATGAGAAAAAGGCAAAGATTGAACAAGAGAAAACATTCCAATCAGCATTAGAAAAATTTAGGGATTATCCTAAATTAGATCAATTCAAAACTGAAGCTCTTGAAACCAATAAACTGCCATCTCAGTAGCTGAATGAACTTTGTCTAAAGATGGCACAAGCTGAGCCCTTGTGCGAAATAACATCATTTTTAATAGATGAAGCAGTCACTCCCAGGCAAGAAATTGATGATGCTGATGAGAAAATTTCTGAATTCCTTTCGTGGCAAGATACAGAGCAAGGAAGAAAAGCTATTCTTCCCAGAATTGAGGAGAGACATAAGGAAATTTTATTTGAGGAATGGGAACAGAAGCTAATGAAAGCAGAGAGAGCCACATCAAGAGATAAAAGTATGATGAATAATATAACACAGTTGGTTAATGACAACCTGTATGCCACTAATTTGATCTCAGATTGTATCCCAGGAAAATTACCAAAAGTAAAAGAAGCCGATTCCAGGTGGAAGGAAGAGACAATCCATAAAAATCAACAAACTATGAAACTCCAAGGAATTTCATGGGATATTATGTGGACTTATCTAATCAAGCCACACAGTCAACAAATGGCCATCAAATTCCTTTCAAATGCTATTAATTGTATCATTCCTAAGTTCTCTGATGCTACGTATACTGGGCAGTTACATTCAAAGCTAAGTCGTCCAACAGAAGTCCAAGATATGCTCAATATTTTCCATCTGGGCACATTGAACGTAGGAGATAATCAATGAATCTGTTTTATTGTAATATCGCAAGTCTATTTCTAGATTTCCGATGATAAATTGTAGCAGTAGTTTTAGTTATTTTGTATTATTAAGTACCTATTTAAACCCCTTTCATGCATTTAGAAAAGGGTCCTGAATTTGTAATATTTTTGACTTGGATGTTACATTTCTATACTCCATAGATTATTATATTTTTATAAAGGATCACATCTGGTGATTTTATGGAAAATTGTCTTTAAGAATTGCATTTTTGTGTCTTGGAGCCTGTTTTACATTGAAGTGCTGGATTTGGATATTGAATTGCATCTAGAAAAGTATCAAGATGAATATGGTATTTCTATCTATTCACTGCTAATTTTCTTATGTTATGAGATATTCTCTTTAAAAAATTGCTATCATTTATATGTACTTGTTTTACAATATTTCTTTATACATATCATTTCTGAGTGTGTAGAAATATTTCAGCTTTCACAACATATATAAATGGTATATTAAATGATGAATACAATGTGTTATTATAACTCTGTTTAATTTCTTAAACAAAGTTATCATTATTTGATGCTGCATATTTCAGTTAAATTACAATACATTTTCATGGTTATTGATTTAATTGAAACAATTTTAAAAGTTGTATTCATATTTGATACCTGGGTTAAGTTTTAGAATTATTTATCAGTTATAGATTAAATTAAATAGATTATTTCAGTCATTTTAGTCCCATTTTCCACTCATCTAATCATTCCATCACCAACCCATTTAAGTTATTAGGAAACTGGTCCTATAAATCCAGTCGGAGCCACCACACCAAATGGAAAAGGAGCTGTCCTATGGTCCCGATCAGGTGGTTATCCCCCGATGTTTGAAGCAGCAATTTTCGAGGCTTCAAAAGTAACTAAGACGAAGGGGTTTCTTACCAGTGACTACCTATTTGCATGTGCTAGAAGCCCAAACTATTTCACATTAGCTCTCTCATGGAGAATATTATCTCCATGTAATTCATTTATTCTTTGAAGTAATTCAAATTCTCTCTTTCTCTCTTAATTCTTTTGGTCTCAAACCTACAAATTGTTGTCTATTCCCTGCAACTAGATTTTATTATTTAGGTTATCCAACAATTATACATGGTATCATAACACAAGAGGAGCTTGTAAGGATAAACACATATTTTTCTTTCTATATGAAAAATGATTGAAGCGAACATAAAGAATGGATCTTCCCTCATTAGTAATCCTCACACTATTCATTTATTTTGAATGGAAGCATAAATTTTTCCTTCTACTCAGAATCAAAGGACTCTACAGGATTACAATGGGAATTGAACCAGAGCCTAATTTTTCATTTCAGAAAAAAGTATGTTAATATGATAGAAGAAACATTTATGTTGTTAGGATTGTCAATATTTATAAATATACTCTTCGACATAGAATCTGCTTCCACACCAAACAAATATAGGACCACATTCAAGGATATATTTAGGAAATAACATGAAGTACATGTACACCAACTGGAGAATGAGCTCGTCTCAATGAGCCAAAGCATTTATAACACCCTACAATACTTCTTCACAAAGTTCAAATATTTATTTCACAAATCAAGGCATGTGGAATAGACAAGAAAGAGGAATATCTAATCTTAATTATTCTCTTGAAGTTGGGTCTTGAGTACTTTATCCTCATTTATTCCTTTAATACTTCTAAGATAATAATGGGATAAACTTAGAAAATTCCTCCTATAGATGCATTCCTTGAATCACTCATATAGGATCAAGATCAACTAATAATAATGTGTGCTCTCGATGTTAGGTCCCTATATTACTAGTGTAGTCCCTTATTGTGTTAGTGTATCCCCCTTATTTTTGTTGTTATACCCCTTTAGTCCCCATATTGTTTTATTGTGCCAAGTGAAACCCCACTATTGTTATTGTCGTGCCTTTACATTATTATTGTTAGGTTGGCTAGGATTATATTGTGACCCCATGGACTCCTATATATAGAAAGGAGGTTTTGTCATTTGAATCATCCAAGAATTTTTTATTTATGTAATGTAAAGGAGGTTTCCCCCTTGAAGTGGCTCATTTATAAGGCATTGATCTCTCTTTTCTTCTATTTTTGGAGCTGGTTTCATAACATTTGGTATCGGAGCTTTGGATTCTAGGGTTTTTCTGCTCCAAATAGGCCATTGTGGAATTTTATCTATAACATTTTTTCTCTGAGGGTTCAAAAGCTTAAATATTTACCACGATAAGAAAAAATCTTGAGGAGATTCTTGTTAAAATTTCACATCTTGGTTCACAATATTTTCGGATATATGATTTGTCGAAGTTAGGGTTTTTGCAGGCTCCCAAATTTCATCTAAAAGTGTTGAACTTGGGAAAATCGTCATAACTCTCTCTCAAAGCATTGGATTGGAATTCTATAAAAAGTGACCAAAATTAAATGGACTATAGTTTCCTATGTATCAATTTCAGAGCTCAAGGAGGAAACAATGACACGTGTCATGCCATGCAAGTTTGCTCTACTGAACCAGTCCATAACTAGGTCACTCTGGGAGATTGGGCATAACTTTTTCTTGAAGCATCCAAATCAAGTCAGACCTGTGGAATTCAAAATAATATTTATATGGATACTATAGGACTGAACATCCGATATTGAAGGTCCGAAATCATAGAGATAATTCAGTTTCAATATCAAGCTCCTCAAAAGCAAGAAAAAGGTGTGTATTTTCTTTTTCAAATTGCATAAGTCTTGTTTGAAAAATCAGTTTGAAGTGATTCCAAGGGCATATTGAAGCATTGATATCATTATTGGGTTATAAAATTTCCCATAAAAATAATTCAACACCCATTAAGCCCTCAAAAATCTCTTCTATGATGCATGAAGAGGAAGAATTGCAGTATGATATATCAAAATTACAGTACCAAGTGCAACACATTTCGATCTTACAAAGAGTAGTTAAGGATGACATAGATGGTTTAAAAGAAAAAATAAAGGCTAAGTTGGATGGTTTGAAGGATAAAATGAAATTTAATATGGATGATAAAGTAGTGGAAGATCACATCAAGCATCAACAACAAGTTCAGAATCGAATGAAACAAAAGGAAGATCAAGATCGCAACGAAAGAAGTTATGAAGCAGTAATAGAAACAAGAACTCGAAAACTAAAAAATCAATCAATTTCGGAGTATCTCAGCAAGTGGAAGAACTTACCCATTGAAGATTCCACATGGGAGGATGAGAATTTTATATAGAAGCATCAATAAATAATCAAGCGTTGAGGACAACACTTGTTTGAAGGAGAGGGGCATGTTAGGTACCTATATTACTAGTGTAGTCCCTTATTGTGTTAGTGTATCCCCCTTATTTTTTTGTTATACCCCCTTTAGTCCCCATATTATTATTATTGTGCCCCATAAAACCCCACTATTTTTATTGTTGTACCCTTACATTATTATTGTTAGGTCGGATAGGATTATATTGTGACCCCATGGACTCCTATATATAGAAAGAGGGTTTTTTCATTTGAATCATCCAAGAATTGTTCATTTATGTAATGTAAAGGAGGTTTCCCCCTCGAAGTGGCTCATTTCTAAGGCATTGATCTCTCTTGTCTTCTATTTTTGGAGCTAGTTTCATAACACTCGATAATTAAAAAGCTCATTCAATTGTAATATATTAATGTACCAAGATAAATAATAAAAGCAAGAAAAATGAACTTGATCAAGGAATAAACCTAAAACCACTAAGGAGTCTTGTAACTCCAAAGGAAGTAAATAAAAGAGGGCAAATTAAAAATGCAAATATTGCAACAAAGGATACCATCTAGAAATTTTAGGCATGAAGAGGACTATTTATCTAATGAAACAATATCTTCAGTGAAATAATCTTGTAAGATTGCATTCCAAAAACTGCCAAGAAAAATTCTAGAGATAAGCTACTAGCAGATCAAGGTAAATCCCATGATTCATTTTTCTATTTCTTCTTCATTTAATACATGGTTTTCATATTTTAGATCCTCACATCTTATGGCTACTTCACAAGAATTTTTATCTTCTTTGGAACCTTGTAGCGACCTTCCCATTTTAATGGGAGATGGTAATCCTATGAAAATATGTAGACAATGCATGTGGATCTAGATAATGGATGTTTTCAAAAATGTCTTACATGATCCCTTTGTTCCCCTTCTATGTTTCCAGAATGTCATACATGTTCTCGACCTAGGATTCAACCCTATATGTTTTTCTAGCAAAAACAAATCTATCATTGTTGCAAAGGTGAAATACAAATGTGCAATCAATGTTATAGCTCAAGACGTCTAGTTGCAAAACTTCTTCATGGAGTTGGGTGTATAGTTTCATCAACCAAGTATTCTCTAGTGTGATAATAATATTACATTGCATTTCTATAGAAATACAGTATAAGCGAAAATAACCAAACATATATAGGTATGCATGCACTTCATTTAGGATAGATCCTTGATGGGTTCATCAATATGCAATAATGTCCTTCCTCAGAATAGGTTGTATTCAAATTCACAAACGCCTTCACCAAGTAGAAATTTGTAGCTTCATGAGATTGATTTGGGATGAAGGACACAACCACATAGAGACTGACATATTTAGCATTATCTCTTGAGGGGGGTTTTCTTCCCACTAATTTCTCCATATTTACCTCCTATTTTATATATTTTTAATTGTATACATGAGTATATAACATGGCTGTATATTTTTGGGACCCATTTATTGTACACCTTCAATTCTGATTTAAGGGGGTATTAGTGTACATTCCTATTCAATTCACATATCCATGAGTTCTATATCTCATAACCCTAGAGCACACTTGGTATTAGATATTCCTCCTTGCGTAAGAATCTTATCCTCTTAGAAAAGTGCACATTACTCCTTTAGTTGTGCATAGATTCCATTTTAGTTACTCAAGGGGAGTCTAGTTCCATATGCACCACTAGCTGATCAAGTCATTCATAAATGGCTATGCATGCATGCATGTGTAGTTGCTATACATGCATGCTGTTGATCAACGGTTGTCATTGATGTCAACCCAAGCAGCACCAGGGGCTAAACCAATATTTCATGGGAATTTTGACCTACCAAATTAATATATTTTGGGTCAATAATGCTTTTGATGGTTTCTATTTATCGAGATGTTTCCGTTGATATATGGCACGCCATGTAATTCTTCACGGTTTGAGAGATATTCATGTTTGAAGTTTGTACCCCTAGTTAGTGCGCTAAAACCCCATGGGGTTGGGGCATGGGTCATTGAAAAGTCATAATTAATATTTTTTAAGCTCCTAAAATCCCTCCCACGTTCACTTGTTGAAGCCCATCTCAACCTAAGCATTTATATAAATTGTGATCCTCATTTCCTCCTTATGCAAGGGATTTCGCCATCTGAAACGGGTCATCGTGGCATTTGCGCTCTAAATTGTTTTCTACGAAGGCTCAGAAGCTGAAATTTTTATGAGGCGAAGCCAAAATCCTGAGGAAGCTGCTGTAAAAATTTTAGATCAAGGGCACAATATTTTTGGAGATATGATCTGTGGAATTCAGGGTTTTTGCAAGCTCCTGAAATTCATCTCAAAGAAGTGACCTTGATAAATTCGTCATAACTCTCTCTCTGAGTATCAGATTGGAATTCTATAAAAATTGGAGGATAGTGCACAGTCTATACTTTGCACTCTATCAATTTCAAAGACAAATGAAGAAACATTGACACGGGGCATGCCGTACAAGTGTGTCTGCTGAAATAGTCCATAATTAGGGCATTGTGAGAGATTAGGTATAACTCTCTCTTGAAGAATCCATATTGGGACAGACCTGTGGCATTGGAAAGATGACTCAGAGGAATACTACAAGACCAAAAATTAGATATTGAGGATCTGAAATAACAGAGATACACTAGATTCAATATCGAGCTCCTAGAAGGCAAGAAAAAGCTAGATCATGTGTTGTCAAGGGTTGCAAAGGACCAGAATTTCTACGGTAGGAAAGCAAAGCAAGGTGCAGCAGAGGGTAGCATGACAAGAGCAGCAACCAAGGTGCATAACAACAGCAAGAATTTCATCATATGAAGTATTCATGTGGGCAGCACTGCATACAATCATTGTAAAGGTATCATTGTACTTAGTCATTGTAAATACATTATTGTACAAATTGTACTAGTGTCTATCTGCCAAGGGTTGAAGAGGCAGTTTTGGGAGGTCTAGGATCATCATTAGGTGGTTGTATCAAAGTTGGGGTTATGGTCTAGTATATCTTCTTCTTCTGCATCATTCTATATCATTGTAAAGTGGACAATTTTCCCTGGTACGGGAGTCCATTCTTCTTTTATTCTTCTATAGGGTGGTAGGGTGGTGCTAGGGTGAGTTGTAGCTCATTGGGTCTTGGGGCATCCATTTAGTTGACTACTGAAGAATCTCGGGCGTTGGAGCATCCATCCAGTGGGAGCTGGAGAAGAATGCTTTTCTAGATTCTAGGAAGTTGGAGCTTTATTTTCAATTGGAGTTGAATATTAAAGAATTATTAAAAAAACATTAGGTGGTTTTTGTCCTGGAGTGGGTTTCCACCTTAAAAACTGTGTGCATTTGTGTACCTCTTGTTTTTTGCTATCATTGTCCAAACACTGATAATAATTGAATATTAACTAATGCTCTAATTGAAAGGAATATTGATTCACCCCCCCCTCTCTGTATTTCCAACAATTGGTTTCAGAGCTTGGTTCCTTCAATAATAGTTTAACAACTGGAAGGAGGTCATGGAGCATACCAAGAATGGTGTACCTCTATTCAATGAAAATAATTATGCACTCTGGAAAGGAAGAATGGAGGTCTATCTCTTGGCACAAGGTTACGAAGTATGGGACACTGTTCAAAATGGATTTACATCAACCATGGATGAACAAGGTAAGAAGAATTTGGTAAATGATGCAAAAGCAAAGAATATTATTATCAGTGGACTTATTGAATTTGCTTATCATAAGGTGTTGGGTTGTAAAACTGCCAAAAATGTATGGGACAAGCTTGAGAATATATATGCAGGTGACTCAAATGTCAAAAAATCAAAGCTTCAAATCTATAGAGCAAAATTTGAGCAACTCAGAATGAAAGAAGATTGCAACATTGATGCATACTTCCAATACGTTGATGAAATAACCAATACTCTGGAATGATTGGGAGAGATAGTTGACGAGAATACTATTATACGGAAGATTCTCAGGGAGATTCAACCCAAAGGTATCGGTCTTAGAATATAGTGCAAATCTGGACAAACTCAGCAAGGAAGAATTACATGGAGTTCTCATAGCATATGAAATGAGACTTGATGAAGAAAAGGGTACTTCAAATCTAGAAATTGCATTCGTTGCATCTAATCAAACCAATAAGGACAAACAACCTTCAATTGAAATGACATGCACCTGCAAGTGTGAAGAAAAGGGAGATGATGGAGAAGGTCTTTTAGATGAAGAATATGCTAACTTTACGAGAAAACTAAAACCTGGTAAGGGAAAATTCAAAGGTAAACCTCCATTGATGTGTTTCGATTGTGGTGAGGTTGGGCATTTCGTAGAAAAATGTCCAAACAAAAGTGATGGAAACTCAAAAGGAAAGAAAGGCTTTAAGATTTTCAACAAGTAAGGTAAAAAGAAAGGATCCAAAAGGAACTTTCTCTCTAAAGAAGATAGCTCATCATCCGATGAAGAAAGTGACAGCAAAGAAGAAGCCAATGAGAAAGTATTGTTTATGGCCAAGCACAATAAACAAGAAGTATCAAACAATGAAGAAGAAGGGTTGACCATAGAATAATTTTATGAGGAGGCAATCAAGCTTATAAAAGAGCTCAATGTTGAGAAGATCCATTCCAATACTCTTGAAGAACAAGTTCAAGGTCTCAAAATTGAGGTTGAAGAACACAAATGTATTGAAGAGTCACTTCAAAAGAAGTTGGAAGATAGCAACCAAGAAAGGGAAGCATTAGAAACTGAAGTAGTCTCGCTGCGTAAGGAAGTGAAGAAGGGAAAAACTGTCCAAAATTATGCCAACAGCTCAAGGGCATTGGAAGAACTCATCAACAATCAACGATCTTACAACGACATAACTAGCCTCAGTTACAAAGAAGAAGAAGTAGGACCTTCTACAACAAAATACAATGAACCTATGACATCTGACATACATGTAGACTTCATTGGACAAGATTCGCAAGCACATCCTTGGAAGACAATTCCTCGATGAATATTTTCATCCAGGTACCAACATATTTTTCATGGATATTGTTATTCATGTGGAAAATTTGGTCATAAAGCTGTAGAATGTCGCACGCACCCTAGGAACCAATACAATTCCAAGAGATTCTTCAAATATGAACCTCCTAGGGCTCAACGAAACATCAATAGATTTGAACATTTAAGAAATAATATGGAATGTTACAAATGTCAGAACTTTGGAGACATAGCTAGAGACTGCAGACTTGAAAATCCTCCAGAAGAATCTTCGAAGCCACAGAATGAATGAATATGGAAGAAGAAAAAGACTGATAATCTAGCTCTCGCTCTCAAGGCTAAAAAAAATAAAGATGTGTGGTATGTTGACAGCGGTTCCTCAATGCATATGACTGGAGATAGAAGGAAATTTGTATCTCTGAAAGAGAAGAAGGATGGAACCATATCCTTTGGAAATGATGGATCTTCAAATGTTATAGGATTGGGTACCGTCACTCTCAGAAGCAAAGATGTTATAGCCAAGAATGTTGTATTGGTCGAAAACATGAATCACAATCTACTCAGTGTTGGAAAAATGTGTGATCAAGGACACACAATGCTATTCAACTCTACAAAATGTGAAATCAGGAAAGGCAGGTATTGTAAAATTGTGGCTACAGCAAGTTGAGCTCCAAATGACATATACGTTCTAGATGAAGCAACTAAAGCATGTCTACTAGCTAAAGAAGATGAAAGTTGGTTATGGCACAAATGAATGGGTCATATAAACTTTGACAATCTTGTCAGGATAAGAAAAAAGGAAGCAGTACGAGAAATGCCGAAAATCTCAAAACCTTCAACACACTATGTGAGGCATGTCGGCATGGAAATCAGACAAAAGTCCAATTTAAAACAAAAGAACACTTTGCATCACATCCATTGGAATTGATACATACTGATCTATGTGGTCCTGCAGGAACAAAAGGCTTATACGGAGAATTATATTTCATGTTAATGATAGATGACTATACCAGGATGACAGCCGTCAGTTTCCTAAAGAAAAAATCTGAAGCATTTGAGTGCTTTAAGATCTACAAGGAGTTGGTTGAAAATGAAACTGATTTGAAAATAAAGTGTTTAAGATCAGATAATGGTGGAGAATTCACTTCCAAATTATTTCAACAATACTGTGACGAAAATGGAATAAAAAGGCAATTTTCAACAGCACGAACACCTCAGCAAAATGGAGTTGCTGAAAGAAAGAATAGAACTGTACAGGAAATGGGTAGAACAATGTTGAAGGACTCAAAATTGGATGAAAAATTCTGGGTTCAAGAAATTGATACGACAATCTTCATTATCAACCGAAGTCTTCTTAGAAATAATTGCAACAAGACTCCATATGAATTATGGAAAGGAAAACCAGCTAATGTAAAATATTTCAGAATCTTCGGAAGCAAATGTTATATCAAAAGAGAAGATCAAAATTTGGGTAAGTTTGAATCATGTGTTGATGAAGGTATCTTTGTTGGTTACTCACGCAAAAGAAAGGCCTATAAATGCTATAATCTAAGATGAAAACAGATAGTGGAGAGCATAAATGTTACATTTTACGAAGATGGTGTTCTAGCGAGTAATGATGAGGATCTAGAATCTTTGAAACTTGAGACAGAGGCTGAAAAAGACACAGATAAAATTGTAGAACAAGAAGCAACTATCAACGAGGAAGAAGTAAACAATGATCATCAAGATATACTAGAACAACAACAAGAAGCTCCTCCAAGGAGAAAAAAAGAGTGGATTCAAAAGAACCATCCATCAAATCAAATCATTGGTGACATAAATGAAGGTCGATAGCTTCGTTCATCACAACAAGCTCACGTTGCTTTTCTAGCAACCTTTGAGCCTAGTAGTTTTGAGGAAGCCAGCCAGAATGAACATTGGGTAGCAGTTATGAATGAAGAATTGGATCAAATTGAGAAGAATAACACCTGGGAATTAGTTCCACGACCAAAAGATAAAAATGTCATTGGGACTAAATGGGTGTTCAGGAACAAATTGAATGAAGATGGGCAGGTTACCAGAAACAAAGCAAGATTGGTTTGCAAAGGCTATGCACAAGTGGAAGGAATTGATTTTGACGAAAAATTTGCACCAGTTGCCAGAATGGAAGCCATTCGAATGTTTCTCACCTATGCATGTTCAAGAAAAATCAAATTCTACCAAATGGATGTTAAGTCAGCATTTCTGAATGGAGAATTAGAAGAAGAAGTTTACATCGAACAACCTGAAGGTTTTCTACTATCACAAAAAGAAGACTATGTTTGCATGTTAAAGAAGGCTCTATATGGTCTCAAGCAGGCTCCCAGAGCATGGTATTCTCGTCTTGATGGATATCTACGTCAACAAGGGTTCAAGAAAGGTATTGTTGATAGAAATCTTTATGTACAAATAGATAAAGGTAATTTAACAATCGTTGAGGTATATGTGGATGATATAATATTTGGTAACAATGATGATCGACTAAGTAAGAAATTTTCTACAAAGATGCAAAGTGAGTTTGAGATGTCTTTACATGGTGAGCTGACATACTTCTCAGGGCTTCAAATATCTCAGCAAGAGAACTTAATATTTATATGTCAAGCCAAGTACATCAAGGAAATGCTCAAGAAATTCAAAATGGAAGATTGCAAACCCGTCCTTACTCCGATGGTAACAAGTTGCAAATTGAGCATAGACGACTCATCTAAGGATGTGGATCAGAGGTTATACGGATCTATGATTGGTATTCTTCTATATGTAACAACCTCTCGGCCAGATGTTATGCAAGCAGTTGGACAAGTAGCAAGATTTCAAGCAGCACCAAAAGAATCACATATTATTGCCGTCAAAAGAATTCTTCGATCTCTAAAGGGCACAGAAGAATATGGCTTGTGGTACCCCAAGGGTAAAAATCTCATTATTCAAGCCTTTACAGATGCAGATTGGGTAGGAAGTGTTGATGATCATAAGAGTACTAGTGGAGCAACATTCTATCTAGGTGGTTGTCTCGTATCATGGTTGAGCAAAAAACAAACTTCAATTTCGTTATCTACAGCGGAAGCAAAATACATTGCAGCAGCATCATGTTGTACTCAATTCCTTTGGATGAAACAAAATTTTCAATATCTTCAAGTACAATTCAATGAGCTTATTCCCATATTCTGTGACAACACTAGTGCCATCAGCATCTCCAAGAATCCTGTCATGCATTCAAAAACAAAACACATTCCGATCAAATATCATTTTGTTAGGGAACAAGTCACTGAAAAGAATATCAAACTTGAGTATGTTTTTAAAAAAGAATTTTTTTTTGATATCTTCACTAAACCTTTACCTCGTGAATCATTTGAATATCTTCGTCAAAAGCTTGGGATTCTCCCAAGTCCTCATTAGATTACAGGTCTGCAGGACGGTTGTGTGTCAGCGGGAGTGGAAGTGTGTACAGGTCCATAGGATGGTTGTGTTTCAGGGGGAGTTACCCTTTGCCATTGATGTCAAAGGGGTAGAGAATATTGCAGGAAGAGGTGTCATGATCGCAGGGGAAGTACTTGTGTTGCCATCAATGCCAAAGGGGGAGATTGTTGATCAACGATTGTCATTGATGTCTGTAGAAATTTGCTGAATAATGAAGATTTATTCACTGAGATTATCCTGGTCATACACTAATTCAAATTCATGCATAACACATAACCTCTTCTACCATTGATCATCACATGCGGAAATAAAACAAGTGGTATGCGATCATAAGAACATCAATTCATCACACATATAACACAGTATGTAATGGGGAAAGCTTATAGCTGAAAACCCCCCGCTATTTTGTATATTATAATCAGAGAGAACATGTAACAATCATAGTACAATACTCCTCACAAGTACTCAGTACTATCTCCAAAAGTTACACACAAACTAGCTCAGTTTTGAACAAGTCATGGGTTCAAAAATCCTCCACTGTTTGCCTGCCTCTACTGCGCAATCCAAGTTGGTGTAATGAGAGATCCAAGTTCGAATCTCCTTGGCTTTATCTGCGCAATCCTCATTGGCAATCTCCTCCGATGCTTGTGCAAATCTCATGCACAACTATAGTCACAACTAATAGCAAATCGACTCTTTCACTTATCTCTTCCACTGGTCTTCACTGAACTGTCTCTGCACTGAGTTAACTGATGTGTTCTTTAGTTGAATTATGAGTTAATAATTAGTGAATTAAATAATATTTAATTCACCCAACTCATCTCTAGTGTATTAGCCAGTTAAACTAAATACAACTAGTTCAACTAAGTTAAACCGAACACAACTCCATCAACTGCTCCATCAACTCCACCAAACTCCGCCACATGAGTTCTAACTGAAGTCAACCATGCATGAGCTCAACCAAACCCTAGGAATAGCATAATTCCTTTGTCAGCTGCATGGGCCACATCCGTAGCTCCAACTGAAGTGCTGCAAGAGGATAAGATAATGTTTATAGTCCAAATATTATTAAGAGCTAATAATATTCGACTGTTCTATTTTTAGACTGGCAGTCTAAAAATAGACTTCACCCAGTATGTGTAAAAATAGAGGTCCATCTATTTTTACCAACTCGACCAATCATCCAAAAATAGCATCTTGCAACTCATAGACCATGATCCATATGTCTAAAAATAGACTTTGCGCCAAAAATAGCCTGCGGGCCTACTTAGTGAAGGCGACTTCATTTCACTAAGCTCCATCATCTTGTTGCATTTTCAACAATGTCAACCCAAGCAACACTAGGGGCTAACCCAATATTGCATGGGAATTTTGACCTACCAAATTAATTTATTCTGGGTCAATAATTCTTTTGATGGTTTCTACTTGTCAATATGTTTCCGTTGATATATGGCATGCCATGTAATTCTTCACGGTTTGAGAGATATTCATGTTTGAAGTTTGTACCCCCAGTTAGTGGGCTAAACCCCCATGGGGTTGGGGAATGGGTCATTGAAAATTCATAATTAATATTTTTTAAGCTCCTAAAATGCCTCCCACGTTCACTTGTTGAAGCCCCTCTCAATCTAATCATTTATATAAATTGTGATCCTCATTTCCTCCTTATGCAAGGGATTTCGCCATCTGAAACAGGTCATTGTGGAATTTTCACTCTAAATTTGTTTCTATGAAGGTTCAGAAGCTGAAATTTTTATGAGGCAAAGCTGAAATGCTGAGGAATCTGCTGTAAAAATTTCAGATCAAAGTGCGCAATATTTTTGGAGATATGATCTGTGGAAGTCAAGGTTTTTGCAGGCTCCTGAAATTCATCTAAAAGAAGTGACCTTGGTAAATTCATCATAACTCTCTCTCTGAGTATCAGATTAGAATTTCGTAAGAATTGGCGGATAGTGCATAGTCTGTAATTTTTTCTCTATCAATTTTAAATCCAAATGAAGAAATAGGGACACGTGGCACGCCGTACAAGTGCACTCTACTGAAAAAGTCCATAATTAGGGCATTGTGAGAGATTGGGTATAACTCTCCCATGAAGAATCCAAATTGGGTCCGACCTGTGGCATTGGAAATAAAACTTAGAGGAATACTATAGGACCGAAAATCAGATATTGAGGATATGAAATAACAGAGATACACCAAATTCAATATCGAGCTCCTAGAAGGCAAGAAAAAGCTAGATCATGTGTTGTCAAGGGTTGCAAAGGACTAGAATTTCTACGACAGCAAAGCAAAGCAAGGTGTAGCAGAGGGTAGCATGACAGGAGCAACAACCAAGGCGCATAACAATAGCAAGAAGTTCATCATATGAAGTCTTAAAGTGGGCAGCACTGCATACAATCATTGTAAAGGTATCATTGTACTTAGTCATTGTAAATACATTATTGTACAAATTGTACTAGTGTCTATCTGCCAAGGGTTGAAGAGGTCGTGTTGGGAGGTCTAGGATCATCATTAGGTGGTTGTGTCAAAGTTGGGGTTATGGTCTAGTATATCTTCTTCTTCTCCATCATTCTATATCATTGTAAAGTGGACCATTTTCCCTGGTACGGGAGTCCATTCTTCTTTTATTCTTCTATAGGGTGGTAGGGTGGTGCTAGGGTGAGTTGTAGCTCATTGGGTGTTGGGGAATCCATTCAATTGACTACTGAGAATCTCGGGCATTGGAGCATCCATCCGTTGGGAGCTGGAGAAGAATGCTTTTCTAGATTCTAGGAAGTTGGAGCTTTATTTTCAATTGGAGTTGAATATTAAAGAATTATTAGAAAAGCATTAGGTGGTTTTTGTCCCGGAGTGGGTTTCCACCTTAAAAACCGTGTGCATTTTTGTTCCTCTTGTTTGCTGCTATCATTGTACAAACACTAATAATAATTGAAGATTAACTAACGCTCTAATTGATAGGAATGATGATTCACCCACCCCCCCCCTCTCAGTATTTCCAACACATGTGTCCTTCAATTACACATGGATATTCAATTGAGGCTTATTATGCATGTATGAGCATGCATCAGTTCTTCACTTGTGCATGTTTAGTGAATTAAGGACTAATCGATCCATTGCATTGCCAATTAAATAAGATTTTCAAGTTGTTTACTAGTGACTACCTATGTCCATTTACTAGAAAACCAACATAGTGTGCATTAGCTCTCTCATGGAGAGTATTGTTTATATGCATTTCATTAATTATCTGAAGAAATTTAAATTCTCTCATTCTATCTTCATTATTTCAGTCTCAATCTTGCAAATGGTTGTTTCTTCTTTGCAACTAGATTATGGTGTGTAGGTTATCCAACAATTTTACAGTACTCACTTTATTTGTGCCTCGCTTATTTGTCTAGTAGTTATTTAAGGTTTTCACTTTGCACTTGTGTTTGATTCCTGGGAGTCCTACGTTGCTCCATGTTTCTCTTTTTATTGGCTCAATCTAATCAATTGCTTACCAACAAGAGAGTTCCTTATAAATTTCCGTGTCTTTTATAGATTCTAAAGGATTTTACTTGTTACTAATCAATATTATTTATGAATTCCCTAGATAAGTTGTTATCCTTACACAATGTTTTGCCTAATTTGTCCATAATCAACTTCATTTTTGCTTATATTTATTTCAAAACTATATTGCCACAAGTTGGTTTTCTATATAATTCATGTCCACTGGCACATCCAGGGATGTTTTCACTAATAGATATGTTTTTCTTCTTATGGCTGATATTTCTCAAGGAGTTTGACACATAATTTTGTCAGAATGAGGCAAAAGACCCCAAATTTGGATCTCTTGCTATCCAATGAACCCTTTCAGCATTCCCCTACAAATATGGAAGAAAATGCATTCTACAGAATACAAGAATCCTAGATTACATTTCTAAAAACCCTAATTTTAGGCTTCATCGCATCTTGCCCATTATGAAAGTGAAATGGTGCACTAATTAGCATTAAAGAATTGCAATGATCAATGTAGTTTTCTAGATCAAAAAGTGTGATGACCATTGTTCATGCGTAAAAAGAAAAAATAAATTATGGAAGCCTTGTTCAAGAAGATTTTTGAAACTGAATGAGCTCCAGTTCGCACCTATCTGGGAATTATCCCCACTTTGATGGATCCTATCCCACTCATTATGGATCCTATCTCCCCTAATTGTGGTTCTTACTCCTTTATAAGTGGATCTACAACATCTTCTCTTCTCCTATAAATATAGAGCTGATCAAAGAGGAGGGGGTTAGTTTTTGAGGTTTCAAAATTATGCATGCATGCTATTGAAGTGAAGGCTTGTCATGATAAAGGGAAGATTGGAGACTGATGCAAGTAGACTTATGACATCAAGGTCTCGATTGTTACCTTTCATTCTCGATTATTTAATACAAATTATATTGTTTCTCTCAAATCAGATGTGTTTATTATTTTCATTCATTACATAAGAGCACCTTTATCTTCTTATTAGTATTTATTTTAACTTATTCATCCATAGTGTGCTTTGACCCTTTTGTCTAGCTTTATTATTGTAAGCTCTAGCCTTCAAATATTGAAGTGGAGAAGGAAATCAAGCAGGAAGAGGATTGACGTGAAAACCTATTTTGTTAAGCAATTGAGTCTTATTCAAAATTTACTAGAGAAAGATGGTATGCATTACCCTATTTGTTCTATATTTGATCAATAAGTCTAGGGAGATCACTCTTGTCCGAAAGAGGGATTTGTCCAATAACAAGAAGGGCAATATTTATGACTTTTTTAAACAATTTTCCTTATAGTGTTCTTAGTTGAATTTATCCAATTGGTTAAATGTGTTCAAATATAAATGGTTCCAACCATGTAGTTTCCAATTTCCTTGGATTTCCTTTAATTCAACTATTATATAGTAGTTTCAAGTCTCCTCTTTGTATGCCCATTTTCTTGATATGTTGATCATGTCATGTGTTTTTTTGTTTCCTCTACACTTCCTATTGGTGGAGTGTCGTGAGCCATTTTTCTTCAATTCTATTGATTTAGTGAAGTAATTATTATTTTTCCATGGTGCGGTCATATTTGAGGATAAAAGACACCCTTTTTTCATTCATATAGAAGTTTAGGAGAATTATACCTCCTTTTCGATATACCAATTTGAGAGGTGCGTGTGTCTAATTGACCTGTTATAAGTGGTCCAATATGCCCATAACATTGTTGGTATTTTATCATCCTAATCATCCTAGTTGACTCCAAATTTTTTTTTAAGGCCGTGTGTCACTGATTTCTTAAGGGATATGTCCACTATATTCACTTGAATATGATGGGGGGATGTCTTACGATGGTTGATCATAAATTTATACAACTATAATTTATTGTCCCATTCACAAAATATGTTCCTTAGTCACTAATTATTGTTAATGGGCACCCAAATTTGGTGATGATATTTCCATGAATAAATATGGCCATCACTCCTTTAGTTTAGGATTTGACTAGTTCTGCTTCGACTCACTTTGTTAGATATTGAACTATTGTCATGATATACTTTTCCCCCATTCTTCTTTCTCTATAAAGGGATGGGATGAAAAAGTTGACTACCTATATTTCAAAAGGTAAACCACGGTTTAGAAAATTCACATCTAGTCTTTCAACCATGGTTAGCCTAAAATTTAGCGTATATCAAACTTATTCAATTTATCCCCACAATGTTTGTGTAACATCGATCACCATAGACTAGTTTGGAGGATATTTTTGGCAGTTGTGTTTGTAGGTTTTAACCCTGAACATAAATTATCTACACACGAATCTTATAACAGAAAATAAACAATAGCGAGAGCATAAAACATAAAACAGATAAACACAAATATTTTCCCCTGGATCCCAAATCGGGACGACTAGCTTGATTTTTCATTATATTCCTTTTAGTGTTACAACACATATATATACATGCCGAAGCATACATAAACCCCAATCCATTAACCCTGGATTAGAACATAACCGTAGTTCCCTTGACTGGATCTACAAAATACCAGGGGTCGAAAACCATCGTACCCCAAAAACCATGTGCAAACTCATGCACAAAACATGGGTGGGTCCACCTATGAGTGGGACCGCATACCAAAAATTTTTTTGCCAGGGCGCTGCCACCCCCCCTGTGACCCCCCTGCTGCACCCGGCGCAACATATAGCGCGTGGGTCTAGTCGTGGAAAGAATATAACACATACCCAATAGTGTTAGCTTGAAATTAACCACCCACAAAACCAACGTGTCCTTCATCAATTATGTTGTCTATTTGGATTTCTAATGCACATAATATAAATACATTTTATGGTCCCAAATTATATAAATATCCATTAATGAGTGCAAATTGGGTGACCTTCATTGCCATTTCCTTATTTTGTTTTATAGAAGGTCCTTTGGTGCCTTCCTCTCTTGTAAACAATGTACTATATCTTCCAAATCCATGGGGTTCACTTCAACTCGAAATAGGTGAGTGTCTAGGAGCTCATATTATATTATTCTTGGTACCTCACTACTTTTGAGTCGAGATAACAATATTATTTCCTGATTAGACTGTGATATCAAACTCAAATTATTGAAAGAGAAATAACCATTAATATTTTTGCCTTGATGCATAGGTTTATTAACTAAATACTTGAGATCTTGATGATTTGTAAAAAAATTAAATGGAGTTACCGATAAGTAATGTTGGAAAATTTGAAGGGAAAATATCATGGAAAGGCCTTCCCTTTATTTCATCAAATAATCATATTTTTGTTTTTTTAATTTCCAACTAGCATACACATTTGGATGGTCATTTGTCTCATATCTTGTTTGAGTGAGAATTTCTCTGATTTTGACATTAGATACATCAACATGTACATAGAATATCTTAGCCTAGTAAAAAAACTCAACATTAGGGCTTCCACCAATTTTCTTTTTAATATTTCAAAAAATTCATTTAATTTTGCACTCCAAATAAATTCTATTCCATTTTTCATAAGCTTGTTGATTGGGAACATTATGTTGGAATAGTTTCTTATATTTTTTTTGTAATATCCAATGTGGCTCAAGAGCCTTTTTATTTCTTCTAGTTTAATGGGCCTTCAAATTGAGGATCAAGTTTACTCTTTCCATATCAACCTTGATTCCATATTTTCATACCTCATCATTTAACTAATTGGTGTGAAAACAATGCACTTCTTTATATTTAAGAAAAGATTCATTTGTCAACATCTCTCCAACATCATTCTTGGCTATTGTATATGGTTTTTAGTAAGCTGCAAAGTCCAATAACCAAAATACACAACCATTTTTTAATAAATGTACCCTTGAAAGGCTTGTACCACTATTCTTGAAAATACTGTGAATGAATTCTTTAATCTGAATAACATTACTCTGTATGAAAATGATCCAAATTCTAATACGAATGTGTTTGTTTATCCTCTTTTGCAATGCAAACTTGGTTGTACCCTAAAATCCCGTCTATGGACAAATAAAATTCATGTTCTACAACTTCATTGATGATATTATCCATCAGTTGAGTGGGGAATATGGTTTCCCCAATGTTAATTTATTAAGACCTCTAAAATCAATAAAAATCCTTAAATTTTTCAGATCATGCTTTTTGGAATAAACAACCATCAACTAGCATCCCTTCAATCTATTTTTGGAAAATTGGTTTATATTTGTATGCCAATTTGTAGAGATATTTATTCATGGGCTTTCCCCTTAGGATGAGGTTCATTTTCATCTCTCCCATCTCCATAACAAGTTCTTTAAGGTGTTTATATTCTTTAACAAACATATTTTGATATTCTTTAAGTAGGTCGACTATTTATAGCTAGTAGTCACCT
Organism: Pinus albicaulis; assembly: GCA_034641835.2. Classification (NCBI taxonomy): domain Eukaryota; kingdom Viridiplantae; phylum Streptophyta; class Pinopsida; order Pinales; family Pinaceae; genus Pinus; species Pinus albicaulis. The sequence goes on along the minus strand of CM076580.1, from coordinate 54,833,367 downwards.
ATGTTGGAAATATTTGGTTGAATGTTAGTTAGTATGTTGACTTATTTAATCTTTAGTTCCACTTCCATACATTCGGAGGGTTTTGATTCATCCAACTTTTGTTCCCTTTCTCTGTTCATGGTATGTAGGTGGAAAGTTAGATTTTTCTTAATCTTCTGGGTGCTTTTTCTTGGATATTTTAAAAACAATTTTGACTTGTTTACTCACTTTTGGATGAGCTTTCCTCCATCTAAACTCTTTCATAAAAAAATTTGATTTTCTAGATCAATTCGATGGGCTATTTGATTTTCTTTATTTATAGAGAAATATAGGAAGATAATGATCATTTCCCACTCAACTTCTTTCTTGCTTTGTGAGGTTGAAATAATTTGTTAATGCAATTTATTATTCAACACCTTGTTTTCCTATTTATCTTTTAAATTTGATAATTAAAGGCTCATGGTTGGTTCATGATTCCATCCTTGTTTAGAGAAATTTGGTTCTGATGCTGCCACAATAGAAAAAACCCATAATTTCATTCCTAATACAATCTCATCAATCTCAAAACTGAGTATTTTCCATATGCGGAAGCTTTTCTTTACTCCTATCTAAATTCTAAACCTTTATGACTTTAAATACTCTTAAGCGGAAGCTATTTTCCTTTCTCATTTACGTTTACAAACCATATAAAAACACTCATTTTGATATTTCATTTTTAGAAATTTGACTTAGGTTAAAATACCCAAGCACTGGCATAATATCATATCCGCTTATGATTTTCAAATCTATGGTTTAAACCCCAAATAAACCATATAAATATTTACAGACCCACAACTTTATTCCACCCTGCATATCCACAATATCCTTCAAAGCTTAAAATTTGGTTTAAAAACTCAAAAATGTCAATAACTCAAACCTTTGGACCCACGTCATACCCAACTCACTCATTTGACATGCTTACCTTATCCAAAGTTTTATTTCCATTCTGATGAACTCTTCTTCTGTTCACTTCTATTATAATAGAAATATAATAGAAATTAAACATACCTTTATGAACCATGCCACAATACTTCGCATATCCTTGCGGAATTTCATTAAACCCAAACTTTATGTTATAAAGTTAACAAAACACTTTATAACTTACCATTTCCGCTGGTCAACAAGCCGCACATATGTCGAGGCTCAACTTACATGTTAAATCATATATGGCCCACACTTATTTCAACGTACCTATTCATCGTCCATCATTTATCAAATCTGACGGCTGACGCTTCACCGCACTCCAACTTAACAATCCAACGACTATCGCATAACAAAGATGCATGCCCTTTGATGTTTCAAACTCACGCGAAATGACCAGTTTTTTATTTCCACGTGTCACTTTCTAAACGCTATCGCTTTCGCTCAAGCAATTACCACTTACCACTCTAAATCTGTGTGAAAACCACTGGTTGGTTTTCAAAACCACCTTCACTGTTCCATTTTCCATTTACTCATGGTTCCGTACTCTTCCATTACTTTGTGTTTTTCCGTCTTTTTTTTCAACTCATGGTTTCGAACAGGGCTAGGTTCCAACCTGAAGGAATTCCACAATGACTGTGGAAATTTCAGAGTACGATTTTTTTCTTTGCAAACTGAGATCTCTTCTCAATTCCTCTTTTAAAGTTCAACCGCAAATAAATTCCATGCAATCATTTGTTTGCTTCGTTGACGCAGAATTGTCTCCACCATAGCGCAATTCAAAAATTGAAGGTTTCGTATTTGTAACAATTCTATCTCCATCGATCTAGTGATCCAACATTCATTTCGTCACTGGATCTTCTTTGATGATCTCGAGCCATTGTCATCAAAACACTGTCACATGATTTTCTAAAATAAATCCATCGAATTATTTATGAATTCAATTTCATAAAATTCGATTTCTATATCAGATTCTTCTAAAATACCCTGCATGATTAAATCATCCAAATGCATGCTTTGTTACATACACACATTCATAAATGCATTAACACATCACAATTCATAGAAACTCACAAATTCAGTTTTTGTATTGACAATCAAATATTTACACAAGACTCTTCCTCTAGCCTGATCTTCTGTTGTATCAGTGGCCTTTTCTTCCTATAGCCCGTAGGCTTACAACAACAAACCCCTGTTTGTCTAAAACCTACTCTAATTCTTCAGTCCTCTTTTGCTTTGAGGCTTTACAATTTATACAAAAGATTATGAACCAATTTAGGTTCAAATCCTCCATTATCTTAACAAACCTTGAATATCTTCTAATTCCTCATTTGCCTCAACTAATCCCTCAGGATCCTCTCTCATCCCATAAAATTATGAAACTAATTATAACTTAAGATTTATAATTAATTTCTAAATCTCTCAATTCCTATGAAATCTCAACTATCTTAATTCTCTCATGTTCTCCAATCATTCGGGAACATTTACAAAATTCCTCTCAATATTAATTAATTCTTATTCTAAATCACTCAAAACATTAATAATTACATTAGAAACCAATATTATTTTGAAAACACAAGACCCCTATGTCTATTAAAATACAAAGTATTTTCTGAGCCTAATGCTCCTGCATCAGACTTCCAAGGTTAAAAATAATCATGATCTCCTGATCATGTTCTTTAAATATTTGTCTTCCTGGATCCCATACCTTGTTCTGTAATTTATCATCTATTTTTGCTGTTGTTTGTTGCTTTTCTCCAGGTCTCCACACTTTATGCTGCTTTGCTCCACTGGCTGTACTTTCATAGTCTATTTCTATCTTCCTTTTGTTGCTGCTGCTTCTTTTCATTCTTGTTGATGTCTTCCTCACTTTCATCATTATCCTTCTTATCAGTTCAATTTCTCTATCCAATAAATCTTCTGCTTGCTGATTACCTTCACTCCTTAATTGCTGAACTTTTATTCTTACTGCCGCCCTGTCATCCTCACCCTCTTGTTTTCTGCAATTACTAACTTCTTCCAGATTGTCACTTATGACAATTTGTTTGTCTCTTTTCTTCAGCAATTCATTGGACTGGTACATAGTATGCCCTTTACTGCTATCTTCATCTCTCTGCTTTAGTTTGTTGTTGATGTCCTCTAATTATTGCACCTCCACATTTTGCATTTCCCAATATTGAAATTGAGATTTCTCTTCCTGTATTGAATCCTGATTCTTCATCATAATTTCCAGTAATTTAATTTCTTTATTCCATGGATTAAAGACTTCCACATAATTTTCTTCCTTCTCCTTTACTTGACTGCCCAACTGTGTCAAATTTCTCCAGCATCTGCAACAAAACCTGCATTCACAAAACAATTATTAAAATAAAAACCATAAGGCCTTAGTGCCTTTCTTTCCTTTGGCAACATTTCAGTATGCTGCTCTAAAATTTCCTCCTTTATCAACACATCAATATGCTGATTCATTCTTCCCAAAGAATTCTCTAAAATATTCTCAATACTGTCAACAAGTCTCTCTTCCATACCATATGCTTCCATGATGTCTCTATGTTCTTGTCCACTGTAGTGAACTCTGTCTTCTGCAATCTCTCTGTCATACTCTGAGTTTTCCAACAAATATTCCAGCAATGCAATTTCTTTTTGGCATTCCTTAAGTACTTCATCATCACTGAAAATTCCTATATTTATACACAAATTTTTAGTTTGTAAATCCCAAAGCTCAACAGTCTCAACTGTTGCTTCACATATCAGTTCTTCAGACTGAATCTCTTCTCCTTCTTTCACAAGAAATTCTTCCTGTGTTGTAACAGGTTCAAATATAAATGCATTACTGCTTCCCTCATTCAAGAGACATTCTTCATCATTCTTTAATTCAGAGTATTTATCTACTGAAAGATACTCTCCCATACTTTTGACAACTTCAAAAGATTGCTCATCCTCTGTAAAACCTATAATCACATCAAAATCATTAGTTACAAAAACACAAGGCTTTACATCATCTGGCTAATCTGAACTTGCCCAACAACTCAGGAAATCATCAATAATTCCCTATTCAACAAGGTAAACTTCTTGTTGTCTTAAATCTTCACAATGATTCATAAGATCTTTCACAGATCTCTAGTCTTCAACTTCACTCGGAATTTCTCCCTGTTCTGCTTCACAAATGGAAACTTCCATTTTCAACTTAGCTTCTATGATTTCTTCACATCCCAATTGCACACTCATCATCTGTTCAAGCTTTCTCAGCTCTTCTGCTAACTGCATATTCATTTGTTGTTCTCTCTTCTGTTGTAGCCTCTGCCACTTCACTTTCTTCTTCATGATCCAACCAAGTCTCTGGTTTTCTTCTATCATCATTTTTCAATTTATTAAATTGTTCTCTTATCTCAGCTAACTCTTTGTCATATTATTCATTAGTCAACTGCTTCCATATGCCATTTGCCTTGGCATCTTATTTCTCCTTTCTTCTGTTGTGGTCTCTCTCAGAACCTCTTCTATCTCTTTGATGACTATCAGTAGTCATCTTCTTCTCCATTTCTATCTTCAGGAGTTCCTCACTCATTCATCATGAGTTGTACTAAAGCCTTTGCAATAACAAGTCCTCCTTGTTACAACTTACCTCACCAATCCTTTTCTCTGGATTTGGTCTTTTGGCAAGCGTTGGTTCTCTATCTTCTGGAACCTCTTGAGCATTCCTCTCTGCTCCTTCTAGGCTTCAACTCATATGCACCTTTTAAGAACAGAATTGTCCTTTTTTATCCAACCTCTGTTGGAATTATTCAAGGTTCTGTTCCACACTTTACTCATAAACTCTTACTAGTTTCCTGTATCACTGCTCTTAAATTTGTGATCTTCTTTTGCTGAGATTTTCTTCAACTGCCTGCAACCTGAATTCTGTAAACATAATCATCAAACTAGAGTTAAAATAACACTTATCAACTCACCCTCAATATTTATGTCTGATCTTATTTCACCTCTTATCTGCACTGTATCTCTATGTGCTGCAATCTATCAGATTCAAAGTCTAATCTCTTTTATTTTCTCCATCACACATGCATTCATTCTAATTCCAATATAATTTGAACAAACTTGAACCTTCAAAAGAGTTGTTTCCTGCTTTGGTACCAAAAATGATGCTACCAAAGCAGCAAAAACCCACAATTGCATTCCTAATACAATCTCATCAATCTCAAAACTGAGTATTTTCCATATGCGAAAGCTTTTCTTTACTCCTATCTAAAGTCTAAACCTTTATGACTTTAAATACTCTTAAGTGAAAGCTATTTTCCTTTCTCATTTACGTTTACAAACCATATAAAAATACCCATTTTGATATTTCATTTTTAGAAATTCGACTTAGGTTAAAATACCCAAGCACTGGCATAATATCATATCCACTTATGATTTTCAACTCTATGGTTTAAAACCCAAATAAACCATATAAATATTTACGGGCCCACAACTTTATTTCACCCCACATATCCACAATATCCTTCAAAGCTTAAACTTTGGTTTAAAAACTCAAAAATGTCAATAAATCAAACCTTTAGACCCACGACATACCCAACTCACTCATTTGACATGCTTACCTTATCCAAAGTTTTATTGCCCTTATGATGAACTCTTCCTTTGTTCACTTCTATTATAATAGAAATATAATAGAAATTAAGCATACCTTTATGAACCATGCCACAATACTTCGCATATCCTTGCGAAATTTCATTAAACCCAAACTTTATGTTATGAAGTTAACATAACACTTTATAACTTACCATTTTCGCTGGTCAACAAGCTACACATATGTCGAGGCTCAACTTACATGTTAAATCATATATGGCCCACACTTATTTCAACGTACCTATTCATCGTCCATCATTTATCAAATCTGATGGTTGACGCTTCACCACACTCTAACTTAACAATCCAACGACTATCGCATAACAAAGATGCATGCCCTTTGATGTTTCAAACTCACGCGAAATGACCAGTTTTTGATTTCCATGTGTCACTTTCTAAACGCTATCGTGTTCGCTCAAGCAATTACCACTTACCACTCTAAAGCTGCGCAAAACCACCGGTTGGTTTTCAAAACCACCTTCACTGTTCCATTTTCCATTTACTCATGGTTCCATACTCTGCCATTACTTTTTATTTTTCTGTTGTGTAACCAGCTTCAAAAATAGAAGAAAAGAGATATAAACGCCTTAGAAATAAGCCACTTCGAGGGGGCAACCTCCAATACATTACATAAATGCACAATTCTTGGATGATACAAATGAACAAACCCTCCTTCTATATATAGGAGTTCATGGGGCCACAATATAATCCTAGTGGGGCCACAATGTAATCCTAGCCGACCTAACAATAATAATGTAAGGGCACAATAATAACAATATGGGGGTTACAGGGGTACAATAATAACAATAAGGGGGGCTACACTAACATAATAAGGGCTACACTATTAATATAGGGACTTAACATGCCCCTCTCCTTCAAAAAAGTGTTGTCCTCAACGCTTGAGTAGCTCTGGGTGCTTCTGTATAAAATTCTCATCCTCCCATGTAGAATCTTCAGTGGGTAAGTTCTTCCACTTGATGAGATACTCTTAAATTGATCGATTCCGTAGCTGTCGAGTTCTTGTTTCCATGACCACTTCAGGTTCCAATATTATTTTTCCTTCCTCATCAAGTTCTGGCAATATTGTTTGAACTAGAAGATTTTCACCTATAACCTTCTTTAAGCATGAAACATGGAAAACTGGATGTACTCGTGAAGAAGCAGGAAGCTCCAATTTGTATGCCATAGTACCAATCTTTTTCAACACCTTGTAAGGACCATAGTACTTTGGCGATAATTTATTATCCTTCTTAGCTTGCTTGAGGGACATTTGTTTATATGGTTGTAGCCGTAAAAATACCCAATCTCCTACATCAAAACTTCTCTCGCTGCGATGTTGATCTGCCTGTTGTTTTATTCGATTTTGTGCCAAATTCAGGTTATCCTTTAAGAGTTGGAGAACTTCTTGCTGATGCTCGATGTGATCTTCCACTGCTTGAACCTTCAAATTTTCCTTTAAAGATGATGTGATCGATGGTGGATGATATCCATAAAGTGCCATAAATGGGGTTATTTTTGCTGCAGTATGGAAGGAAGTGTTATACCACCATTCAGCGAGAGGTAACCACTTGACCCATTGTGTTTGTTTATCAGATACAAAACAACAAAGATATCCTTCCAAACATTTATTTACTATCTCGGTTTGACCATCAGATTGAGGATGATAAGATGAGCTATGAGCTAATTGAGTACCCAAACAAGAAAATAACTCCATCCAAAAATTTCCAGTAAAAATGGGATCTCTGTCGCTCACAATAACCCTTGGGTTTCCATGTAGCTTTTGAATTGTGTCCATAAATGTAGTAGCAACTGTATTTGCTTTAAATGGATGAGATAATGCACAAAAGTGTGCATACTTGGTAAGTCTATCAACTACCACCATGATGACACTCTTTCCTTCGTACTTAGGTAAACCTGTGATAAAATCCATTGAAATCTCCTCCCAACGTTGACTTGGAATGGATAAAGGTTGTAGAAGTCCTGGGGTCTTAATTGTTTCCACTTTATTCTGCTGGCAAACCAAACATTCCGCCACAAACTTTTGAATATCAGATTTAAGGCCATCCCAAAAAAATTCTTTCTTCACCCCGTGGTAAGTTTTTAAAAATCCTGAGTGTCCTCCTAAAGGAGAAGTGTGCAATTCCATAAGAATCTTTTGTTTTAGTTGGGAATTCTTACAAAGATATAAGCGATCTTTGTACCATAAGGAATCATTTTTCCAACTAAATGTATCAGATGTACTAGGATCTTGCCGCAACTTTTGAATGAGTATCCATACATCTTTGTCCTTCTTCCATTCATCTCTTGCTTCAGTTATCCAATCTGGTTGGATAATAGAAATGGCACAAAGCAATGCTTCCACCTCTTCATTCTTTCTTGAGAGTGCATCTGCAACAACATTAAGCTTTCCTTTTTGTAGATTATTTCAAAGTCATAACCCAACATCTTTGTGACCCATTTTTGCTGTTCTTTTGAAGATAGTCTTTGTTCCAAAAAGTGTTTAAGACTATCATGATCAGTTTTTACCTTGAAGTGTCTTCCCATTAGGTAAGTTCTCCATTTCTTTAGTGCATGCAACATTGCTAACATTTCCTTCTCATAAATAGGTTTCTGTAAATACTTTCCTTTGATTGGACGACTTTCAAAAGAAATGGGTCTTCCTTCCCGCATTAAAACTGCACCAATTCCATTTCCTGAGGCATCACATTCCACAATAAAGGTTTTTGTGAAGTCTGGTGTAGCTAAGACCGGTGCTAGGCACATTGCCTTTTTAAGATGTTCAAAGGCCTTAGTTGCTTCAGGAGTCCATGAAAATGCATCTTTCTTCAATAATGTTGTTAGAGGTGCTGCTATTCTTCCATAATTCTTAACAAACTTACGATAATAGCCTGTTAACCCGAGAAATCCTCGCAACTGCTTTATCGTCTTAGGGACTTTCCATTCCTTAATGGCTTTAATTTTGTTAGGGTCTACTTTAACACCCTCGTGGGATATAATATGACCCAGATATTCCACCTCTTGTACTCCAAAGAAACATTTGGATGCTTTTGCATATAATTGTTTCTCCTGCAATAGTTTGAGCACCCCGTCAACATGTTCAACATGATCCTTCCAAGACTTGCTATAGATTAGTATATCATCAAAAAATACTAGCACAAATTTTCTAAGGAAGGGTTTGAAAATGGAATTCATCAACCCTTGAAATGTAGAAGGTGCATTGGTAAGGCCAAAAGGCATGACCAAAAATTCATAATGACCCTCATGAGTTCGAAATGTCGTTTTTGGAATATCTTCAGTCTTCATTCTAATTTGATGATATCTTGAACGAAGATCCAACTTGGTAAAATAAATTGCTCCATGTAATTCATCCAATAATTCATCAATCACAGGAATGGGAAATTTGTCTTTAATGGTGAGCTATTGAGCTCCCTATAATCCGTACACATTCGCCATGATCCATCCTTCTTGTGTACCAAAACTACAGGAGCAGAGAAATAACTTTGACTAGGTTGAATTATACCCGCCTCTAACATTTCTGCAATCATACGTTCAATTTCGCTCTTTGGGAAGTAAGGATATCTATAAGGCCTGATGTTTGGAGGAACACTTCCTGGAATCAAATGAATAGCATGATCATGATCACGAATAGGTGGGAGTCCTTGGGGAGTTTCAAACACCTTGGAATGATTGTCCAAGACTTGTTGGAGATCTGCAGAAATAGATGATTTTGATGTCGGAACTTCTAGTGAGCATAATTGTGCAATTACGCCTCGTTGTTCTTTCTTTAGAAGCTTTGTCATGACATTAGAGCTTATTATCCTTCCTGGCTTCCCTTCAATACCCCCTAATTCGACTTCCTTTCCTTCTGAAAAAAATTTCAAGAAAATTTCTTGAAAATTAAAAGCTACCGTCCCCAAAGATTGTAACCATTGTACTCCTAGTACAACATCCGCACCTCCCATAGGAATGGAAAGCATTGGACTAGTCAATACATATTCCCCCATGGTTAGCTTGATATTATGGCATTTTCCAGAGCAATTTATAGTTCCTCCATTTGCAACCATCACTCGACATTCTGGTGCTGGGTATAGGAAACAATTTAATTCCTTGGCTACCTTACAATGAATAAAATTATGGGTGCTACCTGAATCAATCAACACTATTACCTTTCTCTTCTTGATTTGTCCTTTTATCTTGAGAGTTTGAGGAGTGGTAATTCCTGCCAGTGCATTACACGACATGGTTGGATTCATTTCTTCCTCTTCTGGGGCTGGTTCCTGGTGTATATCCTCTTCTTGTTCATTTTCTTCTTCCTCTTCACAATCTATGTAAAATAATTTCTTCTCAGCACACTTATGACCTTTAGTGTATTTGCTATCACAACCGTAGCAAAGCCCTTTTGCTCTTTTTTCTTCCAATTGTTGTGGTGTCAACCTTGTAGGTTGTTGAAATCTAGGAGTAGCAACACTTCCCTCTTTATAGAAGTGAGTGGTAGGCTTCCTTGTCGCCATAATTTTACATTCAATTTTTCTTGCCAACCCGAATGCCTTCTCCAATGAATCAGGTTCCAAAACGCGAACTTCATGTTGGATGTTATCCTTTAAAGTGCCTATGAAGAGATCAATCCCGTGTTCCTCTGGAATATCAGTTACCCTTATATTCAATTTTTGGAAGTCCTCAATGTGCTGCCCCACTAAACCCTTTTGTTTGAGATTTATCAATTGGCTAAAGAAGGTGTTGCTCTTTGTATCCTCATAATGTGCTATCATTTCCTCCAGAAAAATTGACCAAGTGACAATTTTTTTACGGGAGCAAAGCCATCGATACCATACAAATGTATTTTGTTCTAAATGTAAAGTTGCAATGCGTACCTTTTGTGTGTTTTGCACGTTATGGAGATCAAAATATTGCTCCATCCGTAGTATCCATGTTACAGGATCCTTTCCATCAAACTTCCTCATATCCATTTTTGGAATATGGTGGTTCTTCCCACCAACATTCGAGTTTATGAAATCACGATTAACATTTATTTTGTTCTCATCATGAGGTTCTTCTCCTATATTTCCGCCATTAGGAATCATTTCTGGTTTTAAGCTTGTCATCAAGCCTTCCATGCATGCTTTTAGATCATTCTTCATGTTTTCTATGTTGTCTTTTATGTCATCCATCTTAGCTTCCATGCCCACTTCCATGCCATCCATCTTAGCTTGCACACCATCCATTTTAGCTTCCACGCCTTTCTTCAAACCTTCCATCTTTACTTCCACACCTTTCTTCAAAACTTCCATTTCATTTTTTGCTGCTCTTTGCGAGAGTGAAATTTGTTGCACTTGTTCTTGTAATTTTGATAGATCATGTTGCAATTCTTCATCTTCATGAGTCATGGTAGAGCCTTCTGAAGGCTTGATGGGTGTTGAATTCTTTTTAGGGGAAATTTTAGAATCCAATATTGATATCTATTCTACAATATGCCCTTGGAATCAATTCAACTTGATTCTTCAAACAAGACTTATGCAATTCGGAAAAACAAATACACACATTTTACTAGCTTTTAGGAGCTCGATATTGAAATTGAATTATCTCTATAGTTGAAAATCTTCGATATCTGAAATTCAGCCCTGTAGTAGATCTCTGAAGCTTCTTTCAAATGCCACAGGTCTGACCTGATTTGGATTCTCCAAGACAAAGTTGTGTCCAATCTTCCACAATGACCTAATTCTGGACTGGTTTAGTAGAGCGAACTTGTACGACTTGCCACGTGTCACTGTTTTGTCCTTTGTCTCTGAAATTGATAGCCAAAACACTTCAGTCTGTGTACTTGCGACCACTTTTTACGGCACTTCAATCCAATGCCCAGAGAGAGAGTTATTGAAGTTTCCCCACGATCACCTCTTTGAGATGAAATTCAGGAGCCTGAAAAAGCACTACCTTCCACAGATCATATCTCCAAAAATATTGCGAACCAAGCTCTGAAATTTTTTGAAAAATTTCCTCAGGATTTCAGCTTCACACCATATGAATTTCAGACTCTGAACCTTCGTACAAAAAACTTTATAGCGCAAATGCCACGATGACCTGTTTATGAGCCTGAAAAGATACCTAACTTCCACAGATGATATCTCCTCAAATATTGTGAACCAAGATCTGAAATTTTTAGAAAACCTTCCTCAAGATTTCAGCTTCGCACCCTAGAAATTTCAGCTTCTGAAGCTTCGTAGAAAAAAATTTATAGCGAAAATTCCACGATGACCTGTTTGGAGCAGCGAAACCCTAGAATCCCAAACCTCTTATACCAAATGTTGTGTAACCAGCTTCAAAAATAGAAGAAAAGAGATATAAACGCCTTAGAAATAAGCCACTTCGAGGGGGAAACCTCCAATACATTACATAAATGCACAATTCTTGGATGATACAAATGAACAAACCCTCCTTCTATATATAGAAGTCCATGGGGGCACAATATAATCCTAGTGGGGCCACAATGTAATCCTAGCCGACCTAACAATAATAATGTAAGGGCACAATAATAACAATATGGGGGTTACAGGGGTACAATAATAACAATAAGGGGGGCTACACTAACATAATAAGGGGCTACACTATTAATATAGGGGCTTAACATTTTCCATTTTTTTTTTTCAACTCATGGTTTCGAACAGGGCCAGGTTCCAACCTGAAGGAATTCCACAACAACTATGGAAATTTTAGAGTACGATTTTTTTCTTTGCAAACTGAGATCTCTTCTAAGTTCCTCTTTTAAAGTTCAACCGCAAATAAATTCTCTGCAATCATTTGTTTGTCTCGTTCACGCAGAATTGTCTCCACCATAGCGCAATTCAGAAATTGGAGGTTTTGTATTTGTAACAATTCTATCTCCATCGATCTAGTGATCCAACATTCATTTCATCGCTGGATCTTCTTTGATGATTTCGAGCCATTGTCATCAAAACACTGTCACATGATTTTCTAAAAGAAATCCATCGAATTCTTTATGAATTCAATTTCATAAAATTTGATTTCTATATCAGATTATTCTAAAATACCCTACACACTTAAATCATCCAAATGCATGCTCTGTTACATACACACATTCATAAATGCATTAACACATCACAATTCATAGAAACTCACAAATTGAGCTTTTGTATTGACAATCAAATATTTACACAAGACTCTTCCTCTAGCCTGATCTTTTGTTGTATCAGTGGCCTTTTCTTCCTACAGCCCGTAGGCTTACAACAAAAAACCCCTGTCTATCTAAAACCTACTCTAATTATTCAGTCCTCTTTTGCTTTGAGGCTTTACAATTTATAGAAAAGATTATGAACCAATTTAGGTTCAAATCCTCCATTATCTCAACAAACCCTGAATATCTTCTAATTCCTCATTTGCCTCAACTAATCCCTTAGGATCCTCTCTCATCCCATAAAATTATGAAACTAATTCTAGCTTAAGATTTACAATTAATTTCTAAATCTCTCAATCCCTATGAAATCTCAACTATCCTAATTCTCTCATGTTCTCCAATCATTCGGTATCATTTACAAAATTCCTCTCAATATTTAATTAATTCTTATTCTAAATCACTCAAAACATTAATAATTACATTAGAAACCAATATTCTTTTGAAAACACAAGACCCCTATGTCTATTAAAATACAAAGGATTTTCTGAGCCTAATGCTCCAGCATCAAGTTCGTTTTGTTTGTGTTAGTAATGCCCAATAATTTTTCTACTTTGTGTTCATTTCGCTACATGAAGCCTTTAAAGAATGCGATGCTTTGAAGCAAAAGTAACTAATGCATATGCGTGTGGTTACTTTTTAGATTCTTGATCAATAGTAGCACTAACACTCATTGTTATAATGTTTTTTTCATTTTTTTAAAGTTTAATTTAACTTTTTGGGAAAATTAAGTTTGATTAGAAAATCTACTACAACCAAGACTCCATTGATTTTAGATGTTTCCTTCTTTAATGGATAAGGTTGGAAGGTGTTTACTTTCTTAAGTTAGAAGTTTCCTTCTTTGATGGATAAGGTTGGAAGGTGTCTACTCTCTTAAGTTGAGTTAGAGGTTTTCCTGAATAAGTGCCTTTAATGCATCCTTCCAGGAGAAATGGTGGTCCACAAAGAGAGAACATATTGTTATAATAAAAAAATAAATCCATTAAATTAGTAACTCAAAATTCACTAGCAAATTTTGATATAAATTGTTTCACCAAGTGGGAATCTCATTAATGATAAGTATCTCATACCATCCAACGAAAAATGGACAAAGTGGTAAGCAAATTCCTTGAAGGATATTTGAAGAAGTTTGTGAATGATTGTGAATTATGGTGAGGCAAATGGTTACACCTTGCATAATGGTGACACAATAGTAGATATCACACTTTTTTACACTTTATATGAATACCTAAGATTTCCAATTAAAAAATACGTTGTTTTCAATTTCAAAGTTCTTAATGTAAAATTGATTTAATCACTTGTGGTGAGATCCTTGGAATCCTAAAGAAACATATTGAACAAGCAAGTAATGAGATTCATGAAAATCATCAACACTAATGAAAAACACTTTATCTTAGAATGTTTTGTTTATACGTTAGATCACAATATCACAATATTTCTAATAGAATTGATTTTTGTAAATTATTATTTTTTGAAAACTAAAGGTAGATACAAAAATTTTCTTTAAATTTATTAATCATAAACACAAAATGTTGTTTCTAGTAGTTTAATTGTTAATTGAAGTAATGTGAAATATGTGAAAACTAAGAGATCCAAAGTTCGAATCCCCCCTGTTAAAAGTTTACTAGTAGTTACATGTGAGAAAGCCCCTAAAAATTTAATAGTAATTACATGTCAAAAAGACTCTTGGATTCTTTTAAGATACATTAAAAAAAATAAAAAATAAAAAATAAAAAAATAAAAAATAGAAAGAAAAAAGAAGTTAAAATAAGTCACTTGTTATTTCTTTTTTACATTGGGTTCTTTTAAGATACATAATAAAAATTAAACAAAAAATGTTACAATAAGTCACCTGTTATTTATTTGTTTTTTAAATTCAATAATTCAAAATCAATATAAAAAATAAGCATTATTTGTTAGGTTCTTTTAAACAAAAAAAATATTAAAATAAGTCACTTGTTAATTTTTTATTTTTGTTTTAAATTCAATAATTCAAAATAAATATAAATAAATAAGCATTATTTACATTATTATTATACTTGGTGTAAGTATGGTATTAGTCATTCACTTTTGTTTTGAGGGTGTAATAGACAAATTTTTTTTTTGTCTCTTATTCATAGTTTAACATTGAAAATTCAAATTTTGTTATTTATTATTATTATTTAAATTTATTTATTATTCAAATGATTGGTTGAAGTCTTATTTTTTCCTCGAGAAAAAAGCGTAATTTTATTACTGCAGGCGAGTACAAAATTACATTGTGAATCACATAAATGTGTGTTCAAAGAAGACAAACCCAAGAGTTTGTAGGAAAAAGCAGTTACAAAGTGAATAGCAATCCTGTGCTGAACCAGAATCTAGCTTTTTCCCTAATCATTTGGAAAAACATGCCGTTTCTAATAAATTTAACAGAACTCCTGCTATCTCCTTTTAGCAGTCCAGCAATAAACCATTCAGAAGAAACACTGCCCAGAAGAGAATTTTTTAATGTTCTTCACGGATCCAATCATAGCCTAGACAATCATAAGATCATATGGATGCACCAACAGATAAATAAACACAGCATAAAAACTGTAATATAGCACCGCCCAGGGAAGAGTCATTGACAATGTGTGTCATTTATATGAGTGTCCAACCTGCTGTAGCATTCCTTCAGACGAGAATACCAAGCAATAAAAACCGTGGAAACGCAGCCACCATCACAAAATATGTTGAGAAGACGCTCACCAAGTGTAAGCATCCCGTGACTTTTAGATGTCATACCTGTTAAAATGTTCCAGCCCATTGCAGACAACCCATCGAGTATGTAAACCAAGATATAATACAGAGATTTAATCACAACCATCTTCAAAACGTTGTGAAAAACGCACATCATGAGTATGCTTTCTGTTGGCAATTAGTTGTCAGGCCAACATAGGAAACCTGTAACCTCTCAGTCAAATAAAGATGGATGTATATATTCAGTGGTATTTCCATCCTGATGTTCTCTAATCTTCTAGATACCCTCATCCTGCTAAATCCCCCTCTTTGATGCTCGATCAGCCTCTTCATTATTTTCTCGATATATATGCTGACAGGAGAAAAATGCAAATGAAAGGAGGATCTCCCTAATAGAGCGAAACAGATTTTGTAAATGGTGTACTCTGCATTACTGGATTCCTTTTATCCAATTTATCACATTCAAGGAGTCCCCATAGAAATTTATCTTTCTGCAACCTTTCTCCACAGCGAACATCAGAAGAATCTTGAGGCTCAGCAATTCAGCATAATTATTTATTCCTTCCCCAAGCCCAACAGAGATCTAAAACCAATGTGAATAAAAAAGAAACAGCAGAGCCCCTCCACCACAAACATTTTGCTGCATAGCCCCATCAAAAAAACCCCAAGGATTCCTCCTATCAATGTCCAATAGTAGGACCTCCCTCTGATTAGCAGCACGGATATGGATAGGAAAAGCAGATTGCAGTCCAATAGTCATGGCACCAATGATCTCTGGTGTACTGACCGACCCATCAAAAAGTAGGCGATTACAAGCCAACCAACAACCCCATATTACAAGGAGAGGCAGAGCTTTTAGATTCTGCTCAGCATAAGACACCCACCACAATTCCCATGCATGAGACATAGCTAAGCCATCCCATCTACAAAGAATACCCAATAACCTGGAACATTCCAGCCAAACAGCTTTAATGAAAGGACAGCTGAGGAATAGATGGTTAACTGATTCCTCATCAGAGTTGCACAAACAACACCAGCCAGGGCCCTGAAAACATCTGTGTTGCAGAACATCCCAGGTAGGTACTTTATTTTCAAGGACAAACCACATAAACAGGCGAGTCTTAGGAGGACAATTTAGTTTCCAGAGTTTCTTCCACCACCACCGCTCTTCACCCAAGACAGCCCCAGCACTAAGTTTTGTGTAGCCAACCCGAGGAAAATAGGTCCCCGAAGAATCAAAATCCCAAGCAATCGTATCTTCCCTAACCTGAAGCAAAATATGAGCCTGTTTTAAAGCTCAGATATAAACAGCCAAAGCCCTCTCATCATGAGCATCCAGCCCCAAAGAAGAGGCCAAAATCCATGGCTGAATGCCTAACCTTCTCCGAACCGGATCAACAAGTTGGGAGAGAAAGGTAATCCCCCTTTGCCTTAAGGCCTCAACCGTGCGCCTGGGAAGGATGTGTTGAAGTACGCTTCCCATCCAAGGATCCTCACCAACCCGAAGCTTCCTGCCACTACCCACATCCCATGCCAGGCTTGTTTCCAGAATGTGAAAAGATTTAACAAGAGCCTTCCAAATCACCGACCCACCCGCAAAGGATTTTCTTGGATTCCTTATCCAATCAAAAATAGAATAAGGAGCAATATATTTTTGTGTGATCACTTGTGTCCAAAGACTGTCCACAGTGATGAACCTCCACCCACCCTTTGCAGCAAGAGCCTGTGCAAATAGAAAAATATTTTTCAGTCCCCATCCTCCCATCCCTTTAGGGACAACAATTTTCTCCCACCAAACCCAAGGGGTCACCAACGATTCCTGTTTCCCACTCCAAAGGAATCTAAAGCAAATCCTCCTGGCTGCCTCCAAAATACCCTTTGGAATCCAAGAGAGGGACAACCAATATACTGGAATAGCCTCCAGAACAGAATTAACTAAAATCAGCCGCCCAGCTCTAGACAACCATTTATGACACCAAACTCTTAAGCGCGTTTCCAGATTTTCAAGCAACTAGCTCCAATCATGTTTCCTATAATCATTGGGTTTTCAATGGAACCCCAAATAATTCAACCCAATATCCAAACCAGTAGAATTATAGGGAAAGATCCTCACAAACTCACGCCTCTCCTCATCCCTCAGAAAATGTGTAGTGATGGAAGACTTCCCAGCATTCACTTCCATACCAGTGGCCTTGCTAAACAGGTCCAAAATCTCTCCAATAGTGATTGCATCACGCACTGATCCAGAGCAGAAGATTAAAACATCATCAACAAAAAGTAGATGAGTGATGAAAAAATTAGGAGCAACCTGTATGCCCTTCAAGGAACCCTGTCTCTTGGCCTCCTGAAGAGCTCTGCTCAAACCCTCAGCAACCAATAAAAACAAAAGGGAGAAAGGGGGCAGCCCTGGCGCAGAGCCCTTTCAGCATGAAAAAAAGAAGATGCAACCCCATTTATCAAAATAGAGAAAGAGACAGTTGTAATACAACTCATAATCCATCTTATGAAACCAATGCCAAACCCCAAGTGAGTCAGAAGCATACGGATATATAACCAGTTTACCCGGTCATATGATTTGGAGAGATCTATTTTCAGCACAGTCCCTTTCAGGTTCTTTGTCTTCATGCTGTGGAGAGCCTCTTGAGTAGTTCCGATTGCTTCATGAATTTGACGACCATCCAGGAAGCCAAATTTTTCACCAGAGATATGAGTAGACAAAATGCATTTGAGTCTTCTCGCAACCACCTTGGCTACCACTTTATAAATACAGTTGCACAAAGAGATAGGACGAAAATCAGCCAGAGAAAGAGGGTTATCCACTTTCAGGATTAAAGCTATGAAAGTGGAATTAAAACAAGCAGGAATCCTCCCTAAAATTCTGGTATCTTCCACAACTTTCAGCAAATCTGCCCCTAACACATCATAAAGAGCCAAGAAAAATTCGATCGACCATCCATCTGGCCCAGGAATTTTGTCTTTTTGGAAGCTATGAAGAACCTCCTTTAATTCCTTCTCAGAAACCTCAGCCATCAATGATCTATTATCTGCCTCCTCCACAAATCTTAGAAAGAATTGTGCAACTCTTATCACTTCTGCAAGAGATGCATGAGCTGGAGCCTTAAATAGAGCCTTGAAATGTTCAACCCCCAGCTTAGCTTTAGCCTCAAAGGTAGAATTCTCAATGCCCTGTCCATCTCTTAAACTCCATATAGTATTAGCCGCCTTCCGACCACGAGCATATGCATGAAATTTTTTTGTATTATCATCCCCACATGCCAACCATGTGGCCCTACTTTTCAACCTCCAAGATTCCTCCTTATCCATAAGTAGGGAGTTCCTTATTTTTTCAAGAGACACAAGAGTATCTTTATCTACTTGAGATTGAAACCCTCCTCCAATCCCCTCATAGATCAAGTGTAGATCCTCTTCCACCTGCTTCAAATTCATATCCTCCCTCTATCTCTTAGTAGCCGACCAAACCTTCACAGCATCCTTGATGCGTTTAAAATTTTCAGCAAATTGAAAAGCTGCAGAAAGAGTACTATCCGCCCTAAAAGGGATCCACCTAGTGAGAACAAGAGCTTTAAAAGAATCATCCCTAAGCCAGATTTTGTTGAACTTTAAAGGGCTAGGGGGCTGCCTAGGCCCTATCTTGAACTCAAGAAAAATAGGAAAATGATTAGATGCACCCCCACATCCAATCCATTGCCTAATCTGAAAAGGCCTGTCCACAATATGTTCAGCCACCAGGAAACGATCAAGTCTCTTTTCTATTCTTCCTTTAGCACATCTATTGTTCCTCCAGGTGGGTTTCATCTTTATGGGCTCAATATCGAGCAAAAGATTCTCCTCCAATTTTTGTGTGAAGTACCCAGTCAATAGATCAATATGTGCATGAGGACCCCAGACCTCTGACAGGCCCAATGAAAAGTTCAGATCCCCCCCCAAAATCACCGAGTCCCCCTTGAGTAAAGAGTTACCCAGGAGTGAGTCCCAGAAAGGGATCCTATCTTGATATAGGCCATAAATATTAAAAATATTAAAAGCTTCACCTAGCTCCAACGCCAAAAAGTTTAAACCAAGGACCGACTCCATACCCCAGAAGTTCAGAGGTTTGATTATTCTTTCATTCCATCCAACAGCCAAACCACCCGACCTTCCTCTAGCATCCAACGTCTCAAAAGTCCATCCTGGCAACCAACCTTCCAACCTAGCTTTGACCACAGTCCCTTCACCTAAGGTCTCTTGAAGCAGAATAATATCCGGACAGTCCAGAGATATAATCCTCCGGAAAGCAGATTTCTTAAGGGGATCTGCCAAACCCCTGCAATTATAGGACATAATCTTCATCACACACCAGGCTTCAGGGATTGGCTTGCTCTAAGCGCCCTGTCAATTGAAATCTGCCTCCCATCATGTACATCCATCATAGCTCTATCCTGAGCTTTCGCCAAAAAAGAGATCCTACCCCTGCCCCGAGCTGCTGGGGATTTCCCCCTCCCGAACCCACCAGCACCTTTTTTTACACTAGATCTCAAATTATAGCTAGAGACCAAAGGGGCAGAGTTTACCAAAGGAGCTAGCAACCCTTCACCTGGATCAATAACAATAACCTTCTCTTGGAGAGCTGGATGAGAAAAAAGAGTAGGAACAACAATAGGTAACTTACCACAATCATCCTTCCAAACCGAGACTGAAGTCGAAACCAAGTTAAGAGAAATATTGATGTTGGGGGAGAATGGGAAGGATCCCATGAGAGAATATTTCAACAAAGTTAACACATCCTTCAACATTCCATCATCCCTCAACTGGAAATCCGCTCCATAATGCCGACTATGGATCTTCACAGTAGATAAAGATCCATAATCAGAAATCTGAGAGAGCGACTCCTGCCTAGAAGAGAGATCAGTCTCCGCATCCAACACCTGGAAGCCCAAATCAAATGGAATGCTGGAACCATTTGCAGGGTTCGATACGCATGAGAAAGATGAAGTGGGTAATGGCTACGTAATGGAAGGGCCAGAGCCAGCCCCCTTCGAGATAGGCTCCACCGCAAATCGACTAGACCTCCGGCTTTTTACATTTCGAGAGAAAGAAACACATTCGGAGGCAGGATGGCCATAAGCATGACACTGACGGCATCTGAAAGGAACATTTTCATAATCTAGTAGCTGTTTAATGTCATATTTCCCCCACCGGAGGTTCAAAGATTTTGCAAGTCCTTTGATGTTGATCATGACAAGTATTATAGCAACATGCCTGTGGTTTGTCTTTAAGAAAGAGAGATCAGCCTCAAGGAAGACCCCAAGCGTATTTCCAATACCACAGAGATGTTCCTCTGTCCAGTAGTGGAGAGGCAGGCTAGGAATACATACCCATAATGGGACCGAATCCACTCTCTCCCTACTTGCATCAAAAAGAGGGTGCCACGGTTTTAGGAGCAATGGAGAATGGTCCAAAGCCCAGCACCGATGCATCACCCACTGGATATGTTCGGACTGCAGAAAGTTGAAAGAAAACCACCCCTTTGAGAGGGACACCACCTCAGGCACATATCCAAGGATAGGTTTCCAATGCGCTTCAGCCCAAGCAACAACGGTTTTCAGAATGAAAAACCTCCCCACAGCCCTGCCAACCAGTGTTCTGCTAGCCATTTGTGTAACCTGCTCCCAGCCTATGTCTTCACCCAAGGCATAGTTATACTCTGCTCTTTTGACCTTGATCCATTTCTTTTTTCTGCCCCCCTTCTTCGGCACTCCAGCCTCCCTTACAATGTTTGAGCCTGTCTCCTTTGTGTCATCAGGAACATGAACCCCACACTGTTCTTCCAAGCTTATATGTTTTGAAGCAGCACTCAAGCTCTCCCTTTCACTAAAACCATACCCCCTTCTATTCGTGAGCACTGAAGGATCCTGATAATTTTCATACACTGAATGATATACTCTCTGATAATCACCTACATCGAGATCCCTCTCTTCCACATTCAAACACTGAGACAGTCCCTTCCCCTGCAGCTCGAGACCCTTAACCAAAGGTGCCGCGCTCCTACTGTCAGTCAAACTGTCTCCCAGCCTCCCATCTGATCCGCCTACGAAACCAATGGATGATAGCCTTCCTCCAGTGTATAATGAGGGCTCCACCTCTCCTTGAGAATGCAGCCCAAGCTGCACACATTTCCTCATCTGTTCGTCGTTTGCAGAGGCGCGTAGACCCTGTACATTTTCCCGCCCATCGCCATTCAAACTTGCCTGACTCCTGCCCAGCGCCATCTTGGTTGAAGTCTTATTATGGCATCCTTTGGTAACTTTCATTTTTCTATTAGTTACAAGTTTTTTTTTTAGTTTTATTTCCTTTTTTTTTTCATGAATTATAGTTTTTCTCCATATTTTCAATTTAAGAGGAGACATTTTAAAGAGGAAAAAACAATTAAAAAACTCTTCCAAAAAAAAAAAAAAAAAAAAAATAGTTTTATTACTTTTTAGTTTGACTTACATTTTTTTTTTTGTCTTTTTCTAAGGTTTTTTTCTCTATTTTCAATTCCAATTCCATTAACCATAGTTATTTTTTTCTTGTTAATTTTGTAATATTCCATTAATCGTAGTTATTTTTTCTTGTTAATTTTGTAATATTCCGTTAATCAGGGTTATTTTTTTCTAGTTAATTTTGTAATATTCCATTAATCATAGTAATCTTTTTGTTAATTTTGTAATTTGACTTTATTTTTTTCCCTTCAGGATTTTATAGTTTTCTTTCCCTTGAAGCAACAATGATACAACAAAAATTCCATTTCAATAACTATAATTAAATTAATAAATAAAACTAGTTGTAGAATCTTGTGAGCATTTCTTTATTAAGAAGGTTTTATTGATATAGTTATTAATATTTAGGATCTTGTGAGCATTTATTTCCTAACTTCGTTGAATTTGTTTTATTTAGGCATAATTTTTATGATTGGTACCTCCAAGTTATATGAAGAATTCAAGAAATTGATCTTCTTGAAATGAAGAATTCAAAAAAAATTATGTTTTTTTTTCCTAATTGAATTCAAAAGTTCAAGAAATTGATCTTATTGAATTCAAGAATTCAAGAAGTTTTTTATTTTTATTTTTATTTTTATGTGTCTATGATTAATTTTAGTTGTATATGTTCTTTCAGGTCAAAATATTTGAAACTCGAGCCTAGTTGGAAGTTTTGTTGGCGGAAAATCTAATGCAATGAACTGGAGCTCTTCATTTCATTTTAGGAGATTCAAATTTTACAGTGCAGAGATTGGGGTATGGGATCAGAACTAATTCTACTATTGCATAACAACTAGGGTGTTACGAGGAAAGTTCCAAAGTGAAAATATTGGGGTATGGGATCCGAACTAATTCTACTAGTGGGTAATAGTAGGGTATTACCAGGCAAGTTCCAAATTCCATTTCAAGTGGTTTCAACGAAAGATTGCTTGGAGCTTGGCATTTATTGGGAAGTTAGTGTTCAATTTTTCATTTGTTTCAATTAGCTTGTTAAAATATTGGTCTCAATTGCCATTCAAAAAGGTAGTGTGTGAATTTTGTTAAAGTTGTTTAATATAGAATGTGTCAAATTCAGCTATTGTAATACTAAATCATAAATCATAAACAAACATATAATATCTGGAAAACGTTTGAAAAAGGCTAAAGATATATTTTATTTATTTTAATATTTAAATTATGTTAATGATTTTTTTTTACTATATGAAATGTTTTAGGAACAAGTATTTTGATTAGAAACTAAGTGTTTTGATATCTATCTAGAATTACTAGTGGTTTAATTTACATAATTGTGCTAGCTATAATTTAGTTGTTAAATTAACAGTGAAACAATTGTTATTGCTTATTATTCATAAATATTAATTAAATTGTCTTTATAATTTGATTTTAGAATTCATTTAACAATAAATCACAAATTATAGATCATTCCACTCCATTTTGCAATGTAAAAGAAAGCAAACCCCTTTAAAATAAGACACTATTTGAGAGATAACTATAAAAGTTTTGTTCCATATTCCCTTGAATTTAGTGCCACAAACACAATTGCATTAAACTTCATATAAATCATGTACAATGCCCATAAACTTTGTTGGAAACAAGTGGTTGTGCAAAACAAGTTCTTTAAATTGACATCTCCTTCACTTGAAACAAAGTTTCTCCATATCAATTTGAACGAAACATTGCCAAAGGTATAAAGTGATAAAGCTTCATTATAACTATTGAGGTATGGTGCTCATAAAAAAACACCATTTTAGCACAAAATTTCACTTTCATTTCTGTTTTTTTATGAACAATTTAAGTGCTTCATTATAGCCATTGAGGTATGGTGCTCACCAAAATGAACCATTTTAACACAACATTTTTACTAGATAAATGTCTTTCAGATTAATCACATCATTAGGATTTGGTTGACATTTCGAACCAACTAATTTGGTTCATCCTTAGGACAAGGTGAAAAATTTAATCGATCTTCATGAATAAATAGTATGAATGCATCATTAGCGAATTAGTTAATTATTTATTAAGGGAAAAAAATTCAAATTGATTGTTACAAAATATTTATTAAATAGGTTAATTTTAATAAAAAAATCTTAAATAATATCAAATATTAAAAAAAAAAAGTATTTATAAATAAAGAGTTATATATATATATATATATATATGAATATGATATAATTATTCATAAAAGTTAAGAATCATTAAAAAGTAAAAGTTATCAACACAAAAAAACACCATTTTAACATAACATTTTCACTTTCATTTTTATTTTTTTATAAACTATTTAAATGATCAAATCATAACCTCTTCACACTCAACTAAACTATATTTTAGAGCAGGTATTAGCTACTATATAGCACATAATTTTTTATTTTTATTTTTATTTTACGAGATAATTTAAATATTTGAATTTCTTTATATTTAATAAAAAAAAAATTAACTCTATGTTTAAACAGTAAATTAAGTGAAATAATGACAAATTTTAAAGCATTTAATTCTAACACTACTCTATTTCACATAACTGAGTAGAATATAATGACAACTTTTAAACCATTTAATTCTAAAACAAATCTATTTCACATTACCAAAATTAACTAAATGCAGTTTACAAAAGTTATGCGAAATCTTTGGTAATCTAATCTTTCTTATAAATAATAAATCGTTATCAAAATAAGTAACGCTTTATCAAATCATTATTACATTAGTTTATTAATCAAATATTATTAAATTAAAGCAACTTCTATTATTACTAAACGTAGTAATGATGGATGGGAGATGCAATAATAGTTTTTGCTTTACAGATTTGTGACACCGATTTCTTATTTTTAATAAAAAAAATTATAATTTATAATTATATTGTTTCAATGAAAACATTGGAAACTAATTTTCACTGTAGCTAATGAGAAGCATTCCTTATCTCCCTTCCAGCCAATAAAATTTGGACATGTGGCACTTCCTCCAACAAATGAAAATCTCCTATTTGGACTTGGCCTTTCCAACGACAGTTTTCTAGACTTAACACTTGGACTTGGCCTTTCCAGCGACAGTTTTCTAGACTTAACACCTGGACAATTTCTTTACCAATTGTTACATGAAACTTCTGCAAAGCCCTTGATAGTACTCATTTTTTCCATACTGGGCCCTTGACAGAACCCATTTTGCCATACCAGGAGACTTCAACACAATCCGATGAAGGAGAGATTTTTCCATGCCAATAACTGTTGGGAGACTTCAACAGAGTTCGAGGAGGGAGAGTTAAAGATAATGTATTACTTCCATACGAAATTTCTTTGTGGCCATGACTTTTCATGGCTCCCCTCTCTTGCTCTTGTACCATTCTCCTTTTGCCTCGGCAATCTAACCCCTTTGGCCATACTCCCCATTCATTTGCATTCACCTTCTCTGCAGCCCGTCACTTCATTCCCATGCTCATATATTCTGATGACCCTCTCCTACCTTCTGTTTGTTTCAGTACCTACCAATCGGACTTGCAGCCTCGACGACTTGTCTACTTCCACCTTGCAGCCTCAACGACTTGCCAACTTCCAGCTTGAAGGAATTACGATTGATTTTTCGGGTGAAAATAATGGGTAAGCTGTGACTTGTCTTCCTTTGTTAACAACTATTTTAGAGTGTTGGGACTTCTCTTCCTCTGCTTCACATATGTGACTTAATTCTTCAACTGAAGAAATGAAGGAAAATTTTTTATTGCCATTCACATAAAATTTGCTATTATTCTTGTGACAAATCCTTCTAAAAGTATGTTATTGATTTTCAGTTGTGTCACTTGTGTACAATCATTAGCCAGTTTGGTCATTCACCAAAACTTCATTGAATCAAAATAGCACCTTGTTTTGACAAGACGCCTGCATCACCATGGAGACATCGTTAACTTGCAATGATCTTTCTTCACTTTTCACTGGTGTTTCCGACCTGCAACCAACCCTCCAGGTCATTGCACTTGAATAGATAAGTTCTACTCAGACTGCGATGCCTCACTATCGTGTTTCCCTTTCTGATGGTGCTCACAAACATACCATTCTTCTCCCTTCTTCACATGCTAGCCTTGCACAAAACGGGGACTTGCAAATGGG
The DNA here is from genome assembly GCA_034641835.2 of Pinus albicaulis. Lineage (NCBI taxonomy): Eukaryota > Viridiplantae > Streptophyta > Pinopsida > Pinales > Pinaceae > Pinus > Pinus albicaulis. The sequence continues at coordinate 54,807,301 of CM076580.1, read as the reverse complement.
CTCCATTGTTCTCCTCAAAAGAAGCTTGTGCACATATGCGCATTAATCCATGTACGTTGCATACAACCCCCCCCCCCTTCCCCCCCCCCTTCCTCCTTTTTATGATTCTCCTCTTATGTCCCTTTTTTATTTCTTCTTCTCATTCCTAACGTTTTACTTCCCCTCTTCACTGATACAACGCTCCTTCTAGCAATTTTCTTTGTGCCATGGAGCTCCAGAGAGTACAGTATGTTACACCATTGGTTGGAGACCCATCCCCTCTTATTCTCTTCGCTGAAAAGATGCTCCAAGCCACCTCGTCCTCCTCTTCTACCTCTCCCTTTTCATCGCCACCCTCCCTTGAAAATCACACGTTGTCCTCCCAAGACTCCACCCAACATCTGCAACTCCTCTCCCTTTTAAAGCACTCTCCTCTACTCGAAAATATTGATCCATCAAGGACAGAGTGCTTTCAAAAACACCCCTTCGTGAATATAGAAATTCGCATGGTGCTTGAAAATCGCTAGGGTTTCACCTTGTCGACCGTGACAGTGATCAAATCCATGTTTCCGCCTTCAGTGACTTGGTAGAATCTAAACGTGCTCTCATTCAAGTTGGCCACATCTAAAATGTTACAAATGACACTGTAAAGGTCCCCAACCCTTCCTATAACCGTCTAAGGTGCTCGTTCGAAATCCTCCTCTTCTCTTCATCAACAGTGTCTCAACTCTTCGATGATGACCTTACAATACGTTCTGATATCTTTCGCTTCGTGCCGATTAGTTCCCTCAAACTTTCACCTCTTAACTTAATCGTTGATGTCATAGGTATTGTAACCTTGCCCTCTCCTACCTCTATTTTTCGTAGACGCGATGGCTCTGAAACTCCAAAAAAGAACTATATCTCTTCGTGACATGTACGGAAGCAGCATCGATGTCACCTTGTGGGGCGAACACTGCCATGCTGAAGGCTACACACTCTCTAAACTTTGCATGGCTCGTGTTGTTTCCGTACTTGCAATCAGTGGGGGAGAATAATCAAGTTCAGTGGCCAAACTATTGGCACAATCCCTGCTACTTCCCTGCTTATAAATCCAGATATCGCTGAAACGCGACAACTTAATCAATGGTTTGAAGAAGAAGGCATAAAATCTTCTGCGCCCTTGCTCAGCCGAAAATACACCGGCACGAGCAAGAGGCCCCTCAATATAAAAAAAATTGTCGACATTATCTCAATGCCACCCGGCGAAAAAACTCCATGGATTTCAGTTCGCGCTACTGCTACCTAAGTTAACATGGATGATTTCTACTTCCTTGCATTCCCCCTTACCATTGATGGGATGCAATGCATCAAAAAGGCTTTACGACAAGATGAAAACACCTGGTGATGTTCAAAATGTGAAGGCTCCTTCATCGAGTGTGACTACCGCTACATCCTCCGGCTCCAGTTGCACAACCACACTGGACACCTTGAAAACGTGGTGGCTTTCAAAAAAGCCGCAACTACACTTCTGGGAATCTTTGCAAAGGACCTTTGCATCCTCTCAACTGATCTTGGAGTTGTCCTGGACATATATAGAAAAATCAAAGGACAGAAATTCCTCTTCACACTATCTTTGAAGACAAACACCTTCAATGGTGTTGAACGACTATTCCCTACTCTTTTGCACGTAGAAGAAATCCCTTATGTCGATGCGTCTACTGTCCTCCTACAAGTCCTGCAGCCTGCTCCTGCCCCCCCCCCCCCAAACATAGTCTGTCGCTGGCTTTAGCTGTGCATTTCCGCCTCTTGCCCGTTTGCCCCCCTCCTCTCGTTTAATACATCCTTTCCCCCTAACACCTTTATGCTGAATGCTCATCCCCCCTCACCACACCCCCCACCCACACACATCCTCCATTGCTTCCCATCGTTCCCCCTGTAGTCTTGTTGAACCTCGCATGCCATTCATCGTTGATTGTGCATACAAATTTTTTAATCGTTACTATATATTTTCGGCACCTTATTCTATTTAAGTTGTGATATTATCGCAATCGCATATTGCAAAGATCAATGGTGACCCACGAGCATAAGCAGTCCCACTGTTTAGACAAAAGGGTGCCTCTGCAGTTGACCTCGCCAGACGCCATTTGATTGAGATCAGCGGCTGATATCTATTGTGGGGCCACAATGCCGGTGAACGAGCCATATCCCGAGGTCCCTCCGCATTGATGTAAACAAGTCGTCAATTCAGCTCGACGACAACTCATCCACTACGTCGCAAGATTAGTGCTTTAGCATTTCGCAAGTTAAAGTTTTTAAGTTGCGATGCGATTGTGCCATCGCAATCGTAAGTTTTTAAGTTTTCCCGTATCGCACCCAATTAAAAGTTACAATCTCTGAAATGTGATTTGCGATGAGGGCGCGGATGTGATGGGGTTTCGTAGACGAAACCTATAAAATTTCAAGTCTGGATATTTTGTGTTCTGTACGCAGTTTCGTGTAGAAACAAAAGAATAGAGTGGAAGGAAAATTTGATTGTTATATGTCCATTCCTGCATTGAATTGCATTAAATCTTTAGGCTCTGCCATTTTGTATTAAAAGTATGTAATTTCATATGTTTATTTGAGATGAACAAAAAGAAGAATTCAATTCCTTTCCCGTTTTCGCTCTCTCTGTTTGTGTGTAATTTTTATTTGTGCAATATTGCATTCTCGATGTTGTAAGGGGGAAACACATCCCTCTGTTGTTTATTTTCATTTTCCAACATCACACACACATTTTCTTAGTTGGAACTAACTCCCAACCACCACCATGAATTTACTGGAAACAACACACACATTAAATTGAATTTTTGATGCAGGAAGGACGAGTCTAGGATCCAAATCCAAAGTTTTATTTTTTTCTTTACACAATTTTGAGAAATGTTCAGAGCATAGTACCCAAGCCATTCTTTGCGTTAATTTCTTCACCCGCCGCATTACTTACCATTTTCCCACAGTCACAACCTGCAAGTCTCAACCCTTACCTTTTAACGCATTACCACAATGTTATTTCCCCGTCGATGTGATTTGGTGGGACCTGCAACCCATACCCAAACTCCATACAAACCTTCTATTTTCGCCTTACCTTATGCATTTTCCATTTCGCACTTACCGTTGTTTACCGCATTGCAGCCCACACATTGCACATATTAACTGTTACTGTTATGCTCCTTGCCGAACCTTGTGATGTTGCGATGTGATATTGCATTGCACATCACAATCGGAATGCTTTATGGTTTCTAGTTAATCACCCGCAGGGTATGTTATGTAACTTTCGATGCGATAGTGCCAGTGCACATCGCAATTGCAACACTTTATGTTTTCTATTAAAGTCCCAAAATTTATGTTATATGCATTGCGATGCGATAGTGCTATCGCACATCGCAATCTCAACATTTTAACTTTTCCCGTAATTACCGCAGGGTGTTTTGTTTATGGTGCGATGCGATCATGCCAGTGCACATCTTTGTTCGCAAAGCCCAATGGATAACGCCCAGGTTAAATTTTGATATCACCGAAATGCCATAAGGGCATGGACACAATGAGGTATCAAAGCTGAAATCCATAGAATTTCAGGTCCGCCAATTTATGTGTTTTGTACGATGTTTCGTGTATAAACAACATAACAGAGAAAAAGGGCGTACGTGGCTCTATGCGCTGTTAATGAAGAAATGGGATTTCACGGCAAAAAGGATGATTGGTTGTTACCCATCCAGTTCCGCATTGAATTGCAGGCTTCGGCCATTTTTTATAAGCTATTTAATTTCATATTTTCAGAGTGAGATGAATCGAATATAGAGAAGAGTTGAATAAATTGAAAAATTCCTCTCCTCTGTGTTTGTTGTCTGTCTAGCCGTGAATTGTTATTTCCGTGTTTATTACATTCTCTGTGTTGAAAGGGGAACACATTCCTCTGTGTTTTCTTTTATTCAAAATTTCCAACATATTTCTTGACATACGTTTCCTTATTTGCAACAGATATGCTAACCACACCAGATAATAGTGTGCAAATGGAACAACGACGACGCCACTATGCGCTTAACAAAGAAAGAATTAATGTACGTCGCCGCCTCTTCTTCACCAATCGTCGAGCCAACCTTCACTTTCAATCCTACGCAAACCAATCTCCTATTCCTTCCTAAAATAGACTCCTTCCCCTACATTCCACCCAACCTTTCCCAATTCCCCTTCCATCTCCACCCGCTAACCAAACCTTTCCAAACCCTTCAAATCCTTCACCTCTCACCTGCCCTGTACATGCACCTCCCCATGTGCCTCCCTTTCCACCTTCCCAACAATTTCTCCCCATCCATCTCCAACATGAACATCATCGCTTTCGTGCAAGGATCGATGCACTTTGTCCAATCCAAGTTTTCTCAAATTTTCATGAAGCTCACCCATCCATGAAAACAAAAACAAATAATGGAATCATTTCTTGTACCTGTCGTGCTGACGAATGAACAACCCATCATTTCTCCTCCATAAACAACATGGAACCAGATATCCGACCACATGTCCTCTCCTGCCTGACTCAAGTTGAAGAGATGCTCATTGCTCGTTTCAACCCCATTCTTCAAGTCACCCATGCACGTGGTGGCCAACTCAAATATTCCGGCCATACTATTAGCTTTCCTCAAGATATCACTAACATTGTCACCTCTCTTCCTCACATGATTTCAGAACTAGACATCCTTCTTGTAAAAAAAACTAGTAATGACGAAACATCCTATGAATTTTTTGTTAGTAGATCATGTGTTCATGCAGCTTTGCAATTCAAACTACAAAACGACCCATACTACAAAGATGTCCAGATTAACCAACTTTCACTCTATACTCTCCCTGTTGCACCTACCAACATTTCCAATATGCTACGCCATATCAACATGACTTCCATCCCACTCCAGGAAACCATTTTAGAAAATCCTAATTGTGAACTGGCACACCCATGCTTGTCTGACCTCCACCCATCCTCCTTTGTTTCAACTATACCAAAATCTCATTCAGAAATTGATGAAATACTTGCCTACATAGAATCCTCCAATTCCACACCCACCCATTCACTTCAAATGCCCATCATTGGCCTCTCTCTAGTCAATGAATACAACACAAAGGGCCTCTTCTCCATGGCCTTCCCCACCCTCTTCCCCACCGGATCTGCCATGATTAACCAACTAAGAATTGCAAAAGTGGATATCCAGGAATATGCTTTGCATCTAATTTTCTACCATGACAACCGTTTTGGGCAACATCCTCGCTTTCGATATTACCTATACAACCTTATCATGTGCCATCGCAGCCATGCAACTACTTCTGTCTTCATTAATAAGACCTTTCAAATACCCTTCTGCCAACAATCGCTGACCTTTGCCACCACCTTCAACAAATTCCACCTTCCACCATTCCAGATCAGATTATGCATTTCGGCTCATCCTTACGTGGGAGTCGTTCATTCTAGACCAGGGCTAGAGGGGAGCTCGCCGACATGATCATTCAACAAGGTACTCATACCATATTCTTCACACTAAGTGTAGTTGATACCAAATGGCCTAACTTGCATAATGCCATGCCTTACAACCCTCCATCCAATTCACATGATCAAACTCGATGGAGAATCCAAAACATTGGTGCAAACCCACACCGTGCATCTCAATACATCCATTTTAGATTCACAATATTCCTGTAAGAGGTCCTACTTTAAGGATTCCTTGTAAAGGATTACTGGTGCAGGTATGCATACTATTCCTTCCCTGTGTTTCCTTTCATTACTTTCACTTTCACCCATCCATCTTACTTTTTCTCCCCTTTCTTTATAAGGTATGAATGGAAACATTGCGGCTCCACACATGTCCATGGTTTCTTGTGGCTTCCAAATGCACCTACTATGGACACTCTCGACTCGACTAGCACTACAGATGTCTGTGCAGCCAAAGAATTTTTCAATACATACATCACTGCTTGGAACCCTTGCCCCCTTCACAACTGGGCTCTGGGCATGAATCATTCATCTCTACGAGACCCATACCTCCTTGGGACACATGAAATTTTTGCAGCCAATTAGTTGCAAGACTATGAACAACTTTTGAATTCCGTTCAAAGAGAAACAACTTGCCACTCCTCTACATGTTTGTGCAAGAAAAATAGCGCTACAACTTGCCGCTATGGAGTGCCATGTGAGGTTCACGGCGTCTCCTCTCTTCACATTGATGCTACTGGCTAGAAATTGTACTCCCCTGCTAGAAATGATGACAAATTAAATGTACACAATGCTCATCTGATTGCAATATGGAGGGCCAACATTGACTTTCAACCAGTTCTCTCATGCCATGTTTTGTTGAACTACATTTCAAAGTATGCAATGAAAGCAGAGGCAAAGTCTGAAAGCTACTACCAAATTCTCTCCCGTCTCTCATAATGCTCCCCCCCTAACACTCCTACTGTAATTGTCGTTCGCAAAGTCCTAACCAAAATGGTCGCTGATCGGGACATTGGTGCACAAAAAACATGCCACATGCTACAAAAACTCCCACTAACAAAGTGCAGTTGTTTTTTTTTCTCCCTCAATGTAAAAAAACAAGTATTCAAACGTGTTTCACAAGAACTGGATGGTCATCTTCCATCAACACCTTTCATCGCCTCCTACATGTAAAGACCACCTACACTTGCGGGATTGCCTCTTATTGAAGTCACATGCTCCCTGTCCTTCTCCTCCCGTCGGAAAACATTGTTGTGGAAACAAATCTTCCCTCCCATGGTCATCCAAGTCCTCCCTCATTACACCTCCATTCCATCGAAAGAATTGACATCCTATGTAGACTTATGTTGGAGCAAAATCCTTATGTACTTCCCTTTCCGCAGACTCCTTGACGAAATTGGCACATCTGACACGGCCATTTTTGCACATTGGGAAAAAACTAGACACACGTATCGGGCTTGGCATGTTCACCGCACCCCGTCCACCCCAAAACTTTCCAACTTTGGTTGTTCATCGCCTGATGACCCTCCCCATGCCCAAACCATAGACATGGATGAATGGAAATTTATCTCTCAACTCCACCGAGGTAACAATATCCTCCTCGATGAGCTTGAAATGCTTGGCCATCGTGACTTTGATGCAAACCATAATTGGGACAACTCTATCATCCCTTCGCACTTGCAAGCAACAACCATCTACTTCATCGACTTGAACCGCTCCTCCATAAGAATCCATCAACTCCAAACTCCATGCTCACATTCCCTTTCCTCCTTGTCCCCAAGCCAAACCATTGCATTCGATATCATTTTTTCCCACTTCCACAACAAAGCCGCCATGATGGTTTTAAGAATGGTAATCCAAGGCACTGCTGGCACTGGAAAGTTGTTCCTAATTGAGTGCCTCAAAAATACCTTCCTTGACAACTCCACCAATGGAGAAAACCCCTTCCTCTTGCTCGCTCCAACCGGTGTTGCAGCATTCCACATTAATGCCCTGGCGATCCACTCTGCTCTTCACATCCCTATATCCTCTATGGAACCTTTATAAGTTCAATCCCTCTTGAACCTTCAAGAACAACTCCGGCATGTAAAATACATTCTAACTGATGAAATGAGTTTCATTGGTCCTAAATTGCTTTCTCAAATTGATGATCACTTGCGTGAGGCATTCTCTTCAAATAGAAACAACCCATTTGGTGGATGTTCTATAATCCTTGTGGGGGACCTTGGCCAACTTCCACCTGTCAAAGACACACCAATGTATGTAGGCACTTCTCGTGGCACTGCACTATGGCAAAGTTTCGATACTGTGGTTAAGCTTTCAACAATGCTTCGACAACAAGGAACAATCCCTCCTCAAATTTCCTTTCGCCAACTCCTCTCCAACCTTCGCAATGCAACACCCATTATTGATGATTGGAAGCTTCTTATGAAACGTTCAAAAACAAACCTTCCTGAAGTCAAACTCCAGACATTCTCTAATTTAATGCATCTATATGCAACAAATGAGGTCATTGCCCTGCACAATAAGTCCATGTTAAAAACACTAAACCAACGAGTTTCCCATTGTTATGCTGCCCAAAGGAGAAAACTCCCCGCAAAGAAACTAGAAGATAATCAACTAGCTACGAAAAATACTCATTTGCGTTGGACAAAGTGTCATTCTCACCATCAACTTGTGAGTTGAGGCTGGCCTTGTTAATTTTTCACTCGGCACCGTTCGTGCAATCGTATATGCACCAAGCTCTAAACCCCCCGAACTCCCATCATTTGTTGTTGTTGACTTTCTTCACTACAAGGGTCCAGCATGGGATACTTCAAATCCAAATTTTGTGCCAATCCCCCCCATAACAAGGGATTCGTGAAAAAAGTGTCGCTCTACATGGCATGGGGCTTAAAAATCCATAAATCGCGAGGCATGACACTAGATAAGGCAACAATCGACATCGGAAACATTGATCAACAAGGCTTAACTTTCACAGCTTATCAAGAGTTCGATCGTTGAATGATCTTTACATCTCCCCCACTTTCTCCTTCACACGCTATTCGTGGATGCACGAGAACCCTTTTTTCATACGCAGGAAAATGTTGAAAATGCAACAAGATGATGGAGCTTAGTGGAAAGAAGTCGCCTTCACTAAGTGGGCCCGCAGGCTATTTTTGGCGCAAAGTCTATTTTTAGACTATGTCTATTTTTAGACATATGGATCATGTTCTATGAGTTGCAGGATGCTATTTGTGGATGGATTTTCAAGTCGGAAAAAATAGATGGACTTCTATTTTTAGACGTATCAAGTGAGTCTATTTTTTAGACTGCTTTGGCCTAAAAATACCGCCGAATATTATTAGCTCTTAATAATATTTGGACTATAAACATTATCTTATCCTCGTTACACCAAATAAGCGCTGATGTGTCCATGCAAAATGAACAAAGTAATTACGTCATTCTAGTGGTTAGGTTGAGCTTCATCATGGTTGACTTCAGTTAGAACTCATGTGGCGGAGTTTGGTGGAGTTGATGGAGCAGTTGATGGAGTTGTGTTCGGGTTAACTTAGTTGAACTAGTTGTATTTAGTTTAACTGGCTAATACACTAGAGATGAGTTGTGTGAATTAAATATTATTTAATTCACTAATTATTAACTCATAAATCAACTAAAGAACACATCAGTTAACTCAGTGCATGGACAGTTCAGTGAAGACCAGTGGAAGAGATAGGTGAAAGAGCCAGTTTGCTATTAGTTGTGACTATAGTTGTGCATGAGATTTGCACAAGCATTGATTGAGATTGCCAATGAGGATTGCACAGATCAAGCCAAGGAGATTCAAACTTGGATCTCTCATTATTCCAACTTGGATTGCGCAGTAGAGGCAGGCAAACAGTGGAGGAGATTTGAACCCATGACTTGTTCAAATCTGAGCTAGTTTGTGTTTAACTTTTGGAGATAGTACTGAGTACTTGTGAGGAGTATTGTACTATGATTGTTACATGTTCTCTATCATTATAATATACAAAATAGCTGGGGGTTTTCAGCTATAAGATTTCCCCATTACATACTGCGTTATATGTGTGATGAATTAATGTTCTTATGATCGCATACTGCTTGTTTTATTTCCGCATGTGATGATCAATTGTAGAGGAGGTTATGTATTATGCATGAAGCTCAAATAATGTGTGATCGGGATAATCTCTGTGAATAATCTCATTATTCAAGAAAATTTCTACAGAAAAAAGAAGAGACATACCTTGCCTCCAAATCTATTACTCAAGCTCCTTGAAGACCTTTTCCTATTGGTACCTTCCCCTCAGTTGCATTCCACTTTTACATCTTCCATCTTCTCTCTCATCTTAACACCTTGAAATTTTCCTGCTTAATTTACATTTTTGATTTCCAATATAATTTCACTTCAAAATGGTTGCTATTGTTTCTTTGTTGATGTGCTTTCCCGTATGAGTATTTATTTTTTACGTGTTCACTTACATGTTTTTCCTTTCCCTTCAGAAAAATATGGATCGAAAATGTATTTCCAAGGTCTAAAATTTTTTCTAGGAAATCAAATTTTGCCTCTATACCAGTTGCGCTCGACACTACAACTACTTCAAAGGATTGAAACTTTTATGCATATCCTCATCCATGTACATGAAATGGATGCACACAGACAACTCCGACCATATTATCTTGACCGCATCCTAACTCTACACATCAATTGGTGTTGTCGTTGTTGCACAACAACTTCTGTTTACAACTAGGAGTACCCCCTTCTGGGAAACCATCGACATGCATTCTGCTAGACAGAATGCACGTTTTTTTTTTTTGGGAAATACACCACATCTTCTTCTTCAAAAGGAAACAATACATCTTATTTTGTCAACTTTTACTTGCTATAAAGCAATGTATATAGAAAAAATTTCCATGCTTCCATGCACAATCAGACTACTATGCTGTCACTTGTTCCTTCGCTTCTTTCCAAATGAAATTTCTGATCTTTTTTGTTGTTTTACTGCTATCTGTCAATGAATGTATTCATACAGATCTGGGTTGTTTGAATGTTGATTATGCTGCTGATTATGTTGATTAAAGATCAAGTTGTTGGTTGATTGGTTGATGATTCAATGAATGAATTGATGGGGTTATAAGTTTCAGTTTGATGTATGATGAGCCTAAATGTGTGGTGTGGGTCTAGTCTGAAAATCTGATGAAAAGTGGCCTACAAGGTGTGTTGTGTGGAAGCTATTGGATCCATTATGAAAATTGATGAAACGTGGTCCATGATGGTGCTGAGGGTCGAAGCCTTCAGTGAGGGGGTTGTAGCTCCCTTCCAGTGGTAGTTGGTAAATGAGAGCAGGGGGTAGTAGCTCCCTTCCAGGAGAGGCTGGTAAACAAGATCAGAAGCTGGGAAGCTCCCTTCCGTGAGAGGCTGGGTGAACGAGAGAAGGTTGCAAATTTTCCGCAGTGGGTGCTCGCGTGCCGGTATGAGAGTCTGCGCCAAGACATGATTGTAAGAAGTTTTTATAATAAAGATTGAAGACAGAGACGATAGCAGCGGTGGTTTTCTCCCGAATCGGGTTTCCACCTTAAATCCTGGTGTTCATGTGTGTTGCTTATGTGTGATGATTTATTCTGTTCTTACTGCACATGCTTACTTCTTACTAAACACCTGATGCACTGATCTAAGTAAAGAATTACATGCATAATAAGATCTCTGGTAATACGCAAGTTTTCTTAAGGATATCCGCGTGTATACACTGGTTGGGTTCAATAAAGTAGCGTATGGGTTTTTAGAGAAAGAAAAAGTAAAAAGTTTTCAGTCAGCTCTAAATGCTGATTCAACCCCCCCCCCCCCCCCTCTCAGTATTTTTCCCAACAATTGGTATCAGAGGAGGTCCTTCTGCAGAAGCTTGATCACTTGAAGGAGATCCGTCGCAATGGGAAGTCATGAAGGACTATTTTCTCTAAGGCCACCTCTATTCAATGGAAGTAATCTGATATTCTGGAAGATACGAACAAAACCATATTTGCAAAGTCTTGGTGCAGAAGTATGGGCAATCATGGAAGAAGGTTATCAGTATCCGGTAATTATTCCTACTGATGCAGCAGAAAGGAAGAAATATGAAATCAATGCCAAAGCAGTCAATGTTTTATTAGGAAGCATGTCTGAATCTGAATTTTTTAAAATGATGCAGCTAAATTTAGCAAAAGAAATATGGGACAAAATCATTCTAAGCTATGAAGGAGATACAAAGGTAAAAAGTGCAAAACTCCAAACTCTCAGAATTGAATATGAAAATTTAAGGATGCATAGTGATGAGAGTATTTCCAGTTTATTTTTACGTCTAGATGATATTGTAAATCGTATGAGAAATTTGAGTGAAACCATAACCGATACTACTCTGGTGGAAAAAGTCTTAAGATATTTGACTTCAAAATTTGAGTCAAAAGTATCAACTATTGAAGAAAGGAAAGATCAACAAACTCTTACTATTGTTCAACTACATGGTATCCTGACTACTTTTGAAATGAGAAAAGAAGGTCCCTCTCAAATCAGAGAAGTTTCCTTTAAGGCATGTGCAAAAGGAAAAGAAAAGGAAGTTGTCAAGGAATCAAGTTATATATCAGAAGAAGAAGAAGCAAATTTTGTGAGAAGACTCCAACCAGGTACTGGAAGATTCATAGGTAAGCTTCCCTTCAAGTGTTTTTCTTGTGGAAGAGTTGGTCATTATGCTGCTAAATGTCCTTATGAAGAAAATCATGATAAAGGGAAACAATTTGAAAAGGGAAAGAGTTATTATACAAATGAAGATAATGATGAAGTGTCAAATGAGGATGAAGTAGATTCTGACCAAGATCTGCAAGTGCTCATGGCAAGGAAGCAAAAGAAGAGGGCTACTCAAGGGAAGAAGATATCTCAGAAAACATGTACAACAGAAAATGAAGAAGATGAAACAGGTATTGATTGTTGTTCTTGTGATTCACTTTCTTGTGCATGCAATGGTGAAGATAGTGAAAGTGATGTTATGGATCTAGAAGAAGTTCTCAAGATTAAAGTTGAAAATCAACAAAGATTATTTAATGAGAGAGAATCTATCTACAAAGATATGATCTCTAGAATGAATGGACAGATAAACAAGTATCAAAGGTTGTACGATGAAGTAACCAATCACAGTGAAGGACGTGAAGTAGAAATCATCTCTCTGAAAGAAGATTTGGAAAAATCAAATAAGAAGAATGAAGAAATTCTACAAACATTTGAAGAACAAGAAAATGGGTTGAAAGGAGAGATTTTAAAATTGAATGATCAAGTAGAAGAAGGAATAAGGGTCGAAGAAAGTATGAAGAAACAACTGGAGGTTGAGGTAAACATTTTAAAAGGTAAATTAGAAGAAAAAGATAAACTCTTAAGGTTTCAAGATAGTACTAAGATTCTGGACAATATTCTAATTAGTCAAAGGTCTCCTTCTGTTAAATTTGGTCTTGGTTTTCATGAAACTGTTCAAGGAGAATCTAGTTCACAAGAAAGTGCTAAAGATTCAAAGGATATCAATGCAAAACCTGAAGTGTTGAAAGAAACAAAAGGTCAATCGATAATCATGAACTCTCAAAAGAAATCATTCCCTAGGCTTTGATCAATAATGTTGAATGCTTTAAATGTCATAATTATGGGCATGTTGTAGCTAATTACAGAAGAAAATTGTTTCAGTCACAAACAAACAGATTCTACATAGAAAGGTACTCAGGTTTCTTTAAGGGATACTGTTTTTCATGCAGCAAGTTTGGTCATAAAGCAGCTGATTGCAATAGAAGAAAGAATAGAAAAACATATTATGATCCATATGCTTACTTTTCTGGTCACACAAGATGTTATGCTTGTAACAAGTATGGACATGTAGAAAAAGAATGCAGGATGAATAGATCTGAGAAATTGGATAATTTCCAGCACACAATAAGAAATTTCAAGCAAAGCTGGAAAAAGAAGGAGGACCGGTCAAAAACATAGGGGATAATAATCCTACTGCAGTCATCCGCTTCTAAATCTTACTTCTCATAATGACTGCAGGAGTGATGTGAGATACATTAGCGAAATCAGTAATGTATCATCACAGGGGGAGCAATATATGGTGATTCTCGTGGTTGGTTTGGTAATTCTGGTTATGTTTATTTCTGACAGTGTATCTGATGTGAAGAAGACAGGTACAGGTGGCATAAGTTCAGGGGGAGATGGAGTTGTGAATTTTTTCTGTACTTCACTTCCTATACGCAGGTTTCATGAACTAAAGCCGCGTATACACGCGAGTTCCAATGGAGACAGAAGCATATGTTTTTCTGTTAAGGAAAACAATGAGATGGCTCAAGAACAGATGCACAGGCTAAGGGGGAGCATTGGTCATATCGAAAGGATGCATTGTTGGCATTCTAATTATTTGATGTGGTTTGATCTCATGCTTGAGATTCTTTGATCTTGATTTTATAAGTCATTTTTGTAATTTGATGAAAAAAGGTCATGTTGAGACCCATGATATAAATTGTTGTATTCAGTCATGTAAGGACTTCTTCAAAATTGTAAACCCACTTGGTTGGGTACTTGAGTCTCATATGTAAATCCACTTGGTTGGATCATTGATATACGTTTGAGTCCTTGGTGATAGGAAAGGTCATAGAGTCATGTACTTCATTGAAAAATATGTTTGAAGATTCAGCGTGAACTAAGGGGGAGCATGGTAACTTCAGTGCACATCAGATCTACAGAGCAATTCTTTCTACAAGAGAAGAAAAACCTTGTTTTGGTTTTGATCCACCCTTTTCCCTTGATGTCAAAGGGGGAGAGTATCATGGTGTTTGAATGATGGTTATAATCAATGTATCTATCTGTTATGGTGATCAAACACCATCATGGTTGCCATCAAGTCCAAAGGGGGAGATTGTTGGCAATATGATGGAATGTGTTGTCCTTGATGGCAACCTACTTGATGAAGTTGTCCTTGATGGAAACCTACTTGATGAGTTGCGTTTTGATAGCAACCTATTTGTTAAAGATGGAAAAATGATGTATCTATAGATCAGTTCAGAAGTAGCAGAAAAATGAATTTCAGTAAGTGCCAGAGAAATGGTAAATATAATATGTCACAAAGCATACGCGGATTTATAAAGGCAAAGTAGCGTATGTACGCGGAAAAGTACGTACCAAGTAGCGTATGCCTATTTACGCTCTAAATTTATAAAACCAGGGGACTTTACCATGGTATTGGCCCACTATATTGAGCGCTGGATTATCTATTTGATCCCGTCCAGGAATACCATCAGCAGTTGAGTGGTTTTGACTCATGGTATTGATAAAGGCTAAATCTATATAAGTACAAGAAGATCATTGCGCAAGCATGTGCATAGGTCTGGGTTTTAATGAATACTTCACTCTGAATTATATCTACATGGAATGGGTATCATTTTATTGATTGATCTGAATTAATAATGCACCTATGAAGAAAATGATGAAGAGGGATCTCTAGATCTGAAATGACTATGTATTTTCTAGATCTGCTTATGGAATGTTTGATCTGTGATTTGGCGAATCTTTGCTGAAGTAAAGGATGAGATCTGAATTTTTTGTCTGATCTGAAGAGCTGCATAGTCCTGAAAAGTTATAGATCTATACGCAGGTTCGTGGCAGAGAAAGCGCGTATATACGCGGGTTGGTCTCAGCAAAAATGCGTATGGATATGCAGGTTTGTCTCTGTGAAAGTGCGTATATACGCAGGTTCAATGAAGTAAAAACGTGTATGGAATCTAGGGTTTTGCTGAAGTATGTGGAATGAAATGTCTGATCTTTTTTGCTGTTTTACTGCTATCTGTTAATGAATGTATTCATATAGATCTGGGTTGTTTGAATGTTGATTATGCTGCTGATTATGTTGATTAAAGATCAAGTTTTTGGTTGATTGGTTGATGATTCAATGAATGAATTGACGGGGTTATAAGTTTCAGTTTGATGTATGATGAGCCTAAATGTGTGGTGTGGGTCTAGTCTAAAAATCTGATGAAAAGTGGCCTACAAGGTGTGTTGTGTGGAAGCGATTGGATCCAGTATGAAAATTGATGAAACGTGGTCCATGATGGTGCTGAGGGTCGAAGCCTTCAGTGAGGGGGTTGTAGCTCCCTTCCAGTGGTAGCTGGTAAACGAGAGCAGGGGGTAGTAGCTCCCTTCCAGGAGAGGATGGTAAACGAGATCAGGGGGTTGGAGCTCCCTTCCAGGAGAGGCTGGTAAATGAGAGAAGGTTGTAGCCTTCTGCAGGTGGGTGCTTGCGTGCTAGTATGAGTCTGCGCTAGTACATGATTGTAAGAAGTTTTCTTTATAATAAATATTGAAGACAGAGACGACGGTAGCGGTGGTTTTCTCCCGAATTGGGTTTCCACCTTAAATCCTGGTGTTCATGCGTGTTGCTTATGTGTGATGATTTATTCTGTTCTTACTGCACATGCTTACTACTTACTAAACATCTGATGAATGAATGATGCATTGATCCAAGTAAAGAATTACATGCATAATAAGATCTCTGGTAATACGCAAGTTTTCTTAAGGATATCTGCGTGTATACGCTAGTTGGGTTTAGTAAAGTAGCGTATGGTTTTTTAGAGAAATAAAAAGTAAAAAGTTTTCAATCAACTCTAAATACTGATTCACCCCCTCCCACCCCCTCCCCCTCTCAGTATTTTTCCCAACATTTATTGTGCTCTTCTATAGGTTTCATTATTTCTTAAATGCAACAAAGTTCCAACAAATTTTAATAGAACAACCATGTCACATGAAGACATTTTTAGTTTTATGCTTGTTCTAACAAGGTATGAACGTTATATAACATATCTTTACATATCTTCCTCAGCTTCAACTCATCCACATGGCAAACAGACTCACCACATGGGTTGCTTGTTCATCTCACACAGTGATTAAGATTTTTGTATTCGATTAAGTGGAATTATGTAAGGGAATATGTTTATTAAATATTGAGATTGAATTATTCAATGAAACATAAGCTAGAAAACCTTTAAACAAAGTCTAAAAGTTCAACAAAATACATTTAGCATTATCAAGATGCTGACAATTTATAAATGAAAGGGCCTTACATCAAAAAACTATTAAGTAAATCATTCTTTGTTTTGATAATAAATTTAGTAGGAAATATAAGATTATTGAGACACAGTTAATCTTACCTAAATATCTTGATAGCAATTAAACATATGAAGAGACAAAATGGATGAAAACTCGAAAAACTCACAGAGAAAACAGAGTTGTATGAAATAAGTTTAGAATCCTTCTTGTATTATTGATGATCAAAATTCTTGTACAGTTTTTGTTTACAAAAATTCACTCATCCAAGGCTGCAACCCTTAATAAATAGAACTGAGAGTTATTTATGCTAATTAATAAATTTTACAAATGTCTTAACTGATTTACAATAATAGGATAAGAAGAATAAAATAAGGAGACAAATAGATGGAGTGTCTCTATTTTTCTGGAGGTTGTTGATGATTCGGCCCCTTTTGGTGAAAACTATTGCTGACTGGACCCATTTTTATGGGAGGTGTTGCTGATTGGATCCTCAAAAATATGATGTGCTGGCAAGCTGGAAAATTCATCTTTTACTCGATGGTTTCACATAATTTATCCCACTGATCTTCACTTGGTATTTCTACATTCATCATTTTCCTTAAGAATTAATCTACTTCAGTATATCTGTCAAAAATTGCTCTTTGAATGAATAGATGTTTGATTTGACGTTGAATGATCAAATCAAACTGCAGAGCTTCAAGAAAAGCTTCCCCTGTAATCTGACCTTTGATATTTGCAAACTTTGACTTGTCTATTGCAATGGTGTATAACTTTGTGCAGTAATCTTCTAACTCGACCAACTTATCATCTATTCCTACTAGACCTTGTAGTCATTTACGATTTAAAACATTAAATTTAGTATGAAACCTTTGAGAAATAACATTTAAAGCTTCACACTTGGTCTGCAACCAGTTGATCAAGTTTCTTTCCTACAAAACCTTCTTTATCTCCAAAATGGTTGTAGTCATGTCTGAGATATTGATTGCTTCCAACTCCTCCCTGTTCTTTGAATTAAGAACCTTGATCATGTCAGAAGCTTTACTTGGCTTGTCTTTAAGTTGATCCTTTTGCTCTTGAATTTATGTTCTGCATTTGTTGATGAGTTCCTGCTGCTTGAAGATGATCTGTATAGATGGCCATATTTCAGTAATGGACTTGCTGATGTCTTCCTAGATACTATGCTTGGCTTCTCCAAGAGTTGCTGCCGTAGAAGATTCACCTTCCAGTTCTTTGATTTTAACTCCTAGCTGATGAGTCTTTTGCATCTCTTCTAAATATAATGTATCATTTTTAATCTTCTTAGACTCAAGGACTTGAAATCTTTGCTATAATTTCTCATGGGCTTGCTTCTGAATGGCCAGCTCTTGTGCCAATATTTATGTATCAGTTGTAGACAAAGTTGTTGAAAGCTCTGTACCTGCAGAAGAAGATTGAATTTCTAAAGTAGGATCAATATTCACTTGGAGTCCTAATTTCTCTTTCAACAATTCTTGAATTTGTTCTTTCATCTTTCTAATCTGCAGATTTTGATCAATGATCAACTTAAGCATTTCCTCTTTGTCACATTCATTCTCTGCCATCTCTTTAGTCTGTGGGTCTTCAGTTGAGGGTAGCTTGAGTTTTTTTCATAGAGCAGTTAACTGCCTTACAGTCCTTAGGATCATATCCCACTTTCACTACGAGTTCTTCCAATCACTTCATCCTGTTGTGTTTAGCTAATGAAGACAATTTCTCAAGCTTCAACTAGGATTCCATATTTGACAGTTCTACTTTCAATTTGGAAAGATACATAGTTGTTGTAATCATTGTTGAAAATAACATTTCTCCTGACTGCCTGTGCATGTCGATTTGGTCAATCAGATGTATCTGTTTTGTATCAAATGAGAAGATAGTCTTCTTATACTCGACATGTGTCTTTGGAAATGGCACTGTTGCTTGCAGAAGGGCCATCTACATCCTTCCTTTCTCATTGTCAAAGGCAGTGAGAAGTCTATGTTGTGATGTAGATGTTTGTTTTGAGAATTGGTTGTAAAGATAAGATTTCAGTGCTACACTATTTTGCTTGATGTCTAGAAATTTAGAAAAGATATTTTTATCTTCTGAAGACCTGGTGTTGAGCCCCAAAGATGTCCTTCTCTGTCACCACATTTCACTTAATTTCCCTTGTTGCTTATCAATTACAGGCTTAAATGATCAATAGGATTGATTAGGATTACTTTAAGAATGTATATAATGACTAACTTGCTATGTTTTCATGATCTTGTTGTTGTAGTAATTTTTGACTGGATTCGGCTACAGAATGCAGCCATTCTGTAGCCAGTCGCCTATTCTGTAGCTATCTTCATGTTCGTGCAGGTTCCAGGTGTCACCTCAAGGAAAAACACATATGGTCATATTCCACATCACTCCCCCATCATTTCTTGCTCTCCACAAAGTCTGAGCTCGAGTCTACAGGTGGTTATGCATGTGGAAGAGATCAGAACTAGGAAGCAAATTCCTACTAGGAAAAGGACTGTACAGATGTCCTTAAGCAGAATACGAGGCTTTCACCAGAGTCCTAACTTGATTTTAATTTGGAAAGACACTTATTCCTATATTTCCTCAAATTCAGTTATGTAATTTTCCTATAAGTATGGCTCGGGAGACCGAGAAACAGTTAGTTAGATTTTGTTTTGTTGCTAGATCTCAGAAGACCGTAAATACTCTGTTTTTGTGAAGAATTTATCCTTTAATGAAAGAGGCATCATTTTATTGCACGAGCTGAGTCAATCTTGAGTAGATTTGCGTGCTGATCCGGTGGTAGAGGGCCCCTACTGCCCGAGAAGTGTTATGCATTTGGTTTAGATAAGTAGCTGTAGCCTTGTTTCATTTTCAATTTAAATAGTTTTCTGAACTTTACATTTTATGCTCATTTACATTCAGTATTCAGCTTGTCTTGTTCTTACAAACTGTTCCAAAATATTATTAACACTGAATGAGGCATAGCTGTGGTGTTTTAGAGCTTAGTTGCGTTTTCTTTTGAATCTTATGTTTTATGCTCAGTTTCATTGAATGATACAACCAGACTTGTTTTTACAATTGAACGAGATGGGGCTGTAGAATTTCATAGATTAGTTGCATGTTAGTTTAGTTGTAACACTCCGGAGGTTGATTGCATTTAGTTCAGCTTTGTTACTACATTTCAAGTTTGATAATGGCACTCTAGCTCAACTCTGTTCACTGTATTTCAAGTAGATTAGTGACACTCTAGTTCAGTTTCAGTTCATTGTATTTCAAGTTAGGTTAATGGCATTCTAGTTTAGTTGTGGTCACTGTATTTCAAGATAGATAAATTTCATTCTAGTTTAGTGTTATCCATTGTACTTTAAAGTTGTATTAGCTGCCAAAATTAGTCTTCACAGTATTCATTATTTACAAACTACTCTTGTTCTGAATTACTATTAATACATCATCATAGGGATAGGGATTAGTGATATCAGTTTAAGGCCTTGATTGTTCTGCAAATCTTTTGCAATTTCACAAAAAGCCTTTTCCCACAAACTATTCTAGAAAATCTCTAACTTCCGAATGAGGCCTAGTAGTGATAAGTCAAGTTGCAGAATGGATTAATCTCAGAATTATAAGTTCATTTAGAGTGGAAATATTATTGTGTTACAAATGATCTTTTTCAATTATGTTCCAATAAACTTCTAACCATGGATGAGATGTTGTAACATTGTAAGTTGATTGTTGACTTAGGAGAACCTCAATTGCACTAAAAACTTGTCCTTTTCTCAAGTTATTCCAACATATTTATAAATGAATGAATTGGATGAGTTCATGATATGGGTTATTGAGTTCATGTTGTGATTTGTTTCCTTGCTATGAGTCATTATCAAGCTCTGCATTTTCTGTTCTTTAGTGCATACACAATTTAGAATAGGTTTTTACTCTGTTTTAGTGTAACCATCCACTTCTCTTTACCAGCACTTAGTTCTTTTCCTTTTTAACATAAAACCATAAAACCAAAAACATCAGAAACGTAGTGAGAAACAAAAACCTAGGCACATATAGTGCACCTCACTTCAGCAGTTTACTAACCCTGGTTGACAATTTATGACCTCAATTTAGAAACACTAAGTTGAGCACAAACATTTTGGCGCCGTTGCCGGGGAAGTGAAAACTAGGTAGTTTTTGTTTCTTACCTCCCAAAAACAATGACATGCGTAGAGAAAGAGACTCAAGGGGTAGATTCATAAGAAGCATAAGCCTGATTCCTAGAACACCACTTGTTTCACCAAGACCAAGAGCCAGCACACCTCCAACTCAAACCCACATTCCATCCTTTACTAATCCTAGACTTCCAAAGGACTTAAGATCAGATATTCCATTAGAAAGACCTTTCACTTCATCTACTGAACCTGTCTTAGAAGAAGATTCAAGGATCCCTGCTAGAGACACAAACTTTTCCACTTCCATAGAAGAATCAACTATGGCAGAAGAAGGGGGAGGAGGAGTCTTTAATGGAGAACACACACTATTTGGAGGGGGTAGAGGTAGAGGTAGAGGAGAAGGGGGTAGAGGTGCAGAAGGAGAAGGAGGCAGAGGAAGAGGTAGAAGAGAAATGGGAAGCTCTTTTGGGTTTCCTATAGTAGATGAAGAAACCAATACAACTATGAAAAACATTTCACCCTCTGTCCTTCGAAACTTTTATGGACTTAAAACTGAAGATCTTGAAACCTTCCTATTTGAATTTGAAGTCCTATGTAGAACCTATGACTTCTTACAAGATGCTCAAAAACTTAAACTATTTCCTTCAACATTGAAAGGAGCAGCATTGAAGTGGTTCATGAGTTTGATCAATAGTTCTATTAGGACATGGGAAGACATGAAACAAGAATTTCTAGAGAGGTATTTGGATTACTGTATGCCAGTCAATCATAAGGAGGAAGTGTTTAAGATGCTATAAAAAGAGGATGAAAACTTGGAAGATGTGTTGGAGAGATTTAATTACAACATCAAAAGAGAAAAAATAGAAAACTTAGACCAAGACACCTTGAAATCTCTCTTGTTGAAGACAATTAGGGATGAATGGTTAGATATCCTCAACATGATGGGAAAAGGGGATATATCTCAACTCACATTACCTGAAATAGTTGAATTGTGTATCAACTTTTCAAGAGGAAAATCCAAAACTGTAAAAGGACCAATAGACCCTGATCTTGCAAGGGCAAGTAAGTCTGCTTCTGGGACTGTAAGTAGGGCAGAAATAGGACATATGCTTGATGAATTCAAATCTGATATTTTAGGGAGTCTTAGTGAACAAATAGACACCCTTAAACTACAAAACAAGCAAAAAGATGAATCTGATGCCTTAGCAATCTTTTGTCCCCAATGTAGAAAGAAGCATGCCTTGAGGGAGTGCCCTTTAGATGCAAAAGTAGTAGAAACCTGTGTAATTTGTTCAGAAAAACATGAGACCAAGAGTTTTCCTTCACTTCCTGGTCTTAAAGCTGTCTTTCAAGAAGAAACTCCTACAAATTCCACAGAATCTCTCAACTTTGTCTCTAGAAGGCCTTGGAAAGGACCTCAAACACAAGGATTCCATGATCAGATTTATAATCAACCCCCACAAAATTGGAATTCTTAGCAGCAACCTTGGCCCCAATTTCAAAATAAATCACAAACTTGGGCACAAGGAGCACAAAATCCTTATGGAAGATACTCTCAGTACTACCAGTATCCACCATCCTATCCCCCATATCCACATTTCCCTCCTCAACAAAATTTTCAACAAAATCCTCAAAATCCACAACATCAAAATCAACCACTTCCATTACCATTTCCTCAGAAAACAAATCAGTTGCCTGCCCAACCCATACCAAACCCCAACAATAAAAATCCTTAGAACACATACATGATAGAAGGCCAACAGTTTCCAACTTATTTGATTACTCCTTTAGACCTTAGTGATGTTCAACTTAGGTCTGGAAGAATACTTGAAAAGAGGAAACCTTCTGTAATCATACAAGAGCAAGACAATTCTGAGGAAGATTCTCTACGAGTAAATAAAAGTCTTGAAGAGAACACAACTTTCCAAGACTCAAACATTGAAAAATCAAAACAAAAAGAACCAATAATTTCAACTCCTATATTAGAGCATCCATCAACATCCACTTCTACACCTCCCTTCCCAGAAAGATTACAAATTGATAGGGGTGTAGAAAAACAAATTATGGTGCCTAATTATGATTTCCTAGATGAGCTGAGAAATGTTTGCATTAAGATTCCATTATTACAAGCCATCAAGGAAATTCCAATTTTAGCAAAAACAATAAAGGAGTTGAGTATGAAGAAAACAAGAAAAAGAATAAGAGAGACAAAGAAAAATCAACTGGCAGGAAAAATAGCAGATATCATGATGGGTAAGATTGCTATTCCAAAGTATCTAGACCCAGGGAATCCATTTTTTAAAATTCACATCAATGGAATTGAGATCCAGAACACACTCATTGATTTAGGAGCAGCAATAAATATCATGAGTAGACAAATCATGGATAAACTGAAACTTCCTAATCTTCTCTTTACACCCACATTATTACAATTAGCAGACAGATCTGTGATCAAACCCGATGGGGTAATAGAAGACATTCCAGTGTCCCTAGATTCTTGGGAGTACCCTGTGGATTTTATGATCCTAACTCCTAAGAATAATCTAGGAGGGCATCCTATTATATTAGGAAGACCTTGGTTAGCTACAGCTGATGCTTTCATTAGTTGTAGATCCGGTGATATGTACATCTTTGATGGTAGTTCAACCAAGAAATTTACCTTGTATCCTCCAGCAAAAACAATTACAGAATTAGATGATACTCAATGGATAGAGGATGAAGAAGAATTACAACCTCTCTTCACAATTTCAGAAATTAGTGAAGATAGCCAGATTCTGAATACCTTAGAAAAATTTGAATCCTCTTCGGAATACAAACATGAAAAATTTCAAGAAGAATCCAACATTGAGTTTTTATCATCAAGACAAATGTCTCTCTATTCCATGGATAAATTTGGTAGCTCTACAATTGAGATATTTCCAGGCAAAACCTTAAACATAAACAAGAACCTAGAGAAATCTCAACAAGAAGAGCTAGTCAAGATATTACAGAGACATTCTTCTGCATATGCATGGGAGTACACTGATATGAAAGGGATAAGCCCTAAGACTTGCACTCATCACATCTACATAAAGGAAAATTGTAAACCAATCATACAACCTCAGAGATGGATGAATCCAAATCTTAGGGAGATTGTTAAAGAAGAATTGCAGAAATTGTTAAATGTCAACTTTATCTATCCCATTTCAGATAGTCAGTGGGTTTCTCCTTTGGTAATTGTGCCAAGGAAAAATGGTAAATGGAGGGTATGTATTGACTACCGAGAATTAAACAAAGCTACTCTTAAAGATCATTTTCCCCTACCTTTCATAGATCAGGTGTTAGATACCTTAGCTGGCAAAAAGTACTTTTCATTTCTAGATGGGTTTAGTGGTTATAATCAAATTCAAGTAGCACTTGAGGACCAAGACAAAACCACATTTACCTGTCCTTGGGGTACTTATGCTTACCGAGTATTGCCATTTGGATTATGTAATGCACCTGCAACATTTCAAAGGGTAGTATTAGGAATTTTTTCAGATCTAATACATGATTGTGTAGAGGTATATATGGATGATTTCACAGTTTATGGAAACACATTTGAAGAAGCTTTAGCAAACTTGGAAAAAGTCTTAAAAATATGTAAAGAAGCAAATCTTTCACTAAGTCATGAAAAGTGTTTTATGATGTTTACTGAAGGAATTTTTTTGGGACATCACATTTCAGGGGATGGGATTACAGTTGATGAGTCAAAAGTTGAAGTCATCTCTAACTTATCTATTCCAAGTTGTCAAAAAGATGTTAGGAGTTTTCTAGGATTTACAGGATATTATCGAAGGTTTATAGAAAACTTCACCAAGATTGCATCTCCACTTTTCAAATTACTTACCAAAGATTGTGAATTCAAATGGAATCCTGATTGCCAGTTAGCCTTTGAGACCTTGAAAACAAAAATCTCTGAAGCACCTATTTTAAGGGGATCTAACTGGAAGTTACCTTTTCATATTTCAACAGATGCCTCGGATACAGCTCTATGAGCAGTTTTGGGACAAAAAGCCCTGATTCCTTATGCCATCTACTATACCAGTAAAAATTTGACTCCTTCAGAGTTAAACTATACTGTAACTGAAAAAGAGTTTTTAGCTGTTGTTCATGCCATAAACAAATTCAGACACTATATAACAGGTTATGAAACTTTTGTTCACACCGATCACTCAGCAATTATATATCTAATGAACAAATCAATTACTAATGGCAGAGTCATAAGATGGTTATTGATTTTACAAGAATTCAACATTACCATTCTAGATAGGCCAGGAAAACAAAACACAGTAGCTGATTTCCTATCTAGACTCCAAAACATCAAAGACAATACCCCAGTTGAAGATCAATTCCCTGATGAATATCTTTTTGCAGTTTCTACTCAAACTCCTTGGTTTGCTGACATTGATAATTATTTATTTTCAGGGAAATTTCCTTCAATAATGAATACAAGAGACAAAAGAAAGATCATTTATGACAGTGCAAAATATTTATGGGTTGCTAATGAGTTATACAAAACAAGTCCAGATTTTATCATTAGGAGATGTGTTAGAGAAGATGAGATGCCTGAGATCCTCAAGGCATGTCATGATGAACCTTGTGGCGGACATTTTGCTGATAAAAGGATAGCTTATAAGGTCCTTCATTTAGGATACTATTGGCCATCCCTTTTTAAAGATGCTAAAGAGTATGTCAAAAGGTGTGACAGTTGCCAAAGGGTAGGGAAACCTTCTCCTTCAGGTGAGATGCCATTGCAGCCTCAGGTACATATTGAACCTTTTGAGAAATGGGCTTTAGATTTTGTAGGAACTATTAGTCCTCCATCAAGACAAAAGAAATATATATTAGTTTGCACTGATTATGTTACCAAATGGGTAGAGGCCAAGCCATTACTTTTTGCTACTAAAGCATCTGTAGTTAATTTTCTTTTTGAGGATATTTTTACTCGTTTTGGTGTCCCAAGGGAAATTGTTACAGATCAAGGAGCTCAATTTACATCAAGGCTAGTGGAACAAATGATGGAGAGGTACAAAATTAGACACAGAAAATCTACTCCCTATCATCCACAAGAAAATGGTCAAGTGGAATCTACTAATAAGGTCATTGAAGGGATCCTAACGAAGATTGTTCATTTACATAGAAGACACTGGGTAGATAGGCTTCCTGAAGCCTTGTGGGCCTATAGAACTACATGGAGAAGCACAACAGTCCATACTCCTTATGAACTTGTTTATGGAAAGCAATTTTTTTTTCCCATAGAATTCCAGATTCAAACTTTCAAAATGGCAGTTCAGCTAGGACTTGATCTAACAGAGGCACAAAAGCACAGATTGGAGCAGATTAATGAATTGGATGAGATCAGACAAGATGCAGTTCAGAAAACAAGTATAGTTCAGCAGCAAAGGACTAGATGGCATGACAAGTACATCAAGGAAAAGAAGTTCAAACAAGGTGACTGGGCTCTCTTGTTTGATTCAAAGTTCAAGGATTTTCAAGGTAAATTCCAAACACATTGGCTTGGACCATATGAAATTATGAAGATTTTTGACAATGGAGCAATAAAAATCAGGACAATAGATGAAGAAGAGGTCACTTTTCTTGTAAATGGTCATAGATTGAAGCTGTATCACAAGCCACTTTCAAGAGAAGAATTTGTCAAGAGATTCCAGGAAAACAGTGATGTGAAGTTAATGAAGAAGAATCTTTCTTCTTCATCAACTTAATTGAATTTTCTGAAGTCAGATATTTGAAAAAATAAAATAAAATAAAATAAATAAATAAATAAAGTATAAACATGAAAACTAATCAACTGATTAGCATGTTTATACAGAAAAGGTAGAGTGAAAATCAGAATCTTTCTGACACTCTAGCTTTTCAAATTTGTTTTTTTTTTCTTTTTTCTTTTTCTGCAAGCAGCTATCATAAAATCATAGGTGATTCACATTCCACTTATGATCCATTTCACTCCATTCATTCATATCCATTTCACTCCATTCATCCATACTCCATTTCATTTCATTCATCCACACTTCATTTATTTCATTCCATGGTTCACCTCATTTCCATCTCAGAGTTTTAACATTGATTTCTTTCTGCAATTGAATAATATAGATCATAAGTTGCAGGCCACTTTTCATACTTCACTCCACTTTACATCTCTAATCCATTTCATTCCATTACATTCCATTTCACTCCTATTCCATTACACCACATTTCATTATCCATTTTATACAAAATTCCATTCATGCTTCAAACCATTTCATTTCATATTTAAAAGCTTCTACAGGTCTGCTAGACATTCTGCAGCCAGTCAGACATTCTGTAGCCAGTCAGACATTCTGCAACCGGCCAGACATTCTGCAGCCAGAGATCCTAAAGTCACTATCCATTAATCACTTGATTTGCAGCAAATTGACCCTGCATATCCATGACAACAAGAAAGATCAAAGGAGTTATGAGGACCGAGATCAATGATTTTCAAGGGGAGGACAAAAACATATGAAGCCACCAAAAATTAAAGGAAAGGCAAAGGTAAAGTTATGAGATTATTATAATGATAGATTATGAAAATTTTAGTATAGTTAAGTCATGTATGATTCAAAAAGGTATTTTGGTTAGTCGTGTTGATCATGCCTATCAACCATATCATAAAAACCTTAGAAAAAAAAACCCTTCCATCTTGCCATATCCGATCATCATTTAAAACTTAACGGTTAAAGTACTGAAGTGATTTAATCAGTCACGTCACTAGGCCAAAGTATTTAATGATGATTTTGAATTTCTCACGAAATATCTCCGCGGTCTTTTCTTCTATGATAGCTTTCAACTCATATGAATCGCCTCACCGCATTATACTCGTTTCATAACCACTTCATATCATTCTCTTTTCTGTAGCCAGTTCTTAGCCATTCCGGTCTGTAAAAACAGAGAAGGCACCTTTGGAGCAAAAACAAATCTTTGCAACCATTTCCACCGTGAACAGAAAAGCAGCAAAGGAGCAGTAATTTGAAGGTTGAAAAGAGAAGCTATGGGTCTCATAGTAAGAACCAAACCGATTGGATCCAAATTCTTAAAGGGGTACCCACAGGTCAGAGAAATGCTTCAGCAGGCAGGGTGGTTACAACTCTTTGAAAAATTCAATGGTTTCCATAAAGAAGTAACTAAAACATTTGCACAGTCTTTCAATGGAGTAGAGGTTGAAATAGGAGATATTAAATTCACTATTACAGAGGCTTTCATTGCAGAAGCAACAGAATTACCCAAGCAAGGAGAAAGGTGGTTCAAAAATAGGGAATTTCATAATGAGGCATGGAGGCAAATGCTCAAAACCCCAGGTATGGATGTCTCCATTTTTAAGAAAGGTATTCCTAGGTCGACACTGAAGAATAAATGGAGGAACATGTTGCTCATTCTGCAAAAAATTATAACTTGTGAAGGAAGATTTGGCACCCTTTTTGTTTATCATATTCGGTTAATGATGCATTTCTTAGAAGAGGAAATCAATTTTCCCTTTTTCTTACTTCATAGCTTAAAGAGAATGGCCTCAAATGTTCAAAAGAGAGTTCAATTTCTGGAAACAACCTTGTATCACCATGGTTTAGTCAAAATCTTAATTGAACATCATTTGAGAAAAATGGGAGATAATTGGGATGAGTTCTTAGTGAGAAATCACTTTGAAGAACCCAAGGAATCTCCACCTAAAGATAAACCTATAAGAAGAAGCAGAAGAGAGAAAATTTCCAAAGTTGTTGAGATTGAAACTGGTAAGGCTATACAAAAGGACAGTGGGGAGATGATTTCTGACAAGTTGGAAGAGATTAAGAAATAGCTTAAGAAAGAGAAGATGATAAGAAGATATGCCAAGGAGAGAGGTGAAGGACCATCTCAACCAAGACGGAGCCACAGACTTAAAGGTATATTGAAGAAAACAGAGGCTAGACAAACTAGAGTCATAAACATCGAGGATGAAGAAACACCTACTGCTAGATCACTTGAGTATCCGTATGAGGAGGATTTTGATGAAGGAGCTCCTGAAATAGACCCAGCACAACAAGAAATTTACAATTATGTTGAGACACTAGAGAAGAGAGCTTCAGAAAGTATAGACAGAACTCCTAGTCCACCAAAATCTGCAATTGATATGCTAAGAAGAGATAAATATGAGTTAGAAGTACTCAATAGGCACATCAAGAATGAGAATGAAATTTTAAGGGAGCAGGTTAAACTGAAAAGTGATATGAATTCAACTCTGTCTCTACAAATGAAAAAGTTGCACAAAGTCAATGAAAAATTGAAGAAGAAAAATAAAAAGTTAAGCAAGACACTTGCAAATTTGAGATTCAAGTTAGTCATAAGGAAGCCCAGAAGGCCATTGACTGTCAGGCAAAGCAGAAGGAGAGGATTGGATGTCCTAGCAGAGGCCTCAGAGTACATGGAATAGTTGCATGAGGACATGCAAAAGCCTTGCAGTGGGGGTATGTTGAGCCCCAAACATGTCCTTCTCTGTCACCACATTTCACTTCATTTCCCTTGTTCCTTATCAATTACAGGCTTAAATGATCAATAGGATTGATTAGGATTACTTTAAGAATGTATATAATGACTAACTTGCTATGTTTTCATGATCTTGTTGTTGTAGTAATTTTTGACTGGATTCGGCTACAGAATGCAGCCATTCTGTAGCCAGTCGCCTATTCCGTAGCTATCTTCATGTTCATGCAGGTTTCAGGTGTCACCTCAAGGAAAAACACATATGGTCATATTCCACATCACTCCCCCATCATTTCTTGCTCTCCACAAAGTCTGAGCTCGAGTCTACAGGTGGTTATGCACGTGGAAGAGACCAGAACTAGGAAGCAGATTCCTACTAGGACAAGGACTGTACAGATGTCCTTAAGCAGAATACGAGGCTTTCACCAGAGTCCTAACTTGATTTTAATTTGGAAATACACTTATTCCTATATTTCCTCAAAGTCAGTTATGTAATTTTCCTATAAGTATGGCTCGGGAGACCGAGAAACAGTTAGTTAGATTTTGTTTTGTTGCTAGATCTCAGAAGACCGTAAATACTCTGTTTTTGTGAAGAATTTCTCCTTTAATGAAAGAGGCATCATTTTATTGCACGAGCTGAGTCAATCTTGAGTAGATTTGCGTGCTGATCTGGTGGTAGAGGGCCCCTACTGCTCGAGAAGCGTTATGCATTTGGTTTAGATAAGTAGCTGTAGCCTTGTTTCATTTTCAATTTAAATAATTTTCTGAACTTTACATTTTATGCTCATTTACATTCAGTATTCAGCTTGTCTTGTTCTTACAAACTGTTCCAAAATATTATTAACACTGAATGAGGCATAGCTGTGGTGTTTTAGAGCTTAGTTTCGTTTTCTTTTGAATCTTATGTTTTATGCTCAGTTGCATTGAATGATACAGCCAGACTTGTTTTTACAAACTATTCCAAAATATCATTCACATTGAACGAAATGGGGCTGTAGAATTTCATAGATTAGTTGCATGTTAGTTTAGTTGTAACACTTCGGAGGTTGATTGCATTTAGTTCAGCTCTGTTACTACAGTTCAAGTTTGATAATGGCACTCTAGCTCAACTCTGTTCACTGTATTTCAAGTAGATTAGTGACACTCTAGTTCAGTTTCAGTTCACTGTATTTCAAGTTAGGTTAATGGAATTCTAGTTTAGTTGTGGTCACTGTATTTCAAGATAGATAAATTGCATTCTAGTTTAGTGTTATCCATTGTACTTTAAAGTTGTATTAGCTGCCAAAATTAGTCTTCACGGTCTTCATTATTTACAAACTACTCTTGTTCTGAATTACTATTAATACATCATCATAGGGACAGGGATTAGTGATATCAGTTTAAGGCCTTGATTGTTCTACAAATCTTTTGCAATTTCACAAAAAGCCTTTTCCCACAAACTATTCTAGAAAATCTCTAACTTCCGAATGAGGCCTAGTAGTGATAAGTCAAGTTGCAGAATGGATTAATCTCAGAATTATAAGTTCATTTAGAGTGGAAATCTTATTGTGTTACAAATAATCTTTTTCAATTATGTTCCAATAAAATTCTAACCATGGATGAGATGTTGTAACATTGTAAGTTGATTGTTGACTTAGGAGAACCTCAATTGCACTAAAAACTTTTCCTTTTCTCAAGCTATTCCAACATATTTATAAATGAATGAATTGGATGAGTTCATGATATGGGTTATTGAGTTCATGTTGTGATTTGTTTCCTTGCTATGAGTCATTATCAAGCTCTGCATTTTCTGTTCTTTAGTGCATACACAATTTAGAATAGGTTTTTACTCTGTTTTAGTGTAACCATCCACTTCTCTTTACCAACACTTAGTTCTTTCCCTTTTTAACATAAAACCATAAAACCAAAAACATCAGAAAACACTAAACACAACGTAGTGAGAAACAGATACCTAGGCACATATAGTGCACCTCACTTCAGCAGTTTACTAACCCTGGTTGACAATTTATGACCTCAATTTAGGAACACTAAGTTGAGCACAAACACCTGGCATCTGAATGCTGGATGATTTCTAGTGGCTTTCTTGCAGGTGATGCTGATGGAGGATTCTGAGGAACATTGGTGGATGTGGAGACTTTAGTATCTCCCAAATCTATGATCTCTGGTATTTTGTCCTCTGAAACCAAGGTGGAAGTGAGCTTTGCCTTCTTGTGTTGTAAGATGAATCCTTTCATGATTTACTTGGAATGTCGTGTCTCTTCTCTGATCCTCTTTTGTTGCTTACTGTCAGGCACTGGTGTTTGTACATTTGAAGCGGAAATGACTTGTTCATATGCTTCATGTAGAGTACCTTCTACCCTTTCCTCTTTGTTCTTTTATTTCTCTACTTCTACTTTGGAAATATGTGTGTAAGGGGTTGTCTTCATTTCAACCCTCAAAGAAAAAATAATGCCATGGGGATCATATGACCAGGTAAAACTTGATTGAAAACCCATCTTCTTTAATAGTGCATCTGCATTAGCATCTGCTGCTCTGGTATTGCACATGAATGATCCAACATTGGCCTTGATTTTAAATTGGGCTTTCCTCTTTCTTGAAACAAAATGCAGTTCATCCATATTCAACATTTGTCTTATGTACTCTAAGGAGAAAATTCTCATAGGCACATATCTTGGAAGTTTGTATGGTGTAATTTTGTAGCCATACACCCTGATTTATGTGTAATTTTTATACATATACCAATCATTTGTCTTTGCTTTTTCACTGAGGTGCAGAATTCTTTTAATGTCTTCTTCAATTCTGGCCTCTTGTTGACTGGTAAGGAGTTGCCTTACTGGATGAATGAATGAATCTATGAATTGTGAGAAGGAAGTGGTTGTTGATGAAGCTTTGACCAATTCTGTCCAGTGAATCACTGATTGATTCACTCCCTGTGCATCTTGTCTATTGAAGTGAATAGGCAACATTTAGGCTTGCTGAAACAAAATCATATGAATAATCACAGAAGAATAATTAAATGCTCGTTGTGTGGTGAAGTTAATGAATTTTTCATGTATAATATCAGCCAAGAAATGGTTGTAATTGTACATAAACAGTGGTGATTTTTCAAGACTGAAGATAGATAAGAAACCTAGGATGGGTTAATCAACAGTTTCATCGTTTGGATATCCCAACAGATAAGAAAGAAGGGAGATGCAGTATTTGGAAGTTATAGGAAAAATGGAAGATGCATATGGGGGATTTCTCTTTGGTAATTTTGCATCTTCAGGTAAGAAAATATCAAATATCTCAGCTCTCTGGGGGAAAGATAATTTATGATAAAGGTCCATGGCGGCAGAAGGAGAGAAATAGGATAAGGCATCAGAAGGAGGGATGAGAAGCATCTGGTTAATAGTTTCAAGGGATATGGTGATCAGAATGTTTCCATTGTCAACCACCACTGACCTGGTTATAGGGTCATACTACTTCTGACACCAGGCAATTAGATCTAGAAATGGGTGACTTTGAGGAAATGCAAATAGAGCCAACATAGATTCCCAAAACCTTATAGGGTTTTTGTTATCCATGTACTTCTATTTTAGCCACACATGAAGTTCATAGAAATCAAATCCATATTGGTAGGATGTGATTTTGAAATAAGATTCAGTTAAGGGTATGAGGTCAAGATTGATTACCGGAGTTGCAGGAAAGTCTTCTGCAACTAATTTGGCAGCTTCAGGAATGACCTCAGCAGTTGAATGAGCGACCTTGGAGATGACCTCTGCAACAATGTCAACATTTGATATTTATTATGTCACTCTTTTCTTACCTTTACCTTTAGGAGTCGTTTATTTCTTCGTTTTGGCCTTAGGTGCCATGCTTGAGTGATACGGACTAGTACAGGACTTTGAGGCTCGGGTTAAAGAAATGATGACAGGGTTTCTGGAATATGAAGGGTGTTTGCAGAAATGGAAATTCGTTGTGAAATAAAGTGAAGGATGAAAGGAATTTGATCGAGCATGTAAAGTAAAGAACGTGAGGCTATTGGTAATTTTATGGACTGCACTTTGGCTTTAACGGTCATGGCTAACAGTCTAATGAATTTTAATTGTGTAACGGTCCAATTAACGGTCTAGGAGTAGATCTATTGCCCAACGGGAGGATTAACGATATAATGGATCGTTGGGGAGTAATGTATAAGTGACGTGGAGGGAGAGGATTGATTGATCAACAACGGATATGGCGCGGGAACAAACGGTCGTCAACGGATGAAGACCAGAGGTGGATTTTGGGGGTGGTACCTCCCGGTTTCTGGTTTAAGGCGGAGGGGGTGTGAAGTGATACTGTGGTGCCACGTAGCAGAAAAGGGTGGCCATTAATACCGAAGTTCAGACCCCCTTCCCCCTCCTGTTAACAAGAAACTATCTGGGGGCGAGATGTGAAGTTGATCTCCACCGTAGATCTGAGAAGAGCTCGAGATCTGCCGTCAAAACATACCAGTGCTTTACCTCCAGTTATTTAACCACTTTTTTGTTTAACGACCTTATACTAAAATCATATATATATATATATCTCAATTTAAGAAATGAACATCAAACCCCTTTTCAAAGGTTTTAACGTACATAAATTAAAAATTTACATTTTGAAAATCTTGCGCATTTAAACATGCGGCCATTTTTCATTTTAAACAATAAATAATTAGCAATTTTTTTTTTTCATGCTTCCCTAACATTTTTTCTTTTGCGTCCTTTATTTACAACAAACTACGCTATCATTTTTTCTAACATGGATGTAATAAAATATATTTTTCCTAACATTTTTAAATTTTTTTCTTTTTCATCCATGTTCTAACTTACGATTTAATTTTTTTATTTTTTAAACTACCATGCTAACTTATCAAAATAAAATAATGTTACGACAGGAAGTAATTAGACGACGAGGATCGAATTGCACAATTGAAGTTTTTAGATTAAATGGTAGAGATCACATCACAAGTTAAATGAAATAACTTGTGATGCAATAGAGGGCGAGCAGTGAGGATCGATAGATTTGATCGCAGATCCGGAAAATCGCAAGTTCGCACATCGTAGATTTTATCGGATAACGTTAAGACTTGGTTGCGTAAGTTATATTTCTTGTGATGCAATGAAGATAAGGGCCACGTGTCCACATAGCGCATTAGCACTTATCGCACATCGCATGATTTATGGTTTAACCATTATTGGTATAAGAGTTAAACTTGTGGGCAAGCGAAATGTGATAAGTTATAAAAGTTGATTTTATTTTTTATTTTTTTAAACTACCATGCTAACTTATCAAAATCAAATAATTTTACAACAGGACGTAATTGGATGGTGAGGATTGAATCGCACAATTGAAGATTTTAGATTAAACAGTAGAGATTACATCGCAAGGTAAATGATATAACTTGCGATGCAATGGAGGGCGAGCAGTGAGGACCATTAGATCTAGCCGCATATCAATGGTGGACGACAAATCGCAAGTTCGCACATCGCAGATTTTACTAGATAATGTTAATACTTCGCTGCGTAAGTTATATTTATTGCGATGCGATGAGGAGAAGGGCCATGTGTCCTAATAGCGCATTAGCGATTATCACACATAGCGTGATATATGGTTTAACCATTATCAGTATAAGAGTTAAACTTGTGAGCAAGCGAAATGCGATAAGTTATAAAATTTGATTTAACTTTTTATTTTTTTAAACTACCATGCTAACTTATCAAAATCAAATAATGTTACAACAGGATGCAATTGGACGGCGAGGATCGAATTGCACAATTGAAGTTTTTACATTAAATGACAGAGATCACATCGCAAGGTAAATGATATAACTTGCGATGCAATGGAGAGCGAGTAGTGAGGACCGTTAGATCTGGCTGCAGATCTACGGTGGACGGAAAATCGCAAGTTTGCACATCGCAGATTTTACCGGATAGCATTAAGAATTGGC
This sequence comes from Pinus albicaulis, assembly GCA_034641835.2. NCBI lineage: Eukaryota > Viridiplantae > Streptophyta > Pinopsida > Pinales > Pinaceae > Pinus > Pinus albicaulis. The sequence goes on along the minus strand of CM076580.1, from coordinate 54,772,115 downwards.
TGCATAAGTTATATTTCTTGTGATGCGATGGGGAGAAGGGCCACGTGTCGACATAGTGCATTAGCGCTTATCGCACATCACATGATTTATGGTTTAACCATTATCGATATAAGAGTTAAACTTGCGGGCAAGCGAAATACGATAAGTTATAAAAGTTGCTATGTTGCGATGCGACATCGTCATCGCAACTTCGCATCGACGGGATTATATGTTTGTTGTTAAGGTTATTTGTTAAGTTTGCTGATATGCAATGTGCCGTGATTGGTCACCGTATTGTCGGACCGTAGAACCACAGTTCCGCCTGTAGACATGTTGTTTGGGAGTGTTTATACTTTATTTAAAGTCCCGATAAAGTGATCGATGTTGATTGCACGCACATGTATGTTTAATAAAGCTCCAATAAATTAATCCACTACGAGTAAAGGAGTTTATGTGGCCCTTACATGTACCGCAACGAGATTCACGACTCCTCCTTTCGTCGTTCCCTTGCACCTCCCAGTGCAATTGCTAGTATGTGTGTGTATATATATATATATATATATATATAGATATATATGCATGGTGGTTGAAATTGTAGCCTTTTTCAAAACCATATAAAACGGAAAGAGGCAGAGAGTGTTGGGAAAAGGGGACTAAGGACAAACTGATGATAGATGCCTTTGTCCCCTTTGCCCAACACTCTCTACTTCTTTCCATTTTATATGGTTTTGACAGAGGATGTGATTTAAACCACCATGCCCTCTCTTTATTTTAATTTTCTCTTGCTCTTTCTCCTCCTCATTCTTTCACTGACCCTTGGGACCCACTCATTTCACAATGTTTAGCAATCCCTGGTATCATTCAAGAACCTCATTACCAGCTATCCACATCATTCCCTCACAGATTGGAGTCCCACCAACACCTTCTACAACTGGATCAGCATTACCTGCAACTATCATCATCCAAACAGAGTGGTATCCCTCAACCTCACTGACATGGATCTGCGTGGTTCCATTTCTCCACAGGTCACCAATTTATTCTTTCTCCACACGCTCGATCTTTCAGAGAATGCGCTCACTGGTCATATCCCACCTCAATTGGGAAGCCTCTTTCGTTTGAGAAAGCTCTGGTTGGACAACAACGACTTGAAAGGATGTATCCCCAATCAACTCGGCAATTGCAGAAATTTGACTATCCTGTCGATCTCCTTCAACAATCTGACCGGAAATATCCCGAGGGAGTTGGGTTCCCTCCCGTAATTGCAAAAGATTTACTTGGGAGACAACGACCTCACAGGTACCATAGCTTATTTCATGGGTAATATTTCATCATTGATTGAGTTGGGTTTCGAATCCAACATTCTCACCGGTCTCATTCTGTGTCAACTCATCAGCTGCAAAAATTTGATTGCCCTATTGCTCTTTGACAACTATCTGATTGGAAATATACCCCAGGAATTGAGTTCCCTCCCACATTTGCAACAGCTTCACTTGGGAAGCAACGACTTGATAGGTATTATTCCTTCTTCCTTTGGAAACCTTTCATTGTTGATTGAATTGGGTTTGGAAGAAAACAGTCTCACTAGTCCTATACCACAAGGATTGGGTTGCCTCACTCATTTGCAAGTACTTGACCTTTGCCTAAATGTTTTATCAGGTCGTATTCCCACATCTTTGTCCAATATGTTTAACTTCCAATATCTCATATTAGCTTCAAATCAACTTAGTGGAGAGATTCCAAAGTTTATTGGAAAATTTTCTAACTTAGTATTAATCAATTTAAGTTATAACAAGCTGAGTGGGACTATGCCTATAGAGTTGGATAAGTTATCTTTTCTCGAATAATTAATTTTGAATAAAAATCAACTTGATAGTGGCAATGCCATAAACCTGCCTTTTATTACCGCTCTTACTAATTGTTCTCACTTAATGTACATATGGTTGCACAACAATAAATTAAGTGGTGTTTTGCCACTGGGCATAGGTAGACTTTCTACTAATTTATCTATGTTAATATTATCAAATAATAAAATACATGAGAACATCCCTCTACATATAGGTAATCTTAGTAGCCTAACCTTATTAAATTTAAGTGAAAATTTTCTAAATGGTAATGTTCCACCATTAGGAAAACTTGAAAAAATAGAAAGATTGTATTTAACTAACAATAAATTAGAAGGAAATATCTCTGATGATTTTGAAAGCTTACACCACCTTGATCTCTTGGCTCTTAGTGGAAATAATCTCTTTGTAAATATTCCAAATTCCCTCGCACCCCTTAAACAACTAAGAAGGCTCCATCTTCATCACAACAAGTTATCGGGAGCCATACCTTCCAATTTAGGAGATTACATAAATTTGGAATTGCTAGACTTGTCTCACAATAGGCTCACCGGAAATATACCACTTGAAATTGCAAAGCTTTCTCATATACAATTCTATTTGAATCTGACATCAAATTTATTAGAAGGTTACTTGCCCATGGAGGTTGGTAAAATGGCAATGGATCAAGCTATAGAAATTTATGTCAATCAATTGACTGGGCCAATATCCCCCGCACTTGGAAGTTGCAATGAGCTATAGTTATTGAACTTATCTCACAATTCCTTCCAAGGTTCTATTCCAGATCCACTTGGAAAATTACAAAGCCTTGCAAGCCTAGATCTCTCTTCTAATAACTTATCAGGTGTAATACCAGTGGTCACTCTCAAGAACTTGAAAATGCTTCAAAGGTTAAATTTGTCTTTCAACAATTTCATAGAGGAAAATGAAGAATGGGGATTTTTTGCAAATAGAACAATTTTCATGTCCTTAATTGGAACTCCTAGCCTTTGTGAACCATAATTATTTCAATTGTCTGCATGTCAAACACCAAGACATCATTTTTCATTTGTGAAAAGACTGATACTGCCAATGGGTGGAGTTGTTTCTTTTATATTATGTTGTTTACTTTTGGGATTCCTTTGCAAAAGAAATATGCCTATGCAAAATTTTGATTCCTCACAAGTCATTTTGCAAAAGTTGGAGCAAAAAAGGATCTCATATCAAGAGCTTCATATAGAAACTAATGGATTTTCCGAGGCCAACTTGTTGTGAACAGGGAATTTTGGTTCAATTTATAAAGGAATTTTGAGTGATGGCACACTTGTTTCTCTCAAAGTTTTCCAGTTGGTAAAGGAAAAGGTTGAAAACAGTTTTAAAGAATAATGTAGCATCTTGCAAAAGGTTCGACATCAAAATCTGGTGAAAATCATAACCTCATGTTGCAACATTGATTTCAAAGGATTAGTGTTCAAATTTATGTCTAATGGAAGCCTGAAGAAGCATCTGTATCCTAATACAAATGAAAACAATGGTGAAGATGTGTGTGAAATGGGACTAAAAACACGATTGGACATTGCAATAGATGTGGCCCATGTCGTTGAATATCTCCATCATGATTATTTTGTGCGGTAGTGCATTGTGATTTAAAACCAAATAATGTTCTTATTGATGAAGACATGTCAGGGCATGTAACCGATTTCGGTATTGCAAGATTAATTGATGAAACCTATACCAAGTCACTTACTTCATCACTTTATTTGAAAGGATCTATGGGTTATATTGCACCAGTTATGACATTTAGAATGTTAAATGCTTACTTGTCGTTTCTAAATGTCTCATCAATATTTTTGTACGAGACAATAGAGTAAAATTTAATGAATGCAGAGTATGGATTCACTGAGCCAATGTCTACCAAAGGAGATATTTATAGCTATGGCATTTTATTATTGGAAATGCTTACCGGGAAATGACCAACTAATGATATGTTTTCTGGAGATTTGAAATTGCACAAGTGGGTAAAATTGACCTTTCCAAGTAGAGTAAAGGAGTTAATTGACCACAACCTTCTTAGGGAGGCGGATGGAGATAAATTTGAAGAAAATAATGTATTCAATTGCATTTTTTCTTTGATATGGGTCTCTTTGCTTTGCTCGAAAGATTCACCCAATGAACAACTAACTATGAGAGATGTAGTATTGGTATTGGAGAGGCTCAAAAATTATTTGGGGGCAAATGAAATTGCTTCTAGGAGATTAAGACAAAGCATATCTAATTTTATTAGCAATACAAATGCAACGAGTAATGCACATGCATCCAATGACCATAGTTCTTCTTCATTTTAGTTTGTGAAAATTGCAATACCATAAGATTTCAATATTGCGATTATTCATACAACGACACTAATTTTTTTTAACATATAATTGTTGAAGTAAATCTCTAATAGGATTTATATCTGTTGTAGCCCCTACAACACCCTCCAAAAGGACCACCATTTCAAATTTTTGGAGCCCCTTAAAACTAAAGAGAAACTATTAAGTCGCCAAGTCGCCAAGTCGCTAAGTTGCAAAGTTAAACTATTGATGAAAACCGCGACCCCGCGACCCCAGGTCACCAGGTCGCCAGGTCGCAGGGTCGCAAATCCCCAACTTTAACGAAAAGTGCGACCCAACGACCTTGCGACCTTGCGACCCCAGGTCGCCAGGTCGCCAGGTCGCAAATATACAATTTTAATGAAAAGTGTGACCCAGCGACCTCGCGACCCCGCGACCCCAGGTCGCCAGGTCGCAAGGTCGCAAGGTCACAAAAATCTGGAATTAATAGATTTGCAACCCAGCGACCCGCATTAATTGCCCGCACGTGCGACCTTCTATATAAGGGAGGTCGCCAGGTCGCATTTTACACATTCAGCGATTTGAAAGAAAACGCCTCTGACAGCTCGACTGGCGCGATTTTCCCGTGTAAGTTGCCATTTCCTCCTGATTTTTCCATTATGAGCATTTCTTGCCAAAACCATGTCCCCTTAGGCCTTTAAATTGCCCTTTGTCTGAGCTTTTATATTTTTTGAGTGTTTTGTGAATCTACTTTCTCCACAAATGTCCAACCTCACCACACTTCTGGTTCAAACTATCATAGCCTTGTCCCTTGCCCTTAAAACCATTCCTCAGCTCTGCCTGGACCCAGCTAGCTTATAAATTCTCAAGAGGAGGGAGAAAAGAAAACTCACGGCCGCGCGCGCGCAAAACCCCCCGGCAAGCCTTATCGCGACCTGCGACCCAGCGACCTAGTCGCGAGGTCGCAAAGTCGCATTTTTTCCAGATTTCTGGAATCTGCGACCTAGCGACCCAGTGACCTAGTCGTGAGGTCGCAAGGTCGCATTTTCCAATTTTTCGGAGAGTTGCGACCCAGCGATCCAGCGACCTGGTCGCGCGGTCGCGCGGTCGCATTTTCCTCTGTGTTCGTAATTTGCGACCCCGCTACCCTGCGACCTAGTCGCAAGGTCGCAAAGTCGCGCCTAGACCTTTTCTTGCAATCCGCGACCCAGCGACCCAGTAAACCAGTAACCCAGTTTTACATGTGTCTCAGCTAAATTTCATCACTAAACTGTAACTGGTTTTATATCATCATGTCGTTCTTATCTTGGGATTCCTTTATGAATTTGACAGGTGAACTTCAAGAAGACATAGAGTGCATACCTGTTTTATCAAATTCTAGTGACATGGCGCCCTCGCTATCCCGGAAGAAGGACAAGCAAGTAGTGGAAGAAATTGATGAGTTGGACGTGGTGTCCCCACCCCCAATATACAGGGATACACTATGTAAATTTGCAAAAGAAGACAATATGCGATGGTACCAAGTGTATCATGAGTTCGCCATATCGGAAGAGGAATTTCCAGAAGATCTCCCAGACCGGGAAATATATTTGGCAGTCAAGAAGTCCAAACTACATCTGGCAGGGGCGCATCCAGCCATATTTCCATGTCCAGAGGTTATAGATTGGATCATACAAAAGACGGATCCCAAGAAGTTTGTGATCCGAGACAGCGAAGGCAGGGCTTTCGCTACGCTCGTAGGTGCGGATGCTCACCTCTACTACTTGTTGCCTCGCCCAGATGAGCATTTCACTCCAGAATGGGCTACTACTCACGCTGTTCCGATAGTTGATACTATTAGACAATGGTGGGAGGAGCCCGAGAAGTTTAAGGTCAAGAAATACCAAGAATATCCAGTGGCTAGCCTGAGAAAGGTTTATAAATTGGTTGCCGCCATGCTTTGCAGGCTTTACGGGCGCCCGGATTGCTCCACTTTCAGCGGTAGTTGGGCTACTATCATGGAGTATGTGACAACACATGGCACCCGTTTCAACTGGGTCGGCATATTGATGACTTCGATGCAGACCAACTTGAACGCAGCATTGGCCCTAGATGAAGGAATGCCTGCCGAATTTTACATGGCCTCTTACCTACTGGATGCTGTCTGCACAAGAGTACACTTTGAGGGATGGGCACACAACTGGGATTCCGAGCAGTCGCGTGCAATTAATCTGCAAATCAGGGTATTTTGGGAGTCCAAATACAAATAGGATATAGATCATATCTCCCAAGTATTTATCCCCTCTCTATATAGACACTTATTTGGCCAAGACGCCCCCTGCATGTCTTGGCGGGCCAAGGAGATTCTAGTCAAAGTGGCACATTGGTTCCCTTTCCTCGGATATACCTTCATCTGAGTCTTTGGAACTTACAGGGCACCACATGCTATGCCTCGCTTTGTTACAGACAAAATGCTCATTCAGGAGGTATGCTTCCAAATGTCTCAAGGCTTCTCCAGCATCTTGTCTAAAGGCAAAAAGAAGCCGTGGCCCACGCTACCCCTCACCATTGGCGCGTGCACAGTTAAAGGCTTCAGGGAAGTAGCAACAGAGGGAGAAGCAATGAAAAGTTATCAGCTTGGGGCGCTAGAACACCGAACATATGACCCGGAGAGAATAGTTCCTGAACACTGCTTGAAAGCTAAATTCAAGTGGACTTATCAGCATATTGAGCACCCGGCAGAAGATGAGAGAAGGAACTGGTATAACGCTGAGAGACAATTTGCTCCGGGAGTAGACGTGGGCCAAGAAGATCCAGATGATCAGAGCCTAGAAGACATAAGTCGTCAGTTAGGAGGTTCCTCTTCCTCTTTACCCAAGAAATCTCGGACCAACTCAGGGCTTACTACATCTATCCAATAGAAAGAAGCAGAAGCAAAAGCCCAGCAAGAAAGGGAAAAGAAGATAAAAGAGGATGAGGAAGCACGCTAGAAGAGTGCAACGGCAACACAGAAGAAGAAGTAGGCCAAGGAGGCCAGGAAAGAAAAGGAGGAAAAGGAGGCACAGGCCGCAGCAGAACGGGCACTCAAGGCAGAGCTGGACAAAGTAGAAGCTGAGCGCCAAAAGAAGGCCGAACAGGCTGCTGCAGCTGAGCGGAAGAGGAAGGCCGAAATAGAAGCAACAGCAGAAGCTGAACGCCGGTTAAAGGAAGAAGAGGAAAAGAACACAGAAGAAAGGGAGGATGACATGCTGGAAGACATCGAGGTAACTCCCCTCGAGATACCTCTGGGCAGTACCAAGCTGTCTGATGTTAGATCCCCCCAGGGGCAGGAAGAGGATGTATTTGACCTCACCAGACTCACATTCGATCAATTCTCTTTCAAAATCCAGCAAGGAAAAAGAAGATCTTTGGCGCAAAGTCCCTCTGCCACATCCACAGTTGCAACAGGCAAAGACATAGTCCTTGATACCAGGACTAATATGGTAATGATAGCATCGGCGGGCACTGCTTTCGCCGCAGCCACGAAAGAGAACGTAACTAGAATGAGTAGAGAAATAGTCTCTCTACAAAATATACTGCAAGCAGCTGAGCAGCGCGAGAAAAAAGCAGAACAGGAGAAATCAGAGTTGAGAGCAGAAGTTCAACAACTCCGAAACCAGACTCCACCGGTGAATGAAGTCCCACTGGCCATTTTCAAAGAGTGTGAAGTGTTAGAAGTAACCATGAGGCAGGTGTATGGAGAAATGCTCACCATCAAACAAACAGTCGCCCCACTGGTAAGAGCACGAGCGGAAACCAAGCAAAAGCACGAGCAACTCAGGGAGGCCTCACAAGCCTTAGACAGAATGATGGGCTGGATAGTACAATACCCTCAGGCACCTGAAAATTTGCCCAAGAGGGATTGGATTCATACACAGGATGCTAAAGTTCAGCTCCATATGGCAATACAATCTAAGGACAAACTATCTAAGGACCTGGACAAAGTAATGTCTTCATACAACCATCTGATCAGCGGTATCGACTCGATGCACACTTTGCACCACATTCCGTCGCTTGGGGCATTGGACGAAGAGAAAACCTGGGAACAAGTGGATCAGGACATCCAGTCATTTTTGTAGCCTATCAAGCAAGCCACTGCTGCTCCCGAGCCCTCAGCATCTCAAGAACATCTGAGTCAGTTTATTGCCACTCCAGCTCGGATTTATACCAAGCTTGCCTCGCTTTCAAACCAGATCTCACAAAAAAGGGAAACCTTAGTACCAAATTCTTTGGAATGCATGCATCGGTTGAAGGAGGAGGTTCCTCTAGTTTCCCCCATAGCGGCAGAGTACCGGACATGGCAAGATTTTCTCAAGGAGCAACAGATTGACGCCCCTGACCTCAACATTGCGCGTCCATCTTCACAGCCCGGTAGCAGCAAGTCATGAGCAGCAGTTAGAGGTAGGTCGCAGGTCGCACCACCCGGACAAGTCGCAGGTCGCAGTCTATCCAGGTCGCAGGTCACACTGCCTATCCAGGTCGCAAGTCACACATACCAGACAAGTCGCAGGTCGCAACCTCTTCAAGGTCACGAGGCAACTCAACAGGCAGGCAGGCGAAAAGTCGGGAAGCCCAAAGGGCAAGTTTTGTGCTATAAAACTCCCCACGGGGAAAGTAATAAGGGCTTTTTCTTTTTGGAAACCTAAGAGCTACATAGCATTGTATTGAAAGATTATACTCTTGTACATATGAATATAGATTCTTGTTAACGCGCCCTATGGTTATGATGTGTTTTGCTGTGCGAACACTGTGTGTATTCCTTGTACAGTTTCAGAACATCCTATGATTAATGAAACTTCACTCTTCATGTCATCATTTATGCGTCACGGCTATCTGTGTTGTATTAATGATGTTCAATTTATCATCTGCTCTATTAATGAATGTTAATGAACTATTTTGTTAGCATTTCGTTTTATCTTTCAGAAGTAAAGGGATATCTCATCATGAAGAACTATTTCTTTTGTGGTCAGACTACCATATAAGCATTACCCCCAAAGATGTGTTGCTAATGACATCTCCTGAGGTGTACATGCTTTATTTATAATCTTTCTACGCATAGTGTTTGATTCATGTTTAACGCATCAATATTGTATTCTGTATCATGTGAATAAGTGTATGTCCGCAGGTTCAAACAGTTACTTTGAGACCTAAGGGAAGGCATCTTAAGCGGTAGCCGGGCCCACACCCCAGACGGGATCCCTACTCCAAACGGTTCAAGGTATAATTGGGACTTTCTACCGGGGAGATCCCCTACTGTTGGCCGGATAGATTTTCCCGTCAACAGATTTGGTGCTAGAAGGAGGGCCTGATGGCAGCCTCCCAGCATACAATGAACCTTCCATCACAAACTCCCCAAGGGGAGGTCATAAACAATGAAACTTTCCCTCCTCCTCTGGAAGATATTCCAGAGAGGGAGACTCGATATTATGAAATCACCAGGGCACAGTTGAGAGCCTTGCGCCCAGCTTCCCGCGATCTTATCAGAAACTTACGATTTACTCCGATCATGGAATACCTTGCCCACACTAGAACCCCTCCTGAGAACATCACTCGGAATGGTGCCCTTGCAAGTACCATACCCGAGCTCGTAAATCTCATGTTGGAAGACCTCGGCACTGCTGTTGAGGAAGATGACCCGATTCTCCAAGAGGGCGAAGAATTTGGCGACACCGAACCTTTCCCCGACTCCCAACCTAACCAGACTCGGCAAAACAACAACCAGGCACACCCCCCACCCGGGGATGGTGAGGAAGACAGAGGCCGAGGAAATGTAGACAGGGGAAATAGGGCTCGTATAAATCAAGGAGAAAGGAATAGGGCTCGTAGAAATGAAGAAGAAGGAAATAGAGGCCGAGGGGTCGGAGGTAGAGGAGATAGGGGCCGAGGCCAAGGAAACCAAGCTCGCAACCGTCACCCAAACCCAATGAGGCCTCCTGTCCACAACTTGGGATATCTTAGAGATTTTCTTCACCGTGGGAGACACCAAGATGAACACTCCCGTCATGAGTCAGAAGCATCGGTCTCAGGTTCGGGAGGTCAATCTGAACATGAGTTTAGGCAACACCAGCGGGCTAGGAGAGTGCAACCCCTAGCCTGGATGGCTCAATCCCCATTAAATCTTTTGGGCCCACTCCACGATCTGCCTAGGCATCCGGAGAAACACCTCCCCAAGTTTGACCCTAAGAAAGGCACCTTAGCTGAAGATCATATCAGCAGCTTCTATTTGTCTCTGCAAATCATGAGAGTCTAGTCCGATGATTTCGCATGTCGATTATTTCCCCATACTCTTGAAAAAAAAGCGGCCACATGGTACCGCTCTCTCCCCAGTGCCTCTATCACTTCATGGGACCAATTCCGTCGCGTATTCCTGCAGAAGTTTTCAGAAGATAAAACTCCGTCCATGCTTCTCACGGAATTGAGCACTATCAAGTGTCATAAAAAGGAGAAGGTTAAGGATTTCAACCAGCGCTTCGCTACCATACTGCAGAAGTTTCCCCCGAACCTGGCGTTGGATGACTCAATCACCATTGACTACTATACCAAGGCTCTCCCTAGAGACATAGCCGTTTTCGTCAAATGTGAAGCCCGCGCTACCCTTACGGCCAATTACGAGGCTACTCTCGCTGTGGAGAAAGACATGCTTTCGATAGGAGCCATCGATCACGAAGGGAGAGATGATCACAAGCCTAACACCAAAAGGGGTCAGTCCTCCACTCCTAAGACCACGATAGGGATAAAGATGCGTTTGATTTTGAAAGCATGGCAAAAACCCTCAAGCTCTTAACGAATGAAGTCACTGACCTAAGGAGAAAGGGCACATAATCCACAACTAGCACTAAACCACCCAAACCTTTCTTCAGAAAAAGTAATCCCAACACTAACAGACCTCCGTCGAACCCGAATACTGCTCTAAATGTGGAAGAGATAGGGAAAGACAATTTCTGTTCTTTCCATCAAGCTGCCCACTCTAAGAAAACGTGCCCTCAATGGATTGGCAGCATGACAGCAGTAGTTAACTAGCTTTTAGATGACCAAAATCCAGGGGATGTGACGGAGGATGATATTTCAGATCACGACGAGGATCTGCCCTCGAACGAAGAACCAGGATCCTCCATCCTTGCTTTTGACATAATCCGAGGTGGGGACAGCCTTACCTCCATTGATATCAACATGGCAGATACTCCCAAAGACCAGCCCATGCGGAATTATAGTCTAAGGAGCAAAGGACCTGTTCCCGAGCAATCTTATGAAGACAAGAAGAGGGCTTTCCTAAGGAAAATTCTGCCCCTAGTAAACGGAAAACAATCTGCTCCGGAGAAGCCTGCCAACAACATTACCCGAGCAAGTCAAAAGGGCAAGCTCCCGACGGAATCCTCAAAGACCTCTACCGAGCCTAGCCCTTAACCAGAATCTAGCTATAATATTGTTGAGGATATGAAGAAAACAAGAGCAAACATTTCTCTCTACGAGCTAGCCCGCATTACTAACCAAAAGGAGCTCATTCTAAAGGCTTTCGCAAATACTTCAGCTACGAAGACTGTGAGCAACACGTCTGCGCAAGCCGGTCCAGATGTACAGTCCATAGTAAACGCCATCAATACCAACTCAAGAGGATCCACACCTCCTTTCCTTTTGTCCTTCGAGATTTTTAACTTCAATGTCCACAACTGTCTAGTCGACTCCGGTGCCTCAACAAACGTCATGCCCCTATCTGTCTGTAAGAAGCTAAACATTCGCCTAGAGAAGACTGACGCAAAGATCATACAGCTTGACAGATCACAAGTGCCAGCCGTAGGAGAGTTGAACAATGTCATCATCCGCTTGTCGTCAGACTCTAGGGTCCATCAATGCATTGACATTGTGATTGTCGACATCCCTGAAGCATATGGCCTATTGCTTAGCAGGGACTGGTCCAACAAGTTGCAAGGCTATTTCGCCACTGACTGGTCCCACTTGTGGCTTCCTTACAAGGGGCAGAACAATCAAATCAGGGTCAAAAGTGAACCATACATGAAACACACCGTGACTGATTTGGATGCCGTTAATGAACCCATCAGCTTTGCCCGAGGTCCAATCTGAACTAGCACTAGTCGCGGAGGAACAAGTCACCCCTGTCTCACTAACAACAGAAACCCCTCCGCAACCTATTACCCTGAAGGAGCCGGAAAGTGACCTGTGGACCTTGTATTATGACGGTTCCAAGACTCATGACGGAGCTGGCGCGGGTTGCATATTGCTTGACCCTCACAAGAATAAGTTCTTAATCTCATGCCGGTTAGAGTTCCAGTGCACCAACAACACTGCTGAGTACGAGGCATTAATCCTCGGACTTAAGAAGGCACTGGATTTGAAGGTAAAATGTTTACAGGTAATTCGAGATTCCAAAATTATCACTCGCCAGGTACGCAACACTATTCACTGTTTATCTCCACATTTAAAGGCGTATCAACAAGAGGTATGGCGATTGATTTCTGCTTTTGATGCATTTGGAATTAAATCTGTTCTTAGAATGCACAATGCAGTAGCTGATACTCTGGCTAATGCTGCTGCTAGATTTACCCCCTTAAGGGACGGTTTTTCTATTGAAGTTGTACATAGACCCTCTGTGCTAGACAACATTTCTAATCTACGCGTTTTTAACGATGATCAACAGATTTTGGACTTTATGTGCAATGCTGAAGTATTCAAGGACGCGACGATAGACGAGGAGGAGCATGAGAATGCTTTACAGAGAGAGCATGATGAACGCAAAGAGAACATTATGCCCAAGGGGGTGGTGTCATTAGAAAAGCTCTTTGATCTGCAAAGCCGATTCCGCAGGCCTCCGAACACCAAAGTGCAAAGTTCCATATTGGCACATCGGCAAGTGAACTTGCGATCAGATGAGAACCCAAAGTTCGTTAACCTTGGCAAATACTGTAGTGATGAGGAGGCACGGGCCTTCACCCAGTTATTCCAGAAGTATCGCGATGTATTTGCTTGGACATATGAAGATCTACGTACATACGATACCCGTATCATTCAGCATGTAATACCCGTGAGGGAAGGCGTTAAGCCCTTCCAACAGAAACTCAGAAAAGTGCATCCAGCTTTGGAGCCAATGATTCTAAAGGAACTTAAGAAGCTCTTGGATGCACGCATTATTTTACAAGTTCGTCACTCCACGTGGGTGTCAAATTTGGTACCTGTACGAAAGAAGTCTGGCGAGATCCGCTTGTGTGTAGATTTCCGTAATCTGAATCGGGCCTCAAACAAAGACAACTACCCGGTGCCCCCCATGGAACAGATATTACAAGCTATGTCTCGATCTGAGATGTTCTCCCTATTAGATGGCTTCTCCGGCTATAACCAGGTGCTGGTAGCTGAACCAGACAGACTGAAAACCACCTTCCGAACAAAATGGGGAACCTTTGCTTTCAGACGCATGCCCTTTGGCTTGATCAATGCAGGGGAAACTTTCCAACGAGCCATGGATATAGCCTTCCGTGGTTTAATAGGGAAGAGCGTGGTGGTCTATTTGGACGACGTCACTGTGTTTTCAAAATGCAGGGGCGATCATTTACGCCACCTCAAGCAAATCTTTGAGAGGTGCAGAAGGTACGGAATATCTCTCAACCCTAAAAAGAGCGTTTTCGCTGTGGCAGAGGGAAACTTGCTAGGCCACATTATCACTAAGCAAGGCATTGTGGTTGATCCAGAACGGGCGAAAGCCATTGCTCAGATTCCTCCCCCGAGCAACAAGAAAGCGATGCAATCTTTCCTGGGGAAAATCAATTTTGTCCGTAAATTCATCTCAGATTTCGCCCAGATAGTCAGGCCACTATAGGGAATGATTAAAAAGAATGCTGTACTCCAATGGAATCCCCCAGAAAGAGAGGCCTTCGATAAAATAAAAAAGGCTATAGCTAAAACTCCTTCCCTCCAAAGTCCAGATTTTGGTAAAGGTTTCATCCTGTACACTTTTGCTTCAGACTCCTCGCTTGTGGCTGTCCTCACGCAGAAAGATGGTAACAATGATGAACGGCCCATTTCTTTCATGAGTACTGGTTTACAAGGAGCTGAGTTGAATTACCCAGAAATTGAGAAACAAGCCTATGCGGTCTACAAGGCGGTAAAACATTTTAGGCCCTACATCTTGAAAAATCATGTCACGGTTTTTGTGCCACGCCCAGCGGTCCACTCACTTTTCGTGCAGCAAGAGCTAGGTGAAAGGCGGGGCAACTGGGTGGCGTGTTTGCAAGAATACGATTTAGAGTTTAAACCGACACATACTGTTAAAGGATAGGGCTTATGCCAAATGGCTGCGGAGGCTGCAAGTGCTCATGAAATTGAAGAGGAATGTTGGGAACAAGAGATCGACATGTATCAGAGCGACCATGTGCCTCAGCAACGTAGCCCTTCTTGGTATTCTGACATTTCAAGATATTTTGCCCAAGGCACCATGGACCCTGCTCTTACTGCCCGACAGAAACGCGCAATAAGACTCAAAGCCGCATCTCACCAACTGATCCAAGGTAAGTTTTTCAAGAAACACCACGATGGGGTCCTGTTACGCTACTTGGAAACCGACGAAGCGCAGAAAATCTTAACTGAGCTGCATGACGGACTAGCTGGAGGTCATTTTGCCGGAGATACTACTGCCCATAAGATAATGCGCGCAGGATACTATTGGCCTACTCTTTTTAGAGATGCGCATGCATATGTTCGGAAATGCATTCAGTGCCAGAATTTCACCAACTGAGAAACACGGCCAGCCGCCCCCTTACTCTCAGTAGCAGTAGAGGAACCTTTCCAACAGTGGGGTTTGGATGTAATTGGTGAAATCACACCTCACTCTTCTAAACAACATCGGTATATCCTTACAGCTACTGATTACTTCACCAGGTGGGTCGAAGCAACACCTTTACGCCGAATCAACGATCAGGAGGTAATAGAATTCCTCACGCATTCCATCATTACCAGGTTTGGCGTTCCAACTTCTTTAGTTTTCGATAATGCGACTTATTTCTCATGTTTTAAATTATATGATTTTGTGCTGGAAAATGGTATTATTCTGAAACATTCTGCAAATTACTATCCCCAGGGAAATGGATTAGCTGAGTCCACTAACAAGAATCTTATCCATATTATTAAGAAGACCCTGCTATCCCACCAGCGCAACTGGCACAATGCCCTTCACAATGCACTGTGGGCTGACCGTATCACTCCCAAGTCCTCTTTAGGCACCTCCCCATTTTTCCTCATGTATGGAAAAGAAGTTGTTCTCCCTCCTCATCTATCTCTCCCGGCCCTCCAGCTGTCCCAAGAATGTCATGGTACCCCGTGCCCTACCTTGCAGACTCGAATCGACACCTTGCTGAAATTGGAGGAAGAAAGGCAAAAGACCCGGGAAAAGTTTGCCATCCATCAGAGCCGAATCAAAAGATGGTTTGATAAAAAGTCCGCAGGGAACAAAAATTTTGAAGTAGGAGACTTGGTCCTCAAGTGGGATAAAGCCCATGAGGAAAAGGGGAAGCATTCCAAGTTCCAAGCACTTTGGACAGGCCCTTTCCAAATTAATGAGAAGATAGGATCCCACACATTTAGATTGCAAACCCTTGATGGACGAGTCGAGGTCCTCCCGGTAAATGGGCATGACCTCAAACACTATTTCACCTAGCTGCCCTTAGAGGGCTATATTATCCTTGTACCATATTTTCTTCCCTCGTACTTGTATAAAAAAATAAATATATATATATATATATATATATATATATATATATATATAAAATAAAATAAAATATAGTAATAAATTTTTTGAGGAAGGATTTGTTAGAGCCACGTAATTGGCACACTGCAACAGGTTCTATGCTAATGGAAAGCCCTTTCCGATAGACTCAAAGGCGGCAAAAGCTTGCTTGTTCTCTGCACCTAAAGGCAGCATATCACCGAACTCGAGGCATCAAGCGGGAAGCTTACCTCGCCAGCCTGAGAGGGTGTCCGAAAAAGAAAATGCAGTGTAGGGGTAACCAGACCAGAAGGGAAAAGAGGTACTCTATGCTACGACAGGGTATCTGGGAAAAACCAAAGTCCTCACACCAGACCAGGAACAACCTCTCTGCAAGCAAAATAAGTCAGGATCCCTCATCCGCCTAGGCTAAATTTCCATCTCAAATAAGTGCCACGAGCACATCTAAATAAGTGCCTCAGGCACATTCAAAATAAGTGCAATAGCACACTAATAAAGGGTAAAGGATTGAGAAAGGCTTCCTGCGTAGAGAGGTGATGTAACGACTCCGCCGGGGTACTGATCAGGCTCGCTGGCAGCGGAGCAACGTTCACGATTCCTAGGCAGTGACTCCGCCGGGATCGAGAGGTTCGCTGGCAGCGGAGCAACACGATGAGGACAAAAAATAATCGTACCAGACCCTGTAGCTGCCTGGAGTTCTCCAACCCTTCCAGTCCGGAGACCTGAAGAAATGAATTTGGTTGAATGGCGCCCAAACAGGCCAGCAGATTGAGCAACCCAACAATGTGCCAAAGGTTAGGAAATGTCAACCACAAGGTAAAAGAAAACAGTCAGCATAGGCCCCTCCCTCCCCTCGCCAAGACTAACCATCAGCAGAGACTCTGATTTCGTCTAGTGAATCGCCATTTTTTGTAGCCCCTACAACCCCCTCCAAAAAGACCAGCCCCTTAAAACTAAAGAGAAACTATTAAGTCGCCAAGTCGCCAAGTCGCAAAGTTAAACTATTGATGAAAACCGCAACCCCGCGACCTTGCGACCCCGCGACCCCAGGTCGCCAGGTCGCAGGGTCGCAAATCCCCAACTTTAACGAAAAGTGCGACCCAGCGACCTTGCGACCCCGCGACCCCAGGTCGCCAAGTCGCTAGGTCGTTGGGTCGCAAATATACAATTTTAATGAAAAGTGCGACCCAGCGACCTCGCGACCCCGCGACCCCAGGTCACTAGGTCGCAAGGTCGCAAGGTCGTAAAACTCTGGAATTAATAGATTTGCGACCCAGCGACCCGCATTAATTGCCCGCACGTGCGACCTTCTATATAAGGGAGGTCTCCAGGTCGCATTTTACACATTCAGCGATTTGAAAGAAAACGTCTCTGACAGCTCGAATGGCGCGATTTTCCCGGGTAAGTTGCCATTTCCTCCTGCTTTTTCCATTATGAGCATTTCTTGCCAAACCCATGTCCCCTTAGGCCTTTAAATTGCCCTTTGTCTGAGCTTTTATATTTTTTGAGTGTTTTGTGAATCTGCTTTCTCCACAAATGTCCAACCTCACCACACTTCTGGTTCAAACTCTCATAGCCTTGTCCCTTGCTCTTAAAACCATTCCTCAGCTCTGCCTGGACCCGGCTAGCTTATAAATTCTCAAGAGGAGGGAGAAAAAAAAACTCATGGCTGCGCGCATGCAAAACCCCCCAGCAAGCCTTATCGTGACTTGCGACCCAGCGACCTAGTCGCGAGGTCGCAAAGTCGCATTTTTTCCAGATTTCTGGAATCTGCGACCCACCAACCCAGCGACCTAGTTGCGAGGTCGCAAGGTCGCATTTTCCAATTTTTCGAAGAGTTGCGACCCAGCGACCCAGCGACCTGGTCGCGCGGTCGCAAGGTCACATTTTCCTCTGTGTTCGTAATTTGCGACCCCGCTACCCTGCGACCTAGTCGCAAGGTCGCAAAGTCGCGCCTAGACCTTTTCTTGCAATCCGCGACCCAGCGACCTAGTAAACCAGTAACCTAGTTTTACATGTGTCTCAGCTAAATTTCATCACTAAACTGTAACTGGTTTTATATCATCATGTCATTCTTATATTGGGATTCCTTTATGAATTTGACAGGTGAACTTCAAGAAGACATAGAGTGCATACCTATTTTATCAGATTCTAGTGACATGGTGCCCCCGCTATCCCGGAAGAAGGACAAGCAAGTAGTGGAAGAAATTGATGAGCTGGACGTGGTGTCCCCACCCCAAATATACAGGGATACACTATGTAAATTTGCAAAAGAAGACAGTATGCGATGGTACCAAGTGTATCATGAGTTCGCCATACCGGAAGAGGAATTTCCAGAAGATCTCCTAGACCGGGAAATATACTTGGCAGTCAAGAAGTCCAAACTACATCTGGCAGGGGCGCATCCAGCCATATTTCCATGTCCAAAGGTTATAGATTGGATCATACAAAAGACGGATCCCAAGAAGTTTGTGATCCGAGACAGCGAAGGCAGGGCTTTTGCTACTCTCGTAGGCGCGGATGCTCACCTCTACTACTCGTTGCCTCACTCAGATGAGCATTTCACTCCAGAATGGGCTACTGCTCACGTTGTTCCGATAGTTGATACTATTAGACAATGGTGGGAGGAGCCCGAGAAGTTTAAGGTCAAGAAAGACCAAGAATATCCGGTGGCTAGCCTGAGAAAGGTTTATAAATTGGTTGCCGACATGCTTTGCAGGCTTTACGGGCGCTCGGATTGCTCCACGTTCAGCGGTAGTTGGGCTACTATCATGGAGTATGTGACAACACATGGCACCCGTTTCAACTGGGCCGGCATATTGATGACTTCGATGCAGACCAAATTGAACACAGCATTGGCCCCAGATGAAGGAATGCCTGCCGAATTTTACATGGCCTCTTACCTACTGGATGTTGTCTGCGCAAGAGTACACTTTGAGGGATGGGCACACAACTGGGATTCCGAGCAGTCACGTGCAATTCATCTACAAATCAGGGTATTTTGGGAGTCCAAATACAAACAGGATATAGATCAGATCTCCCAAGTATTTATCCCCTCTCTATATAGACACTTATTTGGCCAAGACGCCCCCTGCATGTCTTGGCGGGCCAAGGAGACTCTAGTCAAAGTGGCACACTGGTTTCCTTTCCCCGAATATACCTTCATCCGAGTCTTTGGAACTTACAGGGCACCACATGCTATGCCTCGCTTTGTTACAGACAAAATGCTCATTCAGGAGGTATGCTTCCAAATGTCTCAAGGCTTCTCCAGTGTCCTGTCTAAAGGAAAAAAGAAGCCGTGGCCCACGCTACCCCTCACCATTGGCGCGTGCACAGTTAAAGACTTCAAGGAAGTAGCAGCAGAGGGAGAAGCAATGAAAAGTTATCAGCTTGGGGCGCTAGAACACCGAACATATGACCCGGAGAGAATAGTTCCTGAACACTGCCTGAAAGCTAAATTCAAGTGGACTTATCAGCATATTGAGCGCCCGACAGAAGATGAGAGAAGGAACTGGTATAACGCTGAGAGACAATTTGCTCCGGGAGTAGACGTGGGCCAAGAAGATCCAGATGATCAGAGCCTAGAAGATAGAAGTCGTCAGTTAGGAGGTTCCTCTTCCTCTTTACCCAAGAAATCTCGGACCAACACAGGGCTCACTACATCTATCCAACAGAAAGAAGCAGAAGCAAAAGCCCAGCAAGAAAGGGAAAAGAAGATAAAAGAGGATGAGGAAGCATGCCAGAAGAGTGCAACGGCAACACAGAAGAAGAAGCAGGCCAAGGAGGCCAAGAAAGAAAAGGAGGAAAAGGAGGCGCAGGCCACAGCAGAACGGGCACTCAAGGCAGAGCTGGACAAAGCAGAAGCTGAGCGCCAAAAGAAGGCCGAACAGGCTGCTGCAGCTGAGCGGAAGAGGAAGGCCGAAATAGAAGCAGCAGCAGAAGCTGAATGCCGGCAAAAGGAAGAAGAGGAAAAGAACACAGAAGAAAGGGAGGATGACATGCTGGAAGACATCGAGGTAACTCCCCTCGAGATACCTCTGGGCATTACCAAGCTTTCTGATGTTAGATCCCCCCAGGGGCAGGAAGAGGATGTATTTGACCTCACCAGACTCACATTCGACCAATTCTCTTTCAAAATCCGGCAAGAGAAAAGAAGGTCACTGGCGCAAAGTCCCTCTGCCACATCCACAGTTGCAACAGGCAAAGACATAGTCCTTGATACCAGGACTAACCCTTTAATGATAGCATCGGCGGGTACTGCTTTCACCGCAGCCACGGAAGAGAACGTAACCAGAATGAGTAGAGAAATAGTCTCTCTACAAAATAGACTGCAAGCAGCTGAGCAGCGCGAGAAAAGAGCAGAGCAGGAGAAAGCAGAGTTGCAAGCATAAGTTCAACAACTTCAAAACCAGACTCCACCGGTAAATGAAGTCCCACTGGCCATTTTCAAGGAGTGTGAAGTGTTGGAAGTAACTATGAGGTAGGTGTATGGAGAAATGTTCACCATCAAGCAAACAGTCGCCCCACTGGGAAGAGCACGAGCAGAAACCAAGCAAAAGCACGAGCAGCTCAGGGAGGCCTCACAGGCCTTAGACAGGATGATGGGCTGGACAGTACAATACCCTCAGGCACCTGAAAATTTGCCCAAAAGGGATTGGATTCATACACAGGATGCTAAGGTTCAGCTCCGTATGGCAATACAATCTAAGGACAAACTATCTAAGGACCTGGACAAGGTAATGTCTTCATACAACCATCTGATCAGCGGGATCGACTCGATGCACACTTTGCACCACATTCCGTCTCTTGGGGCATTGGACGAAGAGAGAGCCTGGGAGCAAGTGGATCAGGACATCCAGTCATTTCTGCAGCCTATCAAGCAAGCCGCTGCTGCTCCCGAGCCCGCAGCATCTCAAGAACATCTCAGTCAGTTTATTGCCACTCCAGTTCGGATTTATACCAAACTTGCCTCTCTTTCAAACCAGATCTCACAGAAAAGGGAAACCCTAGTGCCAAATGCTTTGGAATGCATGCATCGGTTGAAGGAGGAGGTTCCTCTGGTGTCCCCCATAGCGGCAGAGTACCAGTCATGGCAAGATTTTCTCAAGGAGCAGCAGATTGACGTCCCTGACCTCAACATTGCACGTCCATCTCCGCAGCCCGGTAGCAGCAAGTCATGAGCAGCAGGTAGAGGCAGGTCGCAGGTCGCACTGTCTGCCCAGGTCATAGGTCACACTGTCTACCCAGGTCACAAGTCGCACATACCAGACAGGTCGCAGGTCGCAACTTCTTCAAGGTCGCGAGGCAACTCAACGGGTAGGCAGGCGAAAAGTCGGGAAGCCCAAAGGGCAAGTTTGGGCAATAAAACTCCCTACGGGGAAAGTGCAAGGGGGGGCTTTTCTTTTTGGAAACTCAAGAGCTACATGGCATTGTATTGAAAGATTATACTCTTGTGCATATGAATACAGATTCTCGTTAAAACACCCTATGGTTATGATGTGTTTTGCTGTGCGAACACTGTGTGTATTCCTTGTACAGTTTCAGAACATCCTATGATTAATGAAGCTGCACTCTTCATGTCATCATTTATGCGTCACGACTATCTGTGTTGTATTAATGATGTTCAATTTATCATCTGCTCTATTAATGAATGTTAATGAACTATTTTGTTAGCATTTTGTTTTATCTTTCAGAAGTAAAGGGATATCTCATCATGAATAACTATTTCTTTTGTGGTCAGACTACCATATAAGCATTACCCCCAAAGATGTGTTGCTAATGACATCTCCTGAGGTGTACATGCTTTATTTATAATCTTGCTACGCATAGTGTTTGATTCATGTTTAACGCATCAATCCTGTATTCTTTATCATGTGAATAAGTGTATGTCCACAGGTTCAAACAGTTACTTTTGAGACCTAAGGGAAGGCGTCTTAAGCGGTAGCCGGACCCACACCCCGGACGGGATCCCTACTCCAAACGGTTCAAGGTCTAATTGGGACTTTCTACCGGGGAGATCCCCTACTGTTGGCCGGACAAATTTTCCCGTCAACAATATCTATATGCCATTATTGTCAAATGAAAAAATGCATGCTTTTGCAACACAATATTATATGAATTGCAACTAATTTATTTTATTATCCATTCACAATGCCAATATTTTTAATTTTCTGAAAAATAATTCCGCTCTTTATTTTTCTATAATTGAAAGGCTATGATTATTTTAAAAACACATCTATAATTCTAAACACACATTTTAGCTTAATGAATTGATTTTATGAAATATGTTGGAGTTTGATTCTTTTTTAATATTATCTTTAATTGTTCAACTAAATTTTTATTAATGTTTACTATCTCTTTGTAATTAATATTAATGTGAAAATTAAATGTTTTAGTAGCTCTTTATTAACTAGATGAAAAATTTACATCTTGATGTGATTTATTATTACAATCCATGATGTCAGTATTCATATCCACAAAGTAAAAGCCCCTGGAAAAAAAATCATAGGAAATTAATTGTATTATCCTTGTAGCATAAGTGAATGGATTATTATTATTTTAAATTTAACTATAACTAATTTGTTTATGTTGTTAACAATAGTTTAAATATTGAAAATTCATTTCAATGTGATTTTTTTTTAACATTTATTTTCATATAAATCAAATTAATGATACATCAATGAGAATTGTTTTCTTTTAAATATATAATTTGGTCAATCTAAATTATATATAATTTGTTTAAATTTTCAACAAAATTTTAAAAATTGAATTTTCATTTTAAATATGATTTTTGAATTTTTCTTATAAATTAGTTTAATGAACCACTAATTGAACTTGATGTTGTACTATACACAATGTATTCCTTAAGCATACAACTATGATTTACAAATCATGCTAAAAGGCATGAATATTAATATTATGAAATTATGACGACTTATAGTTTTTAGTAATTTTGAATCTTGATCTTTTTAAGTTATATTATAACTATATTGTCTATAAATTTTCTATCTTCATATATTTTTGCATACATGTTTAAGAGACGTCCTTACCCTTTCAACCTTGGTTGTTTTCAAAGGACTCTTGTTGACCATGTAGATATTTGGCTACTTGTAGTAAAGGTTCTTATATCCTAATCAACACTTCAATTTGATAGTTAATCTTATTGATAAACCAATGAGATACATAGATTGAGGTTTTTTCTATGCTGCTATTGATAAGTAGTGAGTGATGAAATCTAAGGTTTTATTTTTAAGTTGGTCTCTCTAGCTTCAAGTGGATAGAGGTTTGTTAAATATCGTATAAATATGTTATTATTTCAAAATGGAAAATCACATAGACTTCATTTCTCAAATTTCTAAGTAGCATGTTCATCGATATGTCATTAAATTTATCTTAAAATACATTGTTAGGCTCTATTCCAAATTTAATTAGAAATGTATAATCTTATGATATTATATCTCTTCGCCAACTCACTATTAAGGAGAATTCCAATTACTCTCAATAATTTGGAAATGCTTGAGTTTTTGAAATTTTCTTTCATTAATATCATGGGGGGGATTCCAAAAGGTTTTTTTTTCCAAATAGAACAATTGTCGTGTCCTTCATTGGAAATCCTAGCCATTTCAAACGACAAGCTTTCCAATCACCTATCTCTCAAACAACAAGAGGTCATTTTTCATCTATGAAATAATATTATTACTAATGAGTGGAGTTATTGATTTTGTATTATGTTGTCTACTTTTGAGATTCATTTGGAAAGGAAATAAGTGTATACAAAATGTTGATTATTGCAACAATTTGTCCAAAGGTTAGAGCAGAAAAGGATCCCATATTAAGATATTCACATTAAAAACTAATGGATTTAAGAGGCCAACTTGTTAGGAAAAAGTTTTTTGTAATTTATAAGGGATATTTGATTGATGACACACTTATTGATGTGAAAGTTTTTCAATTGAAAAAGACAAGGTTGAAAAGAGTTTTATACAAAAGTTTCAACATTGAAATGTAGTGAAAATCACAACTTCATGTTTCCACCTCCATTTTAAAGGATTTGTGTTCCAATTTATGTCTAACACAAACTTGGATAAGAATTTGTATCCTAGGAGAAGTGATAAAAATGGCAAAGATGCATGTGAGCTGGAATTGAAAACACAATTAGAAATTTCCATAGATTTGGCCCATGCAATGGAATACTTTCGTCATGATTCTTTTGTTCAACTAGTACATTTTTATTAAAAACAAATAACATGATTTTGGATGAAGACATGATGGGAAATATAATGGATTTTTTCATTTCAAAATTAATAGATGCAAACCTTACTAACTCACTTTAACACTTGCTTTGAAAGGATCCATAGGATCAATTTTTCCAACTATGACATTTTAGAACATTAATTTTACATGTTATTTTGCATCAAAAAAAATTGTGCACATTGATTAAGTAAAATTTGATGAAGGTTGACTTCAATGCAGAGTACGGATTAAGTGATGCAATGTATACCAAAGTAAATTTATAGCTATTAAAGTTTGTTATTGGAAATTCTTATTAGAAAGAAACCAACCAATGAAATGCATTTTGGAGGCCTGAACTTGCACAACTGAGTGAAGCGAGTGTTTCCAAACATAGTGAATGTTAGAATTTTGGGTAGCTCAGAAGGTCTTTTTGATAAGGATACCCACAAAAAGTTGTTGGTTGGGAAATTTACCCAAAAGTGGGGTTTTATACCCAAATTGTGGGTTTATTGCCAAAACAAGAATAATTATTTACTCTTAAAAGTCAAATGGCTAAACCTTAAGCCTAAAGGTTTCTTAAGTGACCTGAGGAAAAGGATAATAAAAGGAGACCTAAGGTGAGGTCTCACACATTGTGAGTAAGTGAGATGGACTTCACTTGAACAAGGAAGGGAGTTAAAGTACCTAGTTGTACAACCATAGATGAGGAGAGTTACAATTAGCAAGAAGAGTCGATCTTCTACACAAGGAGGAGCCAAAGTGGGTCGGAGCTCTTCGTTGTCGAAAAAATTAGATAGGGAAAATCAATTTTAGATAGAACCACATAAAGGGTAGGATGTGGGCATGAGACCATAAGGACAATGGACTATGGGCCAGACAAGGAGGTTGAGGGGGGATATGGTCTGGATGAAGGAGGTTGAGATCCTTAGAACCTCAAGGAGGGATGTATATTGACGTAGAATCCCTAGTTAGAGTACGACACAATAAAAAACGTTTGCAGACAATTAGATCATAGTGTTGTAGTTAATATTTTGATGGTTGAGTGTAGGATCACAGCAGACCTGAGTCCTGGTATGAGTTAGAATATGGCCTGGTTGAGAGAGGTTGAAACCTACAACAATGAACAACTATGCAAAGAGTTTTCTTAGATAGTTGAAGAAGAAGTTTGTTCATTAAATGGTTATGAACAATGAACTGTATTGTATTTTTTTAAGTATGTTCACAAACAAAGTTGTGAATGGAGTCTATTTTGAAGGATCATCATGCAGTGAGCTGGAAGGATAAAACTTTTTATGAGTAGTTTTATTTAAGGGTTGATCTTTAGCACATTTGAAGGAGAAAATACACTGTGAGAATCTAGTGGATAGAAGGGTATTTCTCTGTGGTATAATGAGGAAAAATACCTTCCAATTTTCAAGACAAAATTGTACTAAAAGGGCTAATCTAGAATGGATACATCATTAAGTAAGTTAAGTTTTTTTCTTGTCTATTTTTCTGGGTAGATTGCATATCTGAAGTAGAAGATTTCAAGCCCTACTTTGTATACTATGTATACTTTCTATATGAGTGATCGGGCGCTATGATACTTGTTATGGGAGCCATAAGATTCTTTTATTAATGGATTAATAAAATTTTCAAGCTTTGGGCTCAAATTTCCGTTTGCTTAATTGATTTCATTGCTGAAGATTTATGCTATGCAAGGTGCTAGAAAGTTGAGAATTCAGATGGCAGTGTGGGTGCAGGCATTAAGGAGAGCTATTAAAATTTAGTTACAATTCTTTCTAATTCAGGAGAAATTTGTTCCTGAACCTTATTTCCACTCTCAGTCATCAAACTTTATAAGTTTTTTTGATAAAGCTAGTAAAATGACTTGCGGAAGAAAAAGTCCCTTTACCCTTCGGAAAAATTATAATTCACTTTTAAACAATGTTAAACCTTTCGGAAGAATTTCAGTTCTCAATCACTTAATAAATCTCTTTTTGAAACAATATTAAAACCTTCGGAAACAATGTTAAAAACCTTTGGAATCAATGTTTAAAAACCTTCGAAAATGGGGTTTCGGATTTCAAAACAATTTAATAAAATTATATTGCAATCATCTGTCGGGTCCTTACCTTTTTATAAACTCCGTGTAACTCCCGACGCGAACACCGTCGGATATTCGACTTTTACGATCATACAGTTATCGCGTTCCAATATCCCCCGCACTTTATCAACCAAAAGTCACGCGAAACTGGTGGTTTTGCCACCGTGACGTGTCACAATCTTATTCGATCGTGTTCAAATAGAACAAAACCACTCGCATGCCAAAAGCTGTGTGAACACAGTGACTGGTTTTCTCCCAAAACCGCTTGGTCTACAATATTTTGTTTGCAAACGCGTTTAAACATGGATTTTCGCTGCTTTTCCATTTTCCCTTTAGTTTCTCTAGAAACCTCCTTTCCACTCTGTAACTCAATCAACATAGATCATTTGTCGACTATTCAATCTCAATCCAGAGAACCAGAATCCCTTCAATTTCCTCTGAATATTTTACACAGAAAATAATCATATGTAAATTCTACACAGAATATATAAATCAAATGGATTTTGGGAGAGATGAAACCCTCCGGGAATTTGCCAATCAACAGCTAGAAAAATAAATTCTACAATTTTATTAAATCAAAGACAAAACCCTATAAATCAATTCTTCCACGACCCAAATTCGATTTCCTCCTTCTCAGAGGTTACATTTATAGTTTTTACATAAAAATTGACCTCCTCTTGAGGATCGAATTCTCCTAATTTAGATAAAATCCTAACTACATAATATCTTCCCTAAATCTATCAATTGAAGGCTAAATATGCTGAATCAAATCTAAAACTGTTCAATTTTCCTAGATACTAGCTCAACCCTATCTAGTACAACTGTAAATTGACAGCTAAAGGTACCAACAACTTTGCTTGTAATTTTTTTTGGATTTTTGGAATAATTAAGGAAGCCTTTTGTCTCTAAGCCTCATGCTCCTACATCAGACTCCCGAGGACAAAAATATTCATGGGCTCCTGTCCATGAGCTCCTCCACAGAACTTCCCAACTTCTGCAACATGGTTTCTGTCATCCAGGTAGCATCCTCAATTGGATGATCCCTCCACTTGATCAAATATTGAAAATACTCCTGTCCCCTGGTTTTCTTAAAAAAATTCTTGTCTAAGATCCTCTCTAGTTGTAATGTCTTTGCTATGGGTAGCTGTTTTACCCAGTCAATCTTTTCTTTATCTTCTGGTCTGTCATCTGTGCCAACTATTAGCCATCAGTAAATTTGGTCATAAGCAAATGATGGCTAAAACAGGCCTTGAGCCTTCAAGAGATCATTTTCATAGAAAATCAGTCATTCTTGAAGGCTGTTGTTCCTTTCGAAATATTGTTGTTCCTTTAGAAGAAATCCACCAAGTTAAACCTGTTGTTCCCTTTTGGAAACTGTTTCCTTAATAGAACCATTCTCATCATTTCTTTCACCCACTTTTGCCGTTATTTCATCCTCCATTTTCCCTGAAAAAGGCTCCTTTTCTCTCTCTCATTTTCCCTTCATTCTCCTCAAAAGCCCTTGAAATCCCTTTTAAACCATAAAACTCCTTGCTTATGGTTTAGAAAACCCTTCCTTTCCCTCTACCGAAACCTGAAAAACCCACAAAAAACCCATTAAAAACATTTAAAAACCTCTTCCGCCCCTTTTATACCTTAAGCCCTCGAGCGCCTAACCTTCCACTCCTTTTCTTCATATGCCCAAACCCCGCGATCGAGTGCTAAGTGCTCATCGCATCGTACCTCTATATATTGTATCACGCAATCGTTGATTCCTTACCTCGCTGCCCCTTTCCCATCGCCGATGCGATAAGCCTTCCTTCCATCAGCCCCTGGACACATACCCCTCCACGTGACCATACCCTAGCACCCATGTTAAATCCCCATCGCATCGGCTTCTCCATAAAACACCTGCCTTTCCTTCACATTTCGCCCGCTCCGATAACAATACCCCGATGAGTTCTACACCATAGATCCATAAGATCTAATGGCTCTTGTTCGCCCCGATAACCCAACTCTGCTGGGCCTACCATCCACTACATAAACCGCTCCCCCAATCCTACGCTGACACCTGGCCTCCACTTAACCAATCCACCGAGCACTTCTTTCCATCGCGCTCCCCCGTAACCGTTGGATTCCCCCCCCCCCCTAGATCCAACGGTCTACGGTCAATATCGCGTGATTTTTGTGTCCGAGATTTAATGTTCCAAAATCACGCGAAATAGGCGGTATTGCAGAGGCCATGCGGTGCATCACAATTGGACCGCGTTCATTTTATTGAAAACCACTTACTACCCAATCTTCACGCGAAAACCAGTATCGGTTTTCCAAATCCACCTTTTTTATTTTCACGCCATTAATCCTATTCAAACCTTCTCTATCTGGTTTCCACCATAGAAGCTCACCCCACTTCATTCACCTCCTCCGCACTGCTCCACAACCTCCGCCAAAGCCCTCTGTTGCAGTTAAACCAAGAAACACATGATTTCATAACCGGTTTGTCGTCGTGTGTAGGTTTAATGGTGGATTTATCCACAGGTCTCCCACAACCAAAGAAACAGTGGCTAAGGGGCTGAGGGGTCGAAATTCCAAGATTAATCAAATGTTTTATGGACATGATTACACATAAAACCCTCCAGCGCAGCAGGAAACCCATGCAGACACAAAGACAGGGAATATTAATGAAGATCAACAAAGAAATCAAAGGATTAAAGGTTAATACAGTCAGCAAAGGACAGAAAGCCCGAAAGATGATCAGAAGAAGCCTTAAAGCACAAATTAAAGGCAAATCAGTGCTTAAGGTGCTAAACAAGACAGATCAACAGAAGAAGAGTCTCAAATGACACCTACAGTCCTATTTTACCTCAAAATCACACACATTAAAGGCACAATCAGAGATATTTTGCCTCAGAAAGTAATTGACAGCCATCCTACGGACAAACCCTCTTTAAAACTGTCAGAGCAGTTATCAAGCAGACATGGGGCTACAGAACCTGAAATTTGACAGTTTACTTGTCCCAAATAGTCAATCAGAGTACTTGTGCTACTTTGGGTGTCAAAGAACACACTAAGGAGTTATTACCATGCCTACCAGAACTTGCATAAAACAGGAAAGGCTACCAAAATGATACAAAAAAGTTAATGCAACTGTCATTAAGAAGAATGGGCATTCAAGCACTCCTCCCACTCTGTCTTAATTCATATTTATTACCATTTCTACCATACTCTTCCTCTTTCACCTATAAGTATTCAAAGAAAATTCATTGTAATGGGTTGGAATATTGTTAATTTTTGAACTGTTGTTGAGTTAGAGTTACTGTGTAGTTGTAATATAGTAGGCTGGGAAGAGAAGAATTGAACTGTAAAAGTTGTTGGTCTCAAATTATGTAACTGGTTTTGGACATCAATACACTAGCAGATTCACTGGATCCTGATCTAAATCATTGGTGATGTGTTTCCCCATTGTTTTTGTTGCTTTCCTTATGTTTTCCACTCTGTTCACATTCTCTGATAAAGAGCAGTAAAATATAGTTTAGTATTTACTTCTAAAGTACCCTAATTCTAATTGGTAAGTTTTATCTGTATGTTTTCCTCTAAATGTGTATTTAAGAGTGATATCAATAGAGTATAACCAGTCAAGAAGGTTGGTGATCCCATGTCTTGCTGAGTAGAACTTGAGATACTATTCTTAAATGTTATTTTCATTGCATGCTAAGTAGAGTCTTAAGCAAGGAAGTCTATGGTTAGCCCTGTCCCTTGTTTGGTCTTAAAGAGTTGCTTTGAAGATTTCCCTTAAGAGTAGGCTGAAAGTAGGAAAGGTTTAAAGTCCTTGCTTGATCTAAGGTTGATTTTTACGTTTATCTTATATGTTTTTCTCACGAGTGTATGCCAAAAGTAGGTTAGGTTAAAAGTCCTTGCTTGATCTTAGGTTGCCTTTGTTCGTACATGTTGCTTCTTTCATTTCACTCCTTAATGTTCCATATCACAAATTCAACTTAAATGATCTTCTGATATAGATGACTTGCCCTTTGAAAACTCTTGGATAGTTGATGTGTGAGTAAACCCTTTTATGACTCCATATCCCAATGGTTTAGCACTCTTTGACCTATCTTCCCATGTTGAAACACCCTTCCACTTACTTCCTTCTTCACTCCCCATGACCTTCTCAGTTAATGATTCCCAACCAAAACAAAACAAACAACCCCTTGAACTTCATAACTAGCCTAATATCATAGCTAAAACATAAATAAATATCTTTGAAAACAATACTTACATAGAGAGATCCCTCTCTGAATCTAGAAGGGCTAGATCTTAGGATTCCAAAGCGGTTCTGATGTTGCCTTTTCATTTGGTATGCCAGTTGGCCAAATCACTAGGACCCCAACATAATGGTGACTCCACTGGGGAACATATTATGAGTAAACTGCTATCTTAGACATCCTTAAGAACTCATAAAACCCACGACAGCCTTAGGCTGGTAGTTAATTACTGTGGTGGACAGTGAATCATCTTGAACATTTGAAATCATCCACCTGGCGACTCCACAACTCTCAAAATACCAAATGACTCCACTGGTAGAAGACTCTGAACTGGTTGACAAGATACATTGACCTCTTTTCTGATTCACAAACATGGATTCAGATGCAGACCCAGAAGAAAAACTATTGACCAAGATGGAAAGAATGTTGTACATGTTTGGAAAAATAATGGATAGGTATGAGGCTAATTTCAATATTGAGGATCTAGAGCAGCCCATGCTTTTTCCAGATCAAGAACAAAATCAACCACTACAAGACCTAGACAATGAGCAAGGCATGTATGATAATCAAGAGTTTATAGAAGATGATGAGCAAGGTTACAGAGAAAACAATGAGGAAGACTGTCAAGAAATTCCTAATTGCCTACCTATATCTTGTACTATGCTGTTAAGAGAACTTCATGACAGAATGGAAAATACTTATAGTGATCAGTGCTTTGAGGAAACAAGTAGCCACTTAGAAAATGAAGAATCTGATGTGGAAGGAGAACCAACACATATAGGAACTCCCCCTCTAGATTATAACTCATTTCATATTACACAAGAAGAGTGACATCCTGATAATATAGGAAAAACAACTCATGAACCTTGGATCCAAACTGAGTGTCATAATAATCATGAGGAATTGTTTGAGACAGAAGAAGATTAGGAAACATGAGAAAATCCTCAAGGTATCCCTGCAAGCACAAATGAAGATCCCCTAGAAGAGGCTCAAGAAGACATCCAGCCTCCAAACCAGTTAACACAAGAGAAAGAGGACTGTTGTTCTTTTGTTCATCTTGAAAAAGAAAGCCCTCTTTTGACAGCAGAAGAATTTGATCAAATATTAAACAAACAGCCAGCCTCTGAAATATTTTATAAAACAAACACCTCTACTCATCTACCCATTGACCCTTGTTGTCTTGAACCAGAAAATAAACTTGTAGACCAGCTTAAAGAAAGACCTGCTGATAACCCAATATGCTTGATTGGCGAGATTGTTTATACTAATGATTGTCCAATTTTTGATCAGTCTGATGATGATGATGAACTTCAAACAGAAACTAATCATGCAGGTCAACCAACAGTTGATTGGTGTCATGAACTCCCTTATCATCATCTTGAAAGCATCAATCAACCAATCCAACCCATCAGAAACAACATTCACATAATTGGGAGCCAACAATCTTTCAGCTCAAAAGTGGAAGAGGAAAACAAAGAAGAATTTCTTGAGAATGATGAATATAAAGAACCTTCTCCTGAAAAGGTTGAGGTAATCAAAGAGACCCCTACTCAAGAATGCAATGACCTCTTCACTGAGTTCAGTCCATCAAATCAGAACAGACCAGGACTGCAAGAGGACAGCACTGCCAATTATGATGAGTCCTCCAGTTCAGATAATAATGAAGATGAGGAAGATTTATTTCTCAAAAGAATATTTTTCTTGATCTAGTGGAAGAGAAAATAATCCCGGCTAACCCTTATCTTTCAAATACTCACAACTAGGTATTATTTCAAGATCCCTATGCTGATTTTCTGAAGACATTTGAAGAAGGGATAAAAATTGTTAGAAGCAGTATATTAACAAAAGTCAGAAATTTTTTTAACACTGCTGCTAAAAAACAAGTGAGATGGGAGTGGCCCTGTCTGTCCTGCATGCTCAAAGAGATGAGAAAAGACTAGTCATGGAACCATCTGGTTGATTGGATGTATTGGAAAAGAGAGTTTGTTAGCTGAAAATGTAAATATTTTAGAGTTAGATTAGGGTAGGGAGGAATGTCAATAAAGCTCAGCTTGTGAGCATTTAGTTAGTTTTTTTTTTATTTTTTCTTTGAAAAAGAGAAATTGAAGGAAAATATAAAAATAATAGAAAAAGAGAAAAGAGGGCAGATATAAAAGAAGAAAGGTACAGCCCCATACCCAAAAAGAAAGAAAAAATCCAAAAGTGTGCAAGCCTAAATGCCATTACTAAAAGAAAACACTGCTATTTAGTCATTCAGCCCAATCATGACTAGATAGATTTCAATTTACTGCTGATAGGTTAGTGAAAAAGATTTGCCAAACTGTTTAATCTTGGCTTATCAGTAGATTAGATTAGGAAAGAAAAGAGTCGTTCAAACATACTCAAAATCTGAACCAAAGAATCAAAAGAAAAAATGGCTCTAATCAGATCAAAACCCGAGCCAAAGATACAAAGAGGACTGGTTCTAACATGCTAAAAACTTGAACCCGGAGAAGAAGAAGAAGACAACTCAAAGAGATCAGAATTAGAGCTGAAAGAAAGAATGAGGGATGCTTGTAATTTTCAGATCTTAAGCCTTCACAGTTTGTTTTAATTTTCTGCAAATAAGTCTATGTGCAACTGGTTTCTTGGCCATGGACACTATAGCAAATCAGACAACTTAATCCTGGTTTGACTGTGTTTTCAATTTATGTTTTAGAATATAGAGAATGCAAATCTGTTAGACAGTTTAATCCTGGCAGATAGTAGATTAGGTAGAGAAGCTATGAGTTCAACTGTTTAATCTGGACTCATGGATAAATAAGGGTAGATTTAGATTAGATTTTTCCTGTTTTAAAAAAGAATAAAATGTTGATGTTTAAGGTCTGCAAGTCCAAATGCACCTTCTGAAGAAAAAATGTTAGGGAGTAGGCTGTGTAGGT
Organism: Pinus albicaulis; assembly: GCA_034641835.2. Taxonomy (NCBI): domain Eukaryota; kingdom Viridiplantae; phylum Streptophyta; class Pinopsida; order Pinales; family Pinaceae; genus Pinus; species Pinus albicaulis. The sequence continues at coordinate 54,738,760 of CM076580.1, read as the reverse complement.
AGAATGATTGGGAGAATTTGTTTGTTGATATGAAATACTGATCATCCTTTCTAAAGCAGCATGATCAATGAAGAAGAGGTTGTCATGGATGAGGCACGGGTCTACATCCTAGAGATCAGATTCTGAAGATTCTTGACACCTCAAAGGAGCTTCCATCCCCAAGTGGAGCCACTGTTAGCCATCAGTAAATTTGGTCATAAGCAAATGATGGCTAAAACAAGCCTTGAGCCTTCAAGAGATCATTTTCATAGAAAATCAATCATTCTTGAAGGTTGTTGTTCCTTAAGTGTTGTTCCTTTTGAAATATTGTTGTTCCCTTAGAAGAAATCCACCAAGTTAAACTTTTTGTTCCCTTTTGGAAATTGTTTCCTTAACAACATCAGTCTCATCATTTCTTTCACCCACTTTTGCCCTTATTTCATCCTCCATTTTCCCTGAAAAAGGCTCCTTTTCTCTCTCTCATTTTCCCTTCATTCTCCTCAAAAGCCCTCGAAATCCCTTTTAAACCATAAAACTCCTTGCTTATGGTTTAGAAAACCCTTCCTTTCCCTCTACCGAAACCTGAAAAACCCACAAAAAAGCCATTAAAAACCTTTAAAAACCTCTTCTGCCCCTTTTAGGCCTTAAGCCCTCGAGCACCTAACCTTCCGCTCCTTTTCTTCATATGCCCAAACTTCGTGACCGAGCACTAAGTGCTCATTGCATCGCACCTCTATATATCACATCGCGCAATCACTGATTCCTTACCTCGCTGCCCCTTTCCCACCGCCAATGCGATAAGCCCTCCTTCCATCGGTCCCTGGACACATACCCCTCCACATGACCATACCCCAGCGCCCATGTTAAACCCCCATCGCATCATCTTTTCCATAAAACACCTGCCTTTCCTTCACATTTTGCCTGCTCCGATAACAATACCCCGATGAGTTCTACGTCGTAGATCCATAAGATCTACGACTCTCGTTCGCCCCGATAACCCAACTCTGCTGGGCCTACCATCCACTACATAAACCGCTCCCCCACTCTTACGCTGACACCTAGCCTCCACTTAACCAATCCACCAAGCACTTCTCTCCATCGCGCTCCCCCGTAGCCGTTGGATTCAACCCCCCCCCAGATCCAATGGTCTACGGTCAATATCGCGTGATTTTTGCGTCCGAGATTTAACGTTCCAAAATCGGGCGAAATAGGCAGTATTGCAGAGGCCACGCGATGTATCACAATTGGATCACATTCGTTTTATTGAAAACCACTTACCGCCCAATCTTCATGCGAAAACCATTATCGGTTTTCCAAATCCACCTTTTTTATTTTCGCGTCATTAATCCTGTTCAAAACTTCTCTGTCTGGTTTTCGCCATAGAAGCTCACCCCGCTACATTCACTTCCTCCGCACTTCTCCACAACCTCCGCTAAAGCCCTTTATTGCAGTTAAACCAAGAAACACAGGATTTCATAACCGGTTTTTCGTCATGTGCAGGTTTAATGGTGGATTTATCCACAGGTCTCCCACAGCTGAAGAAACAGTGGCTAAGGGACCGAGGGGTCGAAATTCCAAGCTTAATCAAATGTTTTACGGACATGACTACACATAAAACCCTCCAGCGCAGCAGGAAACCCATGCAAACACAAAGAGAGGGAATATTAATGAAGAACAACAAATAAATCAAAGGAATAAAGGTTAATACAGTCAACAAAGGAAAGAAAGCCCGAAAGATGATCAGAAGAAGCCTTAAAGCACAAATGAAAGGAAAATCAGTGTTTAAGGTTCTAAACAAGACAGATCAACAGAAGAAGAGTCTCGAATGACACCTACAGTCCTATTTTACCTCAAAAGCACGCAAATTAAAGGCACAGTCAGCGATATTTGGCCTCAGAAAGTAATTGACAGCCATCTTGCGGACATACCTTCTTTAAAACTGTCAGAGCAGTTATCAAGCAGACGTGGGGCTACAGAACCCGAAATTTGATAGTTTACTTGTCCCAAATAGTCAATCAGAGTACTTGTGCTACTTTGGGTGTCAAATAACACACTAAGGAGTTATTACCATGCCTACCAGAACTTGCATAAAACAGGAAAGGCTACCAAAATGATACAAACAAGTTAATGCAACTGTCATTAAGCAGAATGGGCATTCCAACACTCCTCCCACTCTGTCTTAATTCATATTTATTACCATTTCTACCATAATCTTCCTCTTTCACCTATAAGTATTCAAAGAAAATTCATTGTAATGGGTTGGAATATTGTTAATTGCTGAACTGTTGTTGAGTTAGAGTTACTGAGTAGTTGTAATATAGTAGGTTGGGAAGAGAAGAATTGGACAGTAAAAGTTGTTGGGCTCAAATTATGTAACTGGTTTTGGACATCAATACACCATCATATTCAGAGGATCCTAATCTAAATCATTGGTGATGTGTTTCCCCATTGTCTTTGTTTCTTTCCTTATGTTTTCCACTCTGTTCACATTCTCTGATAAAGAGCAGTAAAATATAGATTAGGATCTACTTCTAAATTACCCTAATTCTAACTGGTAAGCTTTATCTATATGTTTTCCTCTAAATGTGTATTTAAGAGTGACATCAATAGAGTATAACCAGTCAAGTAGGTTGGTGAGCCCATGTCTTGCTGAGTAGAACTTGAGATACTGTTCTTAAATGTTATTTTCATTGCATGCTAAGTAGAGTCTTAAGCAAGGAAGTCTATGGTTAGCCATGTCCCTTGTTTGGTCTTAAAGAGTTGCTTTGAAGATTTCCATTAAGAGTAGGTCGAAAGCAGGAAAGGTTTAAAGTCCTTGCTTGATCTAAGGTTGCTTTTTACGTTTATCTTATATGTTTTTCTCATGAGTGTATGCCAAAAGCAGGTTAGGTTAAAAGTCCTTGCTTAGTCTTAGGCTGCCTTTGTTCTTACATGTTGCTTCTTTCATTTCACTCCTTAATGTTCCATATCACAAATTTAACTTAAAAGATCTTCTAATATAGATGACTTTCCCTTTGAAAACTCTTGGATAGTTGATGTGTGAGTAAACCCTTTTATGACTCCATATCCCAATGGTTTAGCACCCTTTGACCTATCTTCCCATGCTGAAACACCCTTCCACTTACTTCCTTCTTCACTCCCCATGACCTTCTCAGTTAATGATTCCCAACCAAAACAAAACAAACAACCCCTTGAACTTCATAACTAGCCTAATATCATATCTAAAACATAAAGAAATATCTTTGAAAACAATACTTACATAGAGAGATCCCTCTCTAAATCCAGGAGGGCTAGATCTTAGGATTCCAAAGCAGTTCTGATGTTTCCTTGTCATTTGGTATGCCAGTTGGCAAAATCACTAGGACCCCAACACCACCATCTTCATATCTGTACAAATCAGAAACATTGAATATTGGAGATATTCCAATATCAGATGGTAATTCAATTTCCTAAGCATTTGCAGAAAACTTTCTCAGTATCCTGCATGGTCCTATATTTTTGAATTTTAAATTGTTATACTCCCTCTTTGGAAATATTTCTTTTCTTAAGTATGCTAAAACCAAATCACCAACTTCAAAATTAACTTCTCTTTTTCTCAAATATGCTCTGTTTTTGTACTTGATGTTGCTATCTTGTAGCTGTTGCTTTACCTGTTCATGTATTGCTTGAATTTCTGAAGCAAACTCCTCTGCTTCAACACTTCTCATTTATGCTTTTCCCAAGTTCCTTAATTCAGATACTCCTCTTGGGTGCATTCCATAAACTATATGGAATGTACTCTATCATATACTTCTTTTAGGTGAATCATTATATGCATACTCTGCCTGTGGTAAAATATGATCCCATTTTTTAGGATGTTCTCCTGCGAGACTTCTCAAAAGACTATCCAAACTCATGTTCACTACTTCAGTCTGCCCATCAGTCTAAGGGTGATAAGCTAAGCTAAAACTTAGTTTAGTACCAAGCTTCTTCCACAATGTCCTCCAAAAATGACCAACAAATCTGGTGTCTCTATCAGAGACAATACTTTTAGGTAACCCATATAATCTGACAATCTCCTTGAAAAACAAATTAGCAACATGAGTAGCATCACTGGTTTTATAACATGGAATAAAATGTGCCATTTTTGGAAATCTGTCAACTACAACATAAATTGCATCATTCCCTCTCTGTGTCTTAGGCAATCCTAAAACAAAATCCATACTTACCATATCCCAAGGTCTGTCTGGAATAGATAATGGAGTGTACAAACCTGCATTTTGACTTTTCCCTTTTGCATATTGACAAATTTTACAATTCTTCACATACTTTTCCACTTCAAATCTCATCTTTGGGCAAAAATAAAAATGACTTAGTTGTATGATAAGTCTTATCAACACTAAAATGTCCAGCAAGTCCACCACTATGTTTCTCCCTGATTAAATTTTCTCTCATAGAATAATTTGGTATGCATAACTGATTTCTTTTGAACAATAAACCCTCTTGCAAGAAATAATCTAACCACTGACTTCTGTCTATCAAAACAGGATTACAACATGCTTCAAATGCTTCTTTGAAATCCAAATCTGTCTTATAGATTTCTTTACGAAAATCAAAACCTAACACTTCAATTTGACTTTCTTGAACAAGAATGCTTTTCCTACTCAAGGCATCAACTACCTTGTTTGCTTGACCACCTATATGCTTCAATACAAAGTTAAAACTTTGAATATATTCAACCCATTTTGCATGTTTTTTATTCAATTTAGGTTGTTGCATAATATACTGTAAAGCGTTATTATCTGAATATAGCACAAATTCTTTAGACATTAAATAATGTCTCCACTTCTTCAATGACTTTACAATTGCATAAAATTCCTTGTCATAAGAAGAGTACTTCCTCCTTGTCTCATTCATCTTCTCACTGACATATGCTACAGGTCTATCTTCTTGACTTAATACAGCTCCAATAGCCTCCCCACTGGCATCACATTTTACTTGAAATGGTTTGTTAAAATCAGGCAAAACTAAGACAGGTTTCTCAGTTATATTTTCTTCAAGAACTGAAAATTCCTTTTAGCTTCAGCAGCCCACTTGAATGGTTGTTTGTCCTTCTTTATGGTTTCAATGATAGGTGCATTGATCTTACTAAAATTCCTTATGAATTTTCTATAAAAACTAGCAAGACCATGGAAACTTCTTACCTCAAAAACACTTTTAGGTGAAGGCCACTCCACAATTGCCTTTATCTTCTTTGGATCCATTTTTAATCCTTCAACAGAAACAACAAAACCTAGATATACCAATTCTTCTTTCATGAATGAACATTTCTTTAAATTTACCAGTAATTTCTCTTGATGTAACTTCCTTAAGACATAATTAAGATGTCTCAGGTGTTCTTCTTTTGTTTTGTTGTAAATTAATATATCATCCAGATATACTATTGCAAATTTACCAATAAATTCCTTCAATACTTCATTCATAAGCCTCATAAATGTACTAGGTGCATTTGATAAACCAAAAGGCATTACCATCCATTCATACAATCCTTCATTTGTTTTAAAGGCTGTTTTCCATTCATCTCCTTCCCTTATCCTAATTTGATGATACCCACTTTTCAAATCTAGTTTTGAAACATATCTTGCTCCACTCAAATAACCCATCAAATCTTCAATTCTAGGTAAAGGAAATCTATACCTGATTGTTATCTTGTTAATTGCTCTTGAATCAGTGCACATTCTCCAACCTCCATCTTTCTTCGGACTTAATACTGTAGGTACTGCACAAGGACTCAAGCTTTCTCTAATCAAACCTTTGTCAACCAATTCCTGTACTTGCTTTCTGATTTCTTCATTTTCTGTAGGAGTAATTCTGTAAGCTGCCTTGTTTGGAAAATTTGATCCTGGAATCAAATCTATCTGATGGTTGATTCTTCTTATAGGTGGTAATTCATCAAGAAAATCATCCACAATAATATCACAATAGTTCTCCAACATTTCTTGAATTTCAATTGGCAAATCAGAAATTTTAGTAGAATTAAATACTACCTTAGGTTTGCAAAATAGAGCAAAATTTACCTCATCATCTTCAATCTGCTACAATTATTCTTTTCCACTCAACAATAAAGCCTTTGGATCAGATTTTTTACATGATGCATCTTCTTCTTCCATAGGTAACAATGTTTGATTCATACCATCTTTGAAAAACTTGTAAGTGCTTCTCTTTCCATCATGTACTGTTGCTCTGTCATACTACCAAGGTCTACCAAGCAATATGTGACACACATCCATAGGCATCACATCACACATGATTTTATCTTTGTAACTGCCCATTTGCAATTCTATTTCACATTGTTCCTTTACTATCAGTTGATGTCCCTTCTGAAGCCATGACACCTTGTAGGGTGTTGGATGTTCCCTTGTCTTCAATTTGAACTTCTTCATCACCTCTGTAGAGACCAAATTATCTGTACTGCCACTATCAATTACCAATTGACAGCATTTCCCTTGAACTTTGCACACACTTCTGAACAAATTATTTATCAGTGTTGGTTCAACAACTTCCTTTGTTTGTTTTAACAAAACCTTGTTAACCACCAAACATTCTCCTTTCTCCGGCACAATTTCTTTCTCTGTTATAGGCAACTTTGCTGCTTCTTCTTCAGTCTGAGCAACAATTTCATTTCTCTGATTTTTTCCCACATTCTCTGGACATTCATAGGCTCTATGTCCTAATTTGTTACATCTGTAACATTTGACTTCTCTTCCTCTGTTTCTGCCTCCTCTTCCTCTGTAAGGACTCTTTATGCCACTTGTATCACCTTCTGTGGGTGCATACTGAGGTGAGCTGCTACTAGCTCCATCTCTTGGTGCTATAGATCTTCCTCTACCACCTTGACTTCCTCTTCCTCGGAAAGTACCTCTTCCTTTGGCAGATTGATTTCTTATGAGTTTTTCTTCACCTTTTAAGGCCATTTGGTAAGCCCCTTCTACTGTTTTAGGAGACAATATACTTATCTCATCTTGAATTTCCATTCTGAGACCATTTATGTACCTGGTAATCTTCTCTACTGTATCTTGAATTTGTCCTGCTCTTATGCTCACTTTGTAAAATTCTTCTATGTATTCTTTTACTGTCATTAATCTTTGTCTAAGATTCTACATTTGTCTAAATAATGAAAGTTGATAATCACTAGGAAAAAACTCACCTCTCAACTTTGCTACCATTCTGTTCCAATTCTTGATTGGTTGCTTACCAACTCTCCTTCTTTCTGCTTGCACTCCATCCCATCAAAGTGTTGCATGTCCTTTCAACCTTGTGACATCAAACTTAACTCTCTTTTCTTCACCCATCTCTTCATAATCAAAGCATTTATTCATTTCATTGATCTAGTTTATCAACTCTTCTGGATTCAATGCTCCTGCAAAAGCTGATACTTCAAGTCCAGGCTTGGATGTAGATCCTAAAACTGATTTAAAGAATCTAATATCAGGAGTAAGCTCAACATTTTCTTCTTCTTCTTCTTCAGCTTCAGGTTCACTGACATCTTCAGGATCTCTCTGTTGTCCTGCTTCCATTGCTTCCAATCTAGCTTGAATCTGCTGCATAGTCTCTAGTACTTCAACATCTGCAACTGGTCTACCTCTTCTTCTACCAGCACCACCTCCTCTACCAATTCTGACAGCCATGTTGGGTTTCTTTTTCTGACTTTTGGAAGCTTGTTCAGTGTCTGGAAAATGCTCTGAAGACTGCTCTGATACCAGAAATGATGGCAGTGTGGGTGCAGGCGTTAAGGAGAGCTGTTCAAATTTAGTTACAATGATTTCTAATTCAGGAGGAATTTGTTCCTGAACCTTATTTCCACTCTCGGTCATCAAAATTTATTAAGTTTGATTGATAAAGCTAATAAAATGACTTGCAGAAGAAAAATTCCCTTTACCCTTCGGAAACATTATTTCACTTTTAAACAATGTTAAACCTTTCGGAAGAATTTCAGGTCTCAATCACTTAATAAAGCTCTTTTTGAAACAATATTAAAACCTTCGGAAAAAATGTTAAAAACCTTCGGAATCAATGTTTAAAAACCTTTGGAAATGGGGTTTCGGATTTCAAAACACTTTAATAAAATTCTATTGCAATCATCTGTCGGGTCCTTACCTTTTTATAAACTCCGTGTAACTCCCGACGCGAACACCGTCGGATCTCCGATTTTTACAATCGGATGGTTATCTCGTTCCAACAGCCCCTACACTTTAGCAACCAAAAGTCACGCGAAACTGGCGGTTTTTCCACTGTGACGTGTCACAATCTTATTCGATCGCGTTCAAATAGAAAAAAACTACTCGCATGCCAAAAGCTGTGCGAACACAGTGACTGGTTTTCTCCCAAAACCGCTTGGTCTACAAAATTTTGTTTTCAAACGCGTTTAAACACAGATTTTCGTTGTTTTTCCATTTTCCCTTTAGTTTCTCTAGAAACCTCCTTTCCACTCTGTAATTCAATCAACATAGATCATTTGTCGACTATTCAATCTCAAGCCAAAGAACCAGAATCCCTTCAATTTCCTCTGAATATTTTACACAGAAACTAATCATATGTAAATTCTACATAGAATATATAAATCAAATGGATTTTCGGAGAGATGAAACCCTCCGGGAATTTTCCAAGCAACAATAGATAAATAAATTCTACAATTTTATTAAATCAAAGGCAAAACCCTCTAAATAAATTCTTCCACGCCCCAAATTCGATTTCCTCCTTCTCAAAGGTTACATTTATAGTTTTTTACATAACAGTCGACCTCCTTTTGAGGATTGAATTCTCCTAATTTAGATAAAATCCTAATTACATAATATCTTCCCTAAATCTATCAACTGAAGGCTAAATATGCTGAATCAAATCTAAAACTGTTCAGTTTTCCTAGATACCAGTTCAACCCTATCTAGTACAACTGTAAATTGACAGCTAAAGGTACCAACACCTTTGCTTGTAATTTTTTTTGGATTTTTGGAATAATTAATGAAGCCTTTTGTCTCTAAGCCTCATGCTCCTGCATCAGAATGTCCTAATTTTCACCTACATAACCCTCTTTTTTACCCTTTGTTTTACAATTCGAAGACCTTTATTTACACATTCCCGTGTTTCTATTATCGTAATCTTGAGAATATGAGTATAGATTTGCTTATTCTTCAAAATGTTGATAGGTTAAACTTTAATGTGTAAAATGATTTAATTTACAGTATTCCTAAGGTCTTTTATTCTCTATGAGTCATTAATCCATGTGAAGTGTAGTATGGTACTTGAAACGAAGAAACTATATATATTTTAGGATCCCTGCACTAGTTTGAGGATTCTTGCACCAAGGTTAAAGGTGTAGACTGTTCGATAGAAGGCCAACTACGGACCAACTAGAAAGTAAAACATGTTGTTAGCAATTTTCTAGGATCATGATTGAAGAAAAAGAACATTTATCCCCCCTTAGTCTTCATCAATGAACTCGTATGCATAACCATTTTTATAAAAGAAACCAACATGATTTGGAACAAATCTTAATGATCAACTGATAGTCTACCTGGAGTCTACTGCTAGGAGATTATTGTAACTCAGTTTTATTTTGCTTTGTATAGTGAATGACTCGATTATATTCAAAATATAAAATGTAAAATATCTATATAATGTGATCCATGATAGGAATTAGGTTAGTGATATTGTGGGTCAATGTACTATTATATTGAGGATTTTGTGTCACTTAGATCAATTTGGGGTTGGACTACTGTGCTTAAGATGTACAAAGGACTAGGATTTTCTTGATAAAAAGGGAAAATGCCAGGTTCTCCTTATATTATTGTAATATCTTGTTAATGGTTTTCATTGGTCTATAGTTTAACTTCTTTTTAAAGAGGGTACAAGCTGGTTGCTTTGGGCCCAACTAGTCCAAATCATTACTCCTCTATTAGATAGCATTGTGTGGTTTTCTTTTGAAATAGACCACTGTGGCATGCATATTAACTTACCGAGCATTGTATTCTTCAATAAATTGCTCAATATTATTTCATTTCTTTGTAAGTTCTATGTTATTATGTGAATAAATGAAATTTATGTGGCTTGGGGACATTTAAAGCCTAGATCTAAGAAGTAATTGTTGCATATATTCAAGATCCTCTTGTATTATTATTATTTGAGTCAAGTTGTGTGCAGATCGACTCCTGGGAATAACTTATTCTTCTTTTTAATATTTGATTATATGATATTCTAGCTCGGGTTTTCCTTCTGTATTTTATAGCCCCGAGTCTAAGAGACTTTTGAAGAAAACTAGGATTTAACATTGATCTACAAAAGACTCTTTTCCTTGAAACCTTTTTCTCCAATGTTATATACTCTGGGTTGTATGAGATCCACCTTGGTAATAATTATTCCTTATTATATATGATTGAGTGACTATAAAAACCTTCACTTGAAGTTATTTTTGTGGGTATTGACATCTTCAATTTGAGGGATTTGAAAGATATCATGATCTAATAGTAGTATTTAATAAGATCTCCCTCTAAAATATTTGAGTTGTTTTAGATCCAAAACATGGAGGGCATCCTGATTCTTTTCAAAGATCTCGTGATACAAGTTATGAATGAAGTAACACTAATGTTAATAAACCCTAATCCTTTCGAATCGAGTCATATTCAATGGTTACAATGTATATTTAAGTGTAGTCTTGATTTTAATTATTTTCCTTGCCTGAGACTTGCTTACTATTATAGTTTTGTTCTCTTTGTTTAAGTAATGAAGCCATATTGAGGGTAAATACTCATATATCCTAGCCATTGTGGATTAATTGGTTTCCAACAAGTTTTCTTTTGGATACAGTGTGACTAGTCAGTGAATGCAATTGATTACATTTTGTTATTTATTTTTTTAGTTGGTACATGCATGGAATAGGTAACATTGATGTTTCAAGTGGAAAAGTATAGAGGGGTTTGTTGAGAATTGGTATATTTTTTACCATTTTTCCTTCAGAACTTGGTTCTTATTTTTAACATTGGTTTTATTTTCTTCCTCTTGCAAATATTTCTCTTAGGCACATTTTCAGATCTTTGATTTGGGATATCTTCTAGTTTAAGAAAATAGAACTGAGTGTGAAATTTTTGTTATACAAGTCTATGAATTTGATAAATTACAACATAAGTTCCACACTTTAGTTTTCAAAGCATAGAGAGTGAGGAGTTGAAGTAGTGTGGGAAGTAAACGCACAAGAGAGTGAGGAGTTGAAATAGCACATGAATATTTTGAAGACCTGTGTGGATTTCTCTAAGCACTCTTTTTGGATTGTTTGATTGAGGCCTGTGTTATTTTCAAGTTTCTTGAACATTTATTTGGCTTGAAGACTTAGTTTTCTTGATGAGTTGAAGAGAAGAGTAGCAAGTACCTAAATTGATCAATGTGTTTTTCTTTAATAAAGTTTTCATAACGTTAGTGTAGGAGATGAGAATGGAGTTTTACATCTTGATCTCAGAACTTAGAAGATTAATAACATTGGTTTGGAGAGAGGAGTAACTTTTGCATAGTTTATGGAGTCTCTTAGCATTACTAATGTTACATATGGAAGCTTACAAGCCTTGGATTGATAAACAAGGGTTGAGTAATCTATATAGACAGTATTAACACCCAAAATTTTAGCGTTGTTGTCGGGGAGGCACTTAGAGAGATTCTGGTAATTTTTTATTGAATTCTTTGTCAACAGTAGAGGTGAGTTATTTGTTATTTTTTTCAGTAGGCGTGCTTCTATTTCCGCTCTTTTTAGGAATATAATTTTTATTGATATAAGGGTGAATTTTATTTTTGAAGGGATTTTATTAGGTATATGTTTTAGAATAACTGCAACATTCATTTGATCGGAATTTTTATAGACCAAAAAGTAGTTTTCACAGATCATTTGGTTTTCTGATTTTGTTTTTTTCCCTTTTAATATGAATGACTAAGAGGGGTAGGGGTCCTAAGCCTAGGAAAGGTAAAGGTAGGGTTGATAATTTGGAAATCTTAATTTCGCCAAGTGGGCATGTTGCAGGTAACATATCTAGGAATATATAAATAAATGAAGCTGGTACCTTACATCATGATGATGGAAACAATGATTTGGGAGTATCTCAACCAGTGCCAATGAAGAAGGTGACTTTTGTAGCTGGGAAATCAGATTAAGAACAAAATCAACCTTCACATATTATAAAAAACAATTTTCTTGGAGGTAAGAAGATGACCTAATACGAGGATGGCACCGGTGAAGGGGTTGCAGAAAAAAATGTGCAAAATGATCAAAAGGGAGAACTTACCTTTGGGTTTTCAATTGTGGACCCTGATGCAATCATGCAAATGAAGAATATTCCACCTTTGGTAATCTCTCACATTTATGGTAAGGTACATGAATACCCTGATGCTTTTAATTTTTAATTTTATATACTATGTAGAAGTTATGACTATTGTTTGGATGCCCATAAGCTAAGGTTGTTCCCTGCTACTCATAAAGACTAGGCCTTGTGATGGTTTATGGGGATGGGGGGAAACACTACACAAATACAATTAATTCATCATAACCTACATGTCACATGCTAAATTTGGTTACCAGTTGATTTCACGTTATACTCTAGTTTTCAAGTACCACCAACAAGAAAAAAGATTACTAAATAATTATCTATTGTTCCTTTCTTTTCTCTCTGAATTAGCCATACATTCAAAAGAATAGTTTACATAAATAGTTTCCAACAATAATAGATAGTATGTAGAATGTTACTACCAATGTAAACCAAAATACTTATATGTTCAAGATTAGCTAGGTTTCCACAGGAAATCACTAGGGAAAGGAGAATTCTCCTCCCAACCATTGAGCACGATATTTCACTAGATATCCCCCCGGGCCAATTTCCCTTCAGAACAATCTTCCTTGGATAGAGACCACACAAGTCTGCACGGAAACTCCACTTGTCCAACCAACTCAATAATTTCTTTCCCAAAACTTTCACAGACTCACAGGTTTGTACAAAGATTCTATTGGCCATAACCATTCTAATAATTTCTCCATGGAAGCGTCGACTTGCCTTACCTAAATAACGTCTTATCTGAGCTAATAAGTTATCTTCTCCTCTTTATTGATTGCCTTAAATATTTTTCCTTTCATACCCTCTTGGATCTATTTTCCCAACTGGGATATTTATCCCTAGGGAGAGGAGTAATTGTTCCTTAATTGTATGATAGGTAAATCCTCATTTAGCATGTTCAACTTGACCATAACTAATATTGTTAATTTGATAAAAATAAAAATAAATATATTTTTCTAACATTATAGCAGGCCTTCTATAGCCTAGAGTTTGCCAATGTTGTTTTTTTTAGTAAAAGTAAATTAAAAATATTTACTTATTCTTTGTGGGGTTCTACAATGTTTACTCTCTTGAGTTGAGTGAGAGGTTTTCCTCAATTGGTGCCTTGGCACATATTTCCAAGAGGAGTGGTGGTCCACAAAGAGACAATAAATATCATATTTATAGTCACAAAATTATTAACAAAATATGCTCACTCCATTTGAGTATCATGAAAAAAGATAAATCTAGTTAAATTATTGACTCAAAATTCACTCACAACTTTTGAAAGGAATTGTTTCACAAAGTGGGAACCTCATTAACCACAAGTATCTCATACAATCCAATGAAGAATGGACAAAGTGGTAAAAAAATGCCTTGAAAGATATTTGAAGAACTTTGTGAATGACTGTGAATTGCGGTGACATAAATGGTTACACCTAGCATAATTTTGACACAACACTACCTATCACACGTAAACAAAAAGGACTCATTTTAACACTTTATATGAATAACTAACATTGTCAATTAAAAAAAATGTTGTTGTCAATTTCAAACTTCCTAATGTAAAAAATTATCTAATCACTTGTGGTGAGATCCTTGGAATCCTAAAGAATAATCTTGAATGAGAAAGTAATGAGATTCAAGAAAGTATTCTACACTAATGAAAAATAATTTATCTTAGAATGTGTTGATTATGCTCATGTTAGGTCTCAATAACACAATATTTCTAACAGCATTGATTTTCAATTATTATTAATTTTTGAAAACTAAAGAGAGAGCTACACAAAATTCTCTCTAAACTTATTAATAAAAAACAAAAAACATTTTCCTAGGGGTAACTCAATTTTTAATCAAAGTAATGTGAAATATGTGAAAACTAAGAGATCCAAGGTTCAAGCCCCCTTGTTTGTGACCTGGTTTATGGAGAGGAGGCCAGGCCATAGAACCCTAGAGGTTTACAAGTAATGAAGTTTACTAGTATTTACATGTCAAGCGGGCTCCTGGGTTCTTTTCGGATACAAAAAAAAAAAAAAAAAACTTATAAACACAAAATATTAAATAAATCAATTATTTTTTTTTAAATCATTAATTCAAAATCAATATAAATAAATAATTATTAATTACATAATTACTATATACATTAATAATAACATGAATGAAAAATAAATTAACATACATACATACATATATATATATATATATATATATAATATATGTATGTATATATTTACAAGGTAATTTAAATCTCTAAAAATATATTTAATTTCTTCATATTTAATATACTCAACATTAAAACAAGTGAAGTAGCTAGTACGTACCGCTTAGTTTTAATATAGCTATAAATTGGAGTGTGGATTGTTGAGAGGTTGTGAGTTGATTTGTTAAATTCTTCACTAAAAAAAAGATATTAAAGTGAAAATGTTGTGCTAAAGTGCTGCTTTATTTCATTGGAAATTTTTTGTCCCAATTGATATGGAAAAACTTAGTTTCCAGTGAATGAGATGTTAACTCCAAGAAATATTTTCAAAGGCACACAAGTAATGAAAGGAAAGTGGATCAATGTACTAAAATTTAAGACATTTAATATTTAATTTAGTTTAAATATAACTAAATTAAAAGACATCACTTAAGGAAACCTTAATGACAAAATCGAGTTAAAATTTAAACACACTTATAATAATATCAATAGTAGTTCAGCAACCACAATTCATAGCACCTATGCCCGACAATTCTGAAAGTTCCTAGATTGATCGTAAGATGGTAGATAACAGTTAAATGCAAAATCCAACTAAAATTGGATATTGAGAGGGACAAATGAGTATTGACTTTGACCTGAAAAGGAATCTAACCTCATGTACTTGATAGATCAACTAAGAAAGTTTTTGACTCTCAAGAAAAGTTGGATAAAAAACCATGGCCAAATATGTGTGTCCCAAGTGAATCCTATGCGTTTCTCTTACTCCTTTTGGTCCATTTCCTCATAAAATTATTTTCCTTGATGAATAAGTTGTGTTTCATGAAGAGAAGATCAATTATCTAATAGCCAACAAGACAATACAAACCATACTACTAGTTTTGCCATATTTAAACTGTATTTTGTTCTTACCATTGAAATTATGATAAATATATGTACAAAACATCCACAAAACATCGTAACATGAAGTTCGAGGTAATAAACGTTCAGGGTAATAAACTTCCACCGGAGCCATTAAATTTTCCTTAATATTTGTTCATTCACCTAGCCACAAAATTTGTTGAACATGACCTCTAAAGGAATATAAACTCATGTACTTGATAATCTAAGACTTTTTGTTGAATCTCAAACAAAGTTGGATAAAAAGGCACTTATGTTTGTTCTTCCACATGCAACTCTGTGTGTTGAAAGGAAATCCTCTATGTTGTTGTTGCTATTTTTTGTTCATTTCCTCAGAAAATTGTTTCCCTTGATGAATAACTTGTGTCTCATGACAAGAAGATCAATTATGTGATAACTAACAACACAATGAATGATATTGTTATATTTTCCATATTTATACCATATTTTTATTTTACCATAGCATTCATGATACATGTATGTAAAAAACATCATAACACAGTTCGGGGTAATAAACTTTCATCAAAATTGTTAAAGTTTCTATAGTAATAGGTTATTCACGTAAGCATAAAAAGTATAATTGTTGTAGAGGATAGATCGCATGGAAACCAAGCATGAAGATAAAAATGAAGTTTCCTGCTAGCAAATATGAACAAATTCAAATTCTTGCCGATTAAAAAACTCAAATATGGATGAAAATATAAACTCAACCCAAAAAAGTTCAAACCATACCTTTGAGAAAAAGGAACAACTTAACTCAAGAGCTCAATACCTTTGTGTAGCAACATAACCTTGTAAACCACAAGAGTTGTAATTTCAAGCATAACTATCACATTGCCTCGAGTCAAGCATTAAATTCAAAAAAGTCTGATCTAGACTAAAATTCTTAACAAAAAATTATTCAGTTATGAATTATCAATAAAAAAATAAGTGTACAAGGCCATACAATCCAAAAGATTGTTGTAGGAGTTTCATTGAAGGTAACACTTAATAAGTTCAAGTCACCAATTGTGAACCTACAATCAACATTGACAAGGACATCATTTGGCTTGGGATCCAAATAAAATACATTTTCTACAATACAATATAGCTCCAAAAATTAGAATATAAGTGCTCAATATGCAACATGATTTTCAACATCAAACATGCATGAACATGTCATCAAATCTTATGTGAACCCCACACACTATAAAATATATATTTTGGGACAATAAATAAATGTTAAGATCGTGTAAGAAAATATTCAATGGCAAAAGGGCATTGGTTTATCCATTATGAAAAAATGGAAATTCTACAACAGAGTCAAACTGAACTTGTATACAAAATCCACAACACATGCAAAAGTTCATGACTATGGATACTGTAAATGTGTGCCACTATAGTCAACCTTGTACCATAAGAGGAACTTTAGAAGCTCACAAAAGGTGTCATTTCTCATACTGGAAACCAAAAGAGCAACAAGGATAATTGATGATGTTCTGGTGTCAAATCATCATCAACCTTTATAATCTATTGTAGGTCTGACTCTATAAATTCAAATACCACATAAATGTATTTGAATTCTCTGTGTGATGGAGGTAGCATTCTCTCAGTGAGGGAAGTAGCATAAATGTCAGGATGTGGTAGCATGATATGCTTAATTTATACAACAATATGATATTATAAATGCTCAAAAATATTGGTTATTCTCTTAAGTGTGACGCTATTGGTTATCCTCTAAAGCGTGACTTTCTCCCATGTATTTGTATAGATTGTTATGAATACAACACAATAGTTTCCTTTGACAATCATCTCTTGAATCTTGTAGCGACTAGCCCCTTCATACTCTAAAGAAATCTTTGTAAGAAGAGTTATGCAACAGGGAAAATTTTAAGGATGAAAGTTTATCTTAAATTTTAGAAACCTTGGCGAATATTAATAGTCCCCAATATGTAAATTGTAAAAAAATTTATGATATTATTGTAAAAATATTTAGGTTTATAATTATTTTATATTACTATACATATAATTTTAGCGATTTTTAGGGTAAAACAATTTTATACTAAAAAATTTGGGCAAATCAATTTTTTTTTTTTTTTAAATGGAAATTGGTGAATCGTTTTTTTGGAAAAGGCATGGAAAATTAGCCCACCCGAATATTAGCGCTTAAAAGTTTCCCTGTTATGCAATCAAATTCCTTACTGTTGCAATGTAAGGTGCCAATAAACAATAAGAATCTAAAGAATGCTAAAAAGTTTAAACTCTATTACAATATAGTTTTCCAATGTTAAATTACTAAAGATATTAACAATATGAAATATTTCTAAGATTTAAAAAAATTACTAAAATTATTAAAAAAACTTGTTTAGCAAAACTTCTAACTAAATTGAAACATATTTACCCACCTATTATTCTTAAAAAAAAAAAAACTTATTTAACAAAACTTCTAACTAAATTGAGATGCATTTACCTACCTATTATTCTTAAACAAAATGACCCGAGTCATTGATGAATGGATTAGTATAACTCCCACTCCCACACTCAATCACTTCATATAAGATTTGAATTTAAACATTGATTTTACAATAACATTATTTTATTATTTATGCTTAAAAATAAATTGTTATTTTTCTCTTTGTAAATCAAAAGCTTTAAAATAAAATAAAGTTAAGTGGTTCAAATTCTAACAATGTCGTTAATCTACCATGACCCACTATTTAAAGGGAAAAAAACTATAAATAGACTTTTAATGAAAAATGTTAAGTACATATTATTTATTTAGTACGCTACTCGGTGCCTCCCAAAGACACATGATGACCTCATAGCCGTTTTGGCATTCAGGCATGTTCACCTCCGATGTCAGCGAATTCGTTGAGGGATAGAGCGTTGAAGGTGTTGCACCTCAACTGTTCCATCTCCGTGTCGTCTTCTGAATCACGTCAACCACGTTCTCGAAATTTTGAATACAATTGGGCAGCGCCGCTCTTTCTCTTTCAGTCATCTTGGTGCCTCTCGTTTCCACGTCGACTCCCAAACATTTAATTTACATTATTAAACTATTAATGACTTACAAATTTTTACTCAAAACCGAGTAAACTAATTCGAACTCAAATAAATAAATTTAAATAATAATAATAAATAACAAATTTAATTAATTCATATTATAAAACGAGGAATAAGTTACAAATTTTTTAATCAAAACCAAACTAATAACCAGTCAAATGTTAATTAATAGAAATGGAATTAAAAATACTTAATAAAAAATATAGAAAAAGGACATTAAAAAAATTTATTGGAATTTTTTTTTAAATTATTTTTTCTCTTCAAAATTGTCATATTAAATTGAAAAAATGTAAAAAAAAATAAAACTATAATCCGTGAAAATAAAAATAATAAAAAAATGAAAAAAATCAAAATGTTAAATAAAGATGAAATAAAATTACAAAAAAAGAATTAGTAACTAATAGAAATGGAAGTTACTAAACAACCCATAATAAGACCTCAATCAAACACCTTCTAAATTAATAAACTTAAATAATAATAAAAATAATTAAAAAAAATGAATTCTTAATGTTAAACTATGGATAAACGAGTTAAAGTTTTGGTCAAACACAAACTAATTCACAATCAAAGGCAAAACTGAATGATTGATACTCTGCATACTACATGTATAATAACTCTATGTTTGTTACATCGAAGGTGTTCCTACAATGGGTAAATTTGACCAAAAAGATCTGTGTATTTTCATCCTCCTCTCTTCAAGTGAAAATTGACAGGTATCTAGGGAGGAGGACGAAAATACACAGAGCCCATTGGTCAAATTTTCCCAACCAAACCCATCATAGGAACACCTTCAGTGTAATAATTAAGTTTTATTAAGTTTTAAAAAATAAATTTCTAAAAATATTAGAATAATAATCTCTATCATAGAACACCTTCAGTGTAATAATTAATTTTTATTAAGTTTTAAAAAATAAATTTCTAAAAATATTAGAATAATAATCTCTTTATTTTTATATTTAATGTAATAATTAAGTTTTATTAGGTTTTAAAAAATAAATCTCTAAAAATATTAGAATAATAGTTTATTTATCTTTATATTTAAATATTTTAAAGTGAATTTATATTCAAAAATTTAATATTTATTATACAAATTTTAATTGATCTTATTAATATATAAGTATTTTTTATTCTTTTATTATGATTATATAATATTATGATATCATAAAAGATATAATTAGAAATATTTAGCAACAATGAAGAACTACACAAAGATGTGATGGAGTTTCAGCTAGAACGACACAAAGATGTGATGGAGCTTCATCTAGAGTGTAAGGAAATATTTAATTCTTGTAGATTAATCATGGAGTAATGTGGCTTTTGTGTCACCTTCTTTTAATCAATTTAATGGATTGGATGTGCCTACAATATATCAAAGCTTTGGCCAAAATCAATGTCATTGGTATTGCTTACCCCAAAATGGAAAATTATTGGGACTTGGAAAGTGATTTGAAGCATTCAAGGATTGATAGCTTTATCCACAATCCCAAGCTTGAGATCACAGAAGGTGTGTTTGGGATTTCACAGACACAACTTAGAAATTGGTTGGTGAATTCAAGATTGTCTACTTTAGAAGATAACTCCTATTCCAATTTTTTTTTATGTAATTGGAGTCACCACAAGTGAGATGTGCTACCCATTTTGACTAAATTTCTTTTTTTCTTTTAAGAACTTTTATATTATCATGGTTCCAATATTTACAAAACTTAGAACCTAGAAGTTCAAAACTAGCATAGAGGGATTTCACGGGTACACCTTAGAAATTGGTTGGTGAGTTCAAGATAGTCTACTTTAGAAGATAACTCCTATCCTTTTTATTTTATTTTATTTTTTAATGTAATTGTAGTCACCACATGTGAGATGTGCTACCCATTTTGTTTAACTTTCTTTTTTTCTTCTAAAAGAACTTTTATATTATCATGGTTTCCATATTTACAAAACTTAGAACCTAGAAGTTCAAAACTAGTATAGAAATGAACTTAACCAGAAAATGATTGACGAAATTTGTTTTTTTTCATGGAAGAGTGTCTCTCTTCTCACTATACTTCAGTTCCACCTCATTTATAGTTATTCTCCCGATTGACAATATCGATTTTCTAAATACCCAAAATGCCTTCTTCAATCCTAATAGTAGCCTAATTCTGCTCATTAATCGTTAAAATATAAAATATAACAGGTGGAGTCAACTGTAGAGATTTGTATGCCGCATTTGTATGCCCCTTTCTAGTGTCTCTGGGTGGCTTTAGATATCTATCATCTACATATTCTTATCGAGAAACAAATTTGCTGCACTCATAAACACTATAGAATACTTGCATTGGAGTGAGTAGCAAGACAATCTTCCCAAATATTCTATTTCTTTAATATACACCTTTAATTTTTAAAAATAAATGCTAATTTAAATTTTAATAAAAATATTTAAATAAATATTTAAATAAAATATAATGACAACTTTTAAACCATTTATTTCTAAAACAACTTTGTTTCACATTACCAAAACTATCGAAATACAGTTTACAAAAGTTCTGCGAAATCTTTGGTAACCTAATCTCTCTAAATAAATAATAAACCGTTATCATCCAACCATACAGAATCAAAAGGTTTTCAAAATAAATAACGCTTTATCAAATCATTATCATATTAGTTTAATTAAATATTATTAAATTAAAACAAATTCTATTATTATTAAACAGAGTAATGACTGATGGGAGATGGCATAATAGTTTTTGGTTTACAGATTGGTGAGACACCGACGAGACACCGACTTGTTGCTTATTTTTAATATAAAAAAATATATAATTTGTCGATAAAAGGGAGGTGGGAAATCAAGTTTAATGGTAAACCATTCACACGAAACTTTTGTGTTTCAACGAAAACAGTGGAAACCAATTTTCTGTGCAGGGTGGAAGACTTTTTGACTGATGAGCACTAATATGTTTTAACGACAACATCGGTGGCCAATTTTCTCCGCGGAGCTGGAACACTTTTTTACTAATGACCAATGTAACATTAACTTTGTTATTAAATACATATATTTTTTTAATAGAAATTGATTCTTTAATTTGATTTATCTTTTTGGGAAAGCTAAAGTTTGATTAGAGAATTTACTATAACCAAGACTCCATTGATTTTAGAAATTCTCTCTAATGGATAATAAACTTTATTGATTTTAGAAAAAAAATTTCCAATGGATAATGTTGGAAGGTGTTTACTTTTTTAAGTTGAGTTAGAGGTTTTGCTTAATAGATATTTTGGCACATTTTTTTTAAGAGGAGTGATGGTTCATAAAGAGGCTGAGGATGAACCACAGTAATTGGTTCAAAATCTCTATCCAATCCTTAGATGTAATTAATCTGAAAAATATCTCACTCACAACAAATATTATATTTATAGTCATTAACAATATAAGCTCACTCACATGAAAAATGACAGTTAAATTATTGACTCAAAATTGACTAGCAACTTTTGAAAAGAAATGTTTCACCAAGTAAGAACCTCGTTAACCGTAAATATCTCATTCCATCCAATTAAAAATGGACAAAGTGGTGAACAAATGCCTTGAAGGATATTTGAAAAACTTTGTGAATGATTGTGAATTAAGTATCTCATGCCATCCAATGAAAAATGGATAAAGTGGTAAACAAATGCTTGAAGGATATTTGAAGAACTTTCTGAATGACTGTGAATTGTGGCAACACAAATGGTTAGACCTAGCATTCTGGTGACACAACTCTACCTATCACACTTCAACGAAAGGGACTCATTTTAACACTTTATATAAATAGCTAACATTGTTAATTAAAAATATGTTGTTGTCAATTTCAAACTTCCTAATCCAAAAACTTATTTAATCACGTGTAGTGAGATCCTTGGAATCCTAACCAATCATCTTGAATGAGCAACAAAGGTCTGAGTTTCCAAATTATGAACTCAGAAGTTCTAAAATCACTGACCCTACAGATGGAAAAGGAAACGGAAATTACATGTTAAAAGGGAGATTTTTTTTTGCTCTATTTGATTTCACAGTATACTCTAGTTTTCAAGTACCAGTATACTCTAGTTTTCAAGTACCACCAACACGAAAACAAGATTACTAAATAATTATCTATTGTTCCTTTCTTTTCTCTCTGAATTAGCCATACATTTACAAGAATAGTTTACATAAATAGTTTCCAATAGTAATAGATAGACTGTAGAATGTTTCTACCAATGTAAACAAAAATACTTATATGTTCAAGATTAGCTAGGTTTCCACAGGAAATCACTAGGGAAGGGAGAATTCTCCTCCCAACCATTGAGCACAATATTCCACTAGATCTCCCCCCGGGCCAATTTCCCTTAAGAACAGTCTTCCTTGGACAGAGACCACACAAATCTGCACATAAACTCCACTGGTCCAACCAACTCAAGAATTTCTTTCCCAAAACTTTCACAGACTCACAAGTTTGTACAAAGATTCGATTGGCCATAACCATTCTAAGAATTTCTCCATGGAAGCGTCAACATGCCTTACCTAAATAACGTCCTATCTGAGATAATAAGTTCTCTTCTCCTCTTTATTCATTGCCTTAGGTATTTTCCTCTCATACCCTCTTGGATTTATTTTCCCAGCTGGAATATTTATCCCTAGGGAGAGGAGTAATTGTTCCTTAACTGTATGATAGGTAAATCCTCATTTAGCATTTTCAACTTCACCATAACTTATATTGTTAATTTGATAAAAATAAAAATAAATAATTGTTTCTAACGTTATAGTAGGCCTTCTATAGCCTAGAGTTTGCCAATGTTGTTTTTTTTAGTAAAAGTAAATTAAAAGTATTTACTTATTCTCTGTGGAGTTTTACAGTGTTTACTCTCTTGATTTGAATGAGAGGTTTTCCTCAATAGGTGCCTTGGAACATATTTCCAAGAGGAGTGGTGGTCCACAAAGAGACAATAAATATAAATATTCCAAGAGGAGTGGTGGTCCACAAAGAGACAATAAATATCATATTTATAGTCACAAAAAGATTAACAAAATATGCTCACTCCATTTGAGTATCATGAAAAAAGATAAATCTAGTTAAATTATTGACTCAAAATTCAGTCACAACTTTTGAAAGGAATTGTTTCACAAAGTGGGAACCTCATTAACCACAAGTATCTCATACCATCCAATGAAGAATGGACTTGTTTCACAAAGTGGGAACCTCATTAACCACAAGTATCTCATACCATCCAATGAAGAATGGACAAAGTGGTAAACAAATGCGTTGAAAGATATTTGAAGAACTTTGTGAATGATTGTGAATTGGGGTGACATAAATGGTTACACCTAGCATAATTGTGACACAACACTACCTATCACACGTAAACAAAAAAGACTCATTTTAACACTTTATATAAATAACTAACATTGTCAATTAAAAATAATGTTGTTGTCAATTTCAAAGTTCCTAATGTAAAAAATTATTTAATCACTTGTGGTGAGATCCTTGGAATCCTAAAGAATAATATTGAATGAGAAAGTAATGATATTCAAGAAAGTATTCTACACTAATGAAAAATAATTTATTTTAGAATGTGTTGCTTATGCTCATGTTAGGTCTCAATAACACAATATTTCTAATAGCATTGATTTTCATAAATTATTAATTTTTGAAAACTAAAGAGAGAGCTACAAAAAATTCTATCTAAACTTATTAATCATAAACAAAAAATGTTGTCCAAGGGGTAGCTCAATTTTTTATCAAAGTAATGTGAAATATGTGAAAACTAAGAGATCCAAGGTTCATTACATGTCAAGCGGGTTCATGGGTTCCTTTAGGATACAACAAAAAAAAACTTATAAACACAAAATATTAAATAAATCACTTATTTTTTTAAATCATTAATTGAAAATCATTATAAACAAATAATTCTTATTTTCAACATTACTATATATATTAATAATAACATGAATGAAAAATAAATTAACATAAATTTTTATTTTTATATACATATATTTTAATTTACAAGCTAATTTAAATCTCTAAAAATATATTTAATTTCTTGATATTTAATATATGAAAAATTAAAACAAGTGCAGTAGCTAGTACCTGTAGCTTAGTTTTAATATAGCTATAAATTGGAGTTCTAGATTGTTGAGAGGTTGTGAGTTGATTTGTTAAATTCTTCACTAAAAAAAGGATATCAAAGTGAAAATGTTGTGCTAAAGGGGTGCTTTATTTGATTGGAAATTTTTTGTCCAAATTGATATGGGAAAACTTAGTTTCAGCTGAATGAGATGTCAACTCCAAGAAATATTTTCAAAGGCACGCAAGTAATGAAAGGAAAGTGGATCAATATATTAAAATTTAAGACATGTAATATTTAATTTAGTTTAAATATAACTAAATTAAAAGACATCACTTAAGGCAACCTTAACCGAGTTAAAATTTAAACAAACTTATAATAATATCAATAGTAGTTCAACAACCATAATTCATAACACCTATGCCTGACAATTCTGAAAGTTCTTAGATTGATTGTAAGGTGGTAGATAACACTTAAATTCAAAATCCAACTAAAACTGGATATTGAGAGGGACAAATGAGTATTGACTTTGACCTGAAAAGGAATCTAACTTCATGTACTGGATAGATCAACTAAGAATTTTTTTGACTCTCAAGCAATGTTGTATAAAAAACCATACCCAACTATGTGTGTCCTAAGTGAATCCTCTGCATTTCTATTGATCCTTTTGGTCCATTTCCTCATAAATTTATTTTCCTTGATGAATAAGTTGTGTTTCATGAAGAGAATATCAATTATCTAATCTAGCCAACAAGACAAGACAAACAACACTACTAGTTTTGCCATATTTAAACTGTATTTTGTTCTTACCATGGAAATTCTGATAAATATATGTACAAAACATCCACAAAACATCGTAACATAAAGTTCCAGGTAATAAACGTTCAGGGTAATAAACTTCCACGAGAGCCATTAAAGTTTCCCTAATATTTGTTCATTCACCTAGCCACAAAATTTGTTGAATCTGACCTCTAAAGGAATATAAATTCAAGTACTTGATAATCTAATGTTAACTATCCAAATCACTATTAAATATTCCTTACTCATCATTACATAGAATGTTCACCAGTTCATAGTGTAACCTTAGAATAAGAATAGTAAGTTGCTTAACCATTAACAACCTCTATTGTAGTACATTAACATAATATTGTATAATGTAACCTTCCACTTATTTCATTATTCATGTAGTCATCACATACTTGACATTATGAACATCACAACAAGAAAGGAATCAACATCATCAATTTGACACAATAATCAATCACATCATTGAACACCAATAACATTGTTACCGATCAAATAGGTAACCTGACCTCAAAACGAGAACTCTAGCCCAAAAAGACTCAAAAAACATGAAAAAACACCCAAAAAAACAAAAAGTGTGTATTCCAGAACGTACTTCGTTTTTTTTAAGGTCAAATTTCAACATTTTATAAAATTATGGTAAAAACAAAATTGTTTCTTGAAAAAAGGATTGAAAAAACACCCCAAAAACAAAAAGTGTGTATTCCAGCACTTCGTTTTTTTTTAAGGTCAAATTTCAACATTTTATAAAATTATGGTAAAAACAAAATTGTTTCTTGAAAAAAGGATTGAAAAAACACCCTCAAAACAAAACAAATTGATGCTGGAATAACCAAAAAAAAAATTGTGTCATACTTTTGGCATTTTTAAAAATAGAAATAACATTTTTTAATTTTTAAAATTCAAACATTAAAAAAAAACCTAAAATTTAAGAAAAAAAAATAAATTTAAAAAATAAAAACATTTAAAAGCTTAAAATTTAAAAATATATGAAGATAAAAAAAAATAAAAATAAAAATAAAAACAAAATAAAAATTTTAAGTCAAACATTAAAAAAAACCTAAAATTAAAGGACAAAAGATAAAACAATAAACAAAAAAAATTTAAGATTAAAATTTTAAAAAATATAGAAATTAAAAAATAAAAATAAAAACAAAATAAAAATATTAAAAGAAAATGCTTATTAAATTTAAAAATAAATAAATAAAATTTAAAACATAAAATTAAATTTAAGGAAATATATTAAATTTTAATTTAATTAAAAATAAATAAATAAATAAATAAAAATATTTAAATTAAAAGTAAAAAAATGAAAAATTAATTAAAAATAAAAAATAAAAATAAAATACAATGAAAATATTAAATTTAAAACAATATATATTAAAAAAACAAATAAACTATAAAAAAATAAATTAAATTTAAATTATAAAAAATAAAATATATATATGAACTTAAATTAAAATATGTATATATATCAGATTTTATCAAACTTAAAAAAAAGGGTTAATATTAAAATAACAAATTAAATTTAAAAACAAAAATATTAAATTTTAATAAATAAATGAATAAACAAATAAATTTTGAAAGAAAAAATAAATTTTAAATATAAAAGAAAAAAAAAAACCATTGTTAAAAGAAAAACTTTAAAAAACAATTAAAAATGGAAAATTGCAATCTATATATATATATATTAAAAAACAAATTAATTTAAAAAAATTAAGTTTAATTAAAGAAAAATCTAATTTTAAATACACAATTTTAATTGAAATAAAAAAATATAAAATTTTTATATAATTAACCAAAAAAAATTAATAAAAAAGTAAAACATTTAAAAAACAATATTAAATCCAAATCAATTTAGAAAAAAAATACAAAATTTATTAAATTTTATAAATTATATTAAAAAACTAAACGTAAATCTTAATAATAAAGAAAAATTATGAAATTAAAAAAAAAGGAAGCAAAATTTAATAAAAATTATTAAAAAAATAATAATAATAATAATTATTATTATTAAAAAAAAATAAAAAATACAAATTTTTAAATTAACAAGAAAAAACAAATTAAAAAAAAAAATATTAAAATTGAAAAAAAAAACAAAAAAAATAATAAAATTTAAAAAAAATAAAAACAAAATTAAAAAAAAAAACAAAACAAAAACAAAATTCATTTTAAATAAAAAAAAATTAATTAAAAAAAAAATTTAATTTTTTGAAATTACAAAAAAAAAAAAAAAAAACAATGCGCTGGTGGTGGTGGGGGCGGCGGGCGGCGGGGCGGGCGGCCCGGGCCGCCCACGTGGCTGCCGGCCCGACCCACAGCGCCCGACGGGCGGCTCTGCCGGCCGGCGCCCGACGGCCGCCGTTGGGCGCGAGGGCGGGGCGGGCGCGCCACGAGCGACCCCGGTGGCGGCGTCCACGGCCCGGCCAGACGGAGGGCCGGTGCCCGTCGGGGCGGCCTCACGGCCCCGTGGGCGGAAGAAATGGAATTCGTGGAACCCTTGGGGCCCCGCGCCGGTGGCCGGGGGCTGTCGACCCTCGCCCGGCCAGCACCGTCTTCGGCCCAGCGAGCCTGCCGACACCCGGTGACGGGGCTGCGCCGCCCGGACCCCGTCGGGTCGGGCGGCAGGGCCGGCCGGCCACCACGGGGGCGGCAGTGGCCTCACGGCCTCCAGCAGGCGAAGAACGTTCGAGATAGGCCCTGCGCCCGGTCGGGGCGTGAGCCGGGCGGGGCGCCCCGACCGCCGGCCGGCACTCACGGGGCGGCCCGGCGGCCTCACGGCCCCCGCCGCCCCACCACTCTCAGCCCATTGTATTTTTTTTTTTAATTTTTTTTTTTGTTTTTTTGTTTTTTTTTTTAATTGATTTTTTTTTTTTTTAATTTCAATTTTTTTTTTTTTTTTTAAATAAATTTTGTTTTTGTTTTTTTTTAATTTTGTTTTTATTTTTTTTTAATTTTATTATTTTATTTTTTTTAAATTTTGTTTTTATTTTTATTTTTTAATTTTCTTTTTCAATTTTAATTGTTTTTTTTTTTTTTTGTTAATTTTAAAATTTGTATTTTTTTTTCTTCATATTATTATTTTTTTTAATTTAAATTTTTTATTTTATCTAAATTTTAATTTTGTAATTTTAATTATTTTTTAAATATATATATATATATATATATATATATATATATATATATATATATATATATTTCTTATTATATGTTTTTTTTTTTTTCAAATTTTGTCATTTCCTTTGATATAATTTTCAAATATTTTTGTTTTTTTTAAATTTATTTTTGTTTAAATTTTTTATTTTTACGAGCTATTTTTGTTTTTTTTAACATTTTTATTGGTTTTTTTATTGTTTTTATATATATATATATATATTTTATCTAAGTTTTGTGTTTTATTACGAACATGAAAATCACCACTCTAAAAAAAAAGGTTGATGCAACATCAATACGTTTCGAAATTAGCATGAAAATCACCACTCTAAAAAAAAAAGGTTGAAACAACATCAATACGTTTCGAAATTAGCATGAAAATCACCACTCTAAAAAAAAAAGTTGATGCGGCATCAATACGTTTCGAAATTAGCATGAAAATCACCGCTCTAAAAAAAAAAAGTTGATGCTGCATCAATACATTTCAAAATTAGCATGAAAATCACTAACATTTTAAAACAAATATTCATACTTCATAAATAAAAATATTAAAGTGTCAAAAATGTGCACAAAAAAAAAAAATGGTGATTCTGCATCACCAATTTTAGAAATCGGGTGTTTTTTATGCTACAAAAAAAAATTAGGTAACATTGCAGTTACCTATTTCATCGGTAAAATTGTTCAATATACCCTGGAAACCCCGTATGGTGAAAACCAACAAACGTTTAATTTTATTATTAAATGCTCGTGAGGGTGTTCAACCCTCACTCAATGTCTTATAAGGGAGACCATCCCTTAACCATCGTTATAAATCTTACAAATAAATTTACAAATATCTAGGTTAAAGCCATTACAATAAATATGATAGCATTTACCCACTAATCTTCATATCTTCATATCTTGGTGGCATGGATATACCTACAATGGACCATCATACATTGGATCATCCTGCAGCTCACACTTATCTGCATGAACCATAATCATTTACCTGCCACCAGGTTAGCATAATATTTCCTTTGTACATGTCACCATCATTCCCTGCTAATGATGCCTTCAACATACATTGATGTCAAGATTCATAAAATATTAATCAACCATTTTATCAATCTATGCTAGAGAAGCTTCTCCATCTACTCATGTATATTCATGACATGAAAATAAAATATCTTGACCTGCTTCCTTTAACATCACATATTGCAAATGCGCTAGTTATAAGTCATCACATTAACTAATGTTTCCCTCACATAAGCACAGATTCTTGCAAGACAATAGTTACATCTCCCAGTATTTCTTTAAAAGAACTGATACTTCAGTTACGATATTTGTGCATGCAATTTACATAAATTTAATTAAAATAACTAATCCTTAAGCTATTTCTTTTTGTGCATGGAAGGAAAGCTAACATAACAAATGTTACTCCCATGCATGCAAGTGCATATAGATTCCAAAAGAGTCTTCCCAAAGGAATGCTTACATAACAGAGCACATAGCTTCCAAAGGAGTCTTCCCAAAGGAATGCTTAACACAAGAGAGCATGCAAATGCATGTTGCTTAACACAAGTTAGCATGCAAACGCATAACACTAATGTAATAAAGCATACAAATACATGTCTTCTTATGTAGTCAACACAACATGCTATATTTTCCCACATACAAATATGTATATTCTTTCCAATGAAAGTTAATACAAATATTGCATGCCTATGCATGATCTTATTCCAAATGAAACTTAACATAATAGTTATGATAGTGTAAAGTACTCGCATACAAGTTTTCCTAAGGAAACATGATAAGTCAATATTTCTTCTATCCATGTGAAGAACATATCTCTATAACAAAATGGATATTATTTGCACATATATAGCTTATCATAATAGCTCTTCTTTAATGCACGTAACACAAATTCCCTTCTTGGAATGACACCTCATTAACTGTTATTTCCATGTAAGGATATACATAATTATTTCTCAAAAAGAAGTTAATATAACTTAGTTTCTTTATGTAGTTCTCATGCTTCCCTTTCACGAAATTATGATAGATAACCATCTTTTATGCACAAAACTAGGAAACCATAACAAGGTTAACTTATCCTTTCATACACCTAAGTCAAGAAGTAGCCATGCAATCTTTTTAAGAGGTTACCCTTTTCAAGAAGGTACCATAACTAACCCTTATTTTGTGCATAAGAACAAAGAAGACTTTTTTTTTTAAGTATTAACAAAGTTAACATTTTATACAACAAATCATGCAATTAAATCAAAATACCCAATATACAACACAATAATAACTTGCTCTTTTACCTACCAGAAGATGTAACTTTTGCAAACTCTTGAAAAGGAAATTAACACAATGGGCTTATCTTTCACTCACAAGATAAAGATATTCTTTCCAAAGACAATCATATGACTTATGTTAATTATGCTTATATAATTTTTAGAAGGTAATTCCATAAGATATTACCTTTAACCACAATTACACATTTTCACCTTAAGAAGGGAAATCCTAACTTATTATATCTTCCCATGAAATATTTTCTCCAAATTGGAAAATAAGTTAGGTAAATAGTCAACAATAAATTTGTTTCAGTGACATCCCATTAAAATAATGAAATGCTCTTTTCTTGGAATATGTAACCTATCCCAAGAAATATGAGAAAAATCATTATTATTCTTTACTATTTTCTAATAATCTTTTTCCAAAAAAGCTATATGATATATATATATATATATATATATTATGTCTTTCAACTCACAAAGAAAAAGATTATATAATAAAAAAAATAGCCAAGATTACTTATCTTGGCAGTGGACTCTTATCAAAGAAAAGGAATGGCATCGTAGCCTTGGAGCACTGGCAAGGTTTAAACTTGCCACAATTTTTCCGAATCTTCCCTGCGATTCAAACCTTTGTCAACTGAGTTATTTTTCTCTGACGATATGCGATTGCAACAGCTGTTGCTTCGAACCAAACCAAAAGGCGAGGTATTATTGTTGTCTGGCCCAGCCACTGCTTTCTCCTTCTGACTCTAGAACAATCAATTATAGACGACATCCAAAGTTGGAGGTAAAGTGCTCATCCTGCTTGGGGTTTCAGAAAGACAAACATGGCACAAAAAATACCAGCATGGACAAAAGCCATTTGCCACATAACACAAGCTTTTCCCTTCTGCGATTCTGGCTCGTCCAGAAATGCTCATTCCGCATACTCCCCATATTGTGAACACCCAACACCTTTTTAAAACTTCTCCAAAGATCCCCGGTAAATAACGAATTCCTAGGTCATTATCAAGTACGTAAATTCGTTTTACATCAAACCGATTCTTGATTAAAAGTTTTAATTAATATTTCTTTATTAATTCCACGTGGTTTTATGGATGTTACATCTAAGACTTTTTTGTTGAATCTCAAGTAAAGTTGGATAAAAAGGCACTTATGTTTGTTCTTCCACATGCAACTCTGTGTGTTGAAAGGAAATCCTCTGTGTTGCTATTGCTATTTTTTGTTCATTTCCTCAGAAAATTGTTTCCCTTGATGAATAAGTTTTGTGTCATGACAAGGAGATCAATTATGTGATAACTAACAAAATAATGAATGATATTACCAGATTTTCCATATTTATACCACGTTTTTATTTTACCATAGCATTTATGATAAATGTATGTAAAAAGCATCATAACACAGTTCGAGGTAATAAACTTTCATCAAAATTGTTAAAGTTTCTATAGTAATAGGTTATTCACATAAGCATAAAAAGTATAATTGTTGTAGAGGATATATCGCATGGAAACCAAGAATGAAGAATAAAAATGAAGTTTCTTGCTAGAAAATATGAACAAATTCAAATTCTTACCGATTAAAAAACTCAAATATGGATGAAAATATAAACTCAAGCCAGAAAAGTTCAAACCATACCTTTGAGAAAAAGGAACAACTTAACTCAAGAGCTCGATACCTTTGTGTAGCAACATAACCTTGTAAACCATATAGTTGTAATTTCAAAACACAACTATCACATTGCCTCAAGTCAAGCATTAAATTCAAACAAGTCTGATCTAAACTAAAATTCTAAACAAAAAATTATTCAATTATGAATTATCGATAAATGTACAAGGCCATACAATCCAAAATATTGTTGTAGGAGTTTCATTGAAGGTAACACTTAATAAGCTAAAGTCACCAATTTTGAGCCTACAATCCACATTGACAAGGACATCGTTTGGCTTGAGATCCAAATGAAACACATTTGCTACAATGCAATATTGCTCCAAAAATTATAATATAAGTGCTCAATATGCAACATGATCTTTAACATCAAACATGCATGAACATGTGATCAAATCTTATGTGAACCCCACACACTATAGAATATATATTTTGGGACAATAAATAAATGTTAAGACCATGTAAGAAAATATTCAATGGTAAAAGGGCATGGGTTTATCCATTATGAAAAAATGGAAATTCTACAATAGAGTCAAACTGAACTTGTATACAAAATCCACAACACATGCAAAAGTTCATGACTTATTAAACTGTAAACACATGCAAAAGTTGATGACTATGGATATTGGAAAAGTGTGCCACTATAGTCAACCTTGTACCATAAGAGGAACTTTAGAAGCTCACAAAAGCAGTCATTTCTCATACTGGAAACCAAAAGAGCAACAACAACATTATTATCTAAGAGAGAATACCTGTGTGTGTGTGTGTGTGTGTGTGTGCGTGCTTGAAGAAGTTCGTATCAGGATAATTGATGATGTTATGGTGTCAAATCATCATTAGCCTTTATAATCTATTGTAGGTTTGACTCTATAAATTCAAATAAAACATAAATGTCTTTGAATTCTCTTTGTGATGGAGGTAGCATTCTCTCGGTGAGGGAGGTAGCATGATATATTTGATTTCTACAATGTCAGGATGTGGTAGCATGATATGCTTGATTTCTACAACAATATGATATTACAAATAGTTGATTGTTGTGGATACAACACAATAGTTTCATTTGCCAATCACCTCTTGAATCTTGTAGCAACTAGCCCCTCCATCTCTTGAATCTTGTAGCGACTAACCCCTCCATACTCTGAAGAAATCTATCTAAGAAGAGTTCTGCAATCAAATTCAACAACATGCACATTAGATTCCTTACTATTACAATGTGAGGTGCCAATAAACAATAAGAATGTAACGAATGTTATAAAGTTTAAACTCTATTACAATATAGTTTTCCAATATTGAATTACAAAATATATTAGTAATATGAAATGTTTCTAGGATATTAGCAATATGTTAACCAAGCTCGTGATCATGGCCACCTTAACCAGGTCGTTCACCCTGAGCTCAAGAGATCTAGTATATGTAGAAAGCGATGAAACACAGAGTTGCGGATAACTAGTCACCTTGCTCGAAGATTCGATAAATTCTACGTGCTCTTCTTTACCTATTCCTTTGCAGAGTTTAGAATAGAAAAAAATTGTTTGGTAGATAGAAAAAAGGTCTAAGTTTCCAAATTATGAACTCAGAAGTTCTAAAATCACTGACCCTACAAATGGAAATGGAAAAGGAAAAGGCAATTACATGTTAAAACAGAGAATTTTTTTTGCTCTATTATATAATAATAATAACTCAATTAATCAAGTTTTAAATAAATAAATATAAATAATAATAATAAATAACAAAATTTAATTTACATTGTTAAACTATTAATGAGTTAGAAATTTTTAGTCAAAAGTAAAGTAAACTAATTGACATCTAAAAATAAAAACTCAACTAATTAATTTTAGATAAATAAATTTAAATAATAATAATAAATAACAAATTTAATTCATATTATAAAACTATTAATAAATTACAAAATTTTTAATCAAAAGCAAACTAATAACGAGTAAAAGGCTAATTAATAGAAATGAAAAAGCAAACTAATAACGAGTAAAAGGCTAATTAATAGAAATGAAATTGAAACGACTGAATAAAAAAAATCATAGAAAAAGGCATTAAAAAAATTATTGAATTTTTTTTAAATTATTTTTTCTCTTTAAAATTTTTCATATTAAATTGAAAAAAAAAATACTACAATTCATAAAAATAGAAATAATAAAAAAAAGAAAAAAGAAAAAAACAAAATATTAAATAAAAAGGAAATAAAACTACAAACAAAAAATGAGTAATTAATAGAAATGGAAGTTACTAAACAACTCATAATAAGATCTCAACCACTCACCTTCTAAATTAATAAATTTAAATAATAATAATAAAAAAAAAAAATTTAAAATGATTTCTCAATGTTAAACTATGGATACACCACTTAAAGTTTTGGTCAAACACAAACTAATTCACAGTCAAAAGAAAAATTGAATGCTTGATACTATGCATACTACATGTATAATAACTATATGTTTGTTACATTGACCAATAAGATCTGTGTATTTTCGTCCTCCTAGCTCCAAATAAAAATTGACAGGTGGCTCTGCAAGTGTCATGGAATTATCTAGGGAGAGGACGGAAATACATAGATCTCATTGATCAAATTTTCCCAACCAAACCCATCATAGGAACACCTTCAGTGTAATTATTAAGTTTTATTAGGTTTTAAAAAATAAATCTCTAAAAATATTAGAATAATAATTTATTTATTTTAATATTTTAAAGTCAATTTATATTAAAAATTTTAATATTTATTATACAAAGTTTTAATAGATATCATTAATATATAAGTATTTTTTATTCTTTTATTATGATTATATAATATATTTTTTTTTTACAGAAACAGATAGAGTGGTATATTAAATTCTAGCCTAAATGCCTCAAAACTGGTTACAAAATACTAGGCAATGCCCAGCTATCTCCCTGTCCAGGACCAAAGGAGTTTTCCCTTTTCTACTCCAGAGATTTTTACGGATTATTCTTTGATCCAACATATCAATCTTCCCTAATTTAAAAGTGCAGACAAATTGATCCAAAATTAAACAATAGAACATAATAAGAAACAGTTAAGGGATGGGATCCCATCCATCTTCTCCATCTCTGAGAAGAGTTCCGAGAGGGAGGAGAGCTACTTTATTGGCTTCGAGATCCGCTTCTTTATTGTTCTCCCTTTTGACGTGATAGAATTTCAAGTTCCGGAAAGATTTCAAGAGGATTCGTATTTTGCTTATCAGTCTGGACAATCTTAAGTCTGAAGAGGAGCTGTTGTCTACAATGGAGTTTATGATAGACTGTGAATCTCCTATTACAACTGCAACGCTGATACCGAGGACCTTGAGAAGCTTGAGACCTTGGAAAAGGGCCAAGGCTTCCGCTTGGATGCTGGTATTAAATCCCACTCCCCAGGCATATCTATGAACGATACAGCCAACAGCATTTTTAACCACACCTCCTGCTCCTGATCTGCCCGGATTTCCTTTTGCAGCTCCGTCGAAGAAAAGAATGTACTGCGCCTGTTTTGAGCAAAAGGCCAAGAAATCTGAAGCATTAAGGCGAATTTGCCAATCTTTAAGAGCCACGGGAGGTCTGGTTATTTCAGAGAACTGGAGATCAAGAGTAGCGCTCCATGCAGCGTCTTGATCACTCAGGTCCGCACCATCAAGCTGATTACCAACACAATCCTTTAAGAGGCTTTTAACTTTGACCCAAACAATCTTGTAGTCGCTCTTCTTGTCCCTGAAAATCCTTTGGTTTCGTTCTAACCAAGTTTGCCAACAAATTGGTTTAGGGAGAATGCACCAGACGGCTTTTATGTGGGCATTCCGAGTACTGCCACCTGGATAAGCTCGCATCCAATTCGAAAACAGGTCAGGAATGCACCTAGGAAGAATGAAGTCTGAATTCCAATGACCAGTGGCCTCTTTCCAAATACCTGCAACGAATTTACAGTTGAGCATGATGTGCGCAGCAGTTTTTGCATTTTCTCCACACAACGTGCACTGGGAGGGGCCATGAAAGCCTCTTTTCTGCAGTCTATCTTCAGTCAAGATGAGCTGGTGACAGAGGAGCCAACAGAAGGAGTCGATTTTGGGGATTGAGGTCTGGAACCAAAACCCTTTCCAAGGATTCGGATTAGGAGGGACATGAGGATGGGCAGAGAGCTGACGATACCCCTGCGAGACAGAATAACGCCCTAGAGAAGACCCCCAGCCCCGGGAATCCAGTTTCCTGTTGTTCAAAGGAGCCTTGCCTTTTAATGAAGCCAAGAAGTCTGCATACTCCTTGGACAAAATCTGAGGTACCTCGATCAATTTCCAAATAAGCCAGACACCATCCTCCCAATTAGGAATATCCCATAGCGAATTGAAGCCTGCTCTGGACATCCACTCTTTCAGCAGGACCAAAGATCGATCTTCAGCCAAGGGATCGCAGCCCATAATGTGATCCTCCCAAATCCTAATGTGTTTGCCATTTCCAGGGATCCAATGTGCGTGCTGATTGATTAAGGAGATGGATTTTGCACAGAGCTTATGGATCATAGAGCCAGAGGAAGATTTAGGATTGTCCAGGCACCATTTCCTCTGCCCTCGGAAGTATTTTTTCCATAATGCAAGTTGGGCCCAGCCCAGATTTGGGGCGATAATCCTCCAAAGCAACTTCGCACCCAACGCAATGTTTTGCTTATCAAAATTCTTGAAGCTCAAACCACCTTCCAATCTGGGCATGGATATTGTGTCCCAGCTGATTAATGGGATTTTCTTTTCATTAGCTTTCCCGCCTTTCCAGAAGAAATTTTTAATATGAGCCTCCATTTTCTTCATAATGCCCACAGGAGCCAACATAACAGCAGATCGGTAAATGGGGAGGCGGCTTAAGACTGCTTTTATAAGCACTGTCTTGCCAGCCAGGTTAAGCCAGCTGAATCCCCAAGAATTTATCTTGGATTTTAACTTTTCTAGCAGGGGTAACCAATCTCTGTTAACTGCGCCTTTTTGAAAGATAGGGAGACCCAAGTACTTGAAAGAAGACCATGTCGAAGAGGCAGCAAAATCTAAGCAACAGGAGATGGCCTGGAGCGTGCTGACAGGGATATTCCAACAATAAATATTGCATTTTCTTTTATTGAGGCTGCTTCCTGAGACTTCACAGTAATCATCAATCACAACTTTGAATCTTTTAGCCAAAGATACTGAAGCAGCACCCAGCAAGAGGGAATCATCCGCAAACAATGCATGGTTAATATTTTTGACTCCCCTCGCAATGTTTAGCCCCATAATCTCATGATCCTGCTGTTTTTTATTCAATAGGAAACTAAGGACTGATGCTTGAAGGACGAAGAGCAGCGGGGAAAGAGGGCACCCTTGTCTCAACCCACGAGAGGCTTTGAAGAAATCAGAGGCTCTCCCATTCACCAATGGGGCAATCCAAGGCTCGCTAATACAAGCCTTAATCCAGTAGATAAATTTAGTGCCAAACCCAAATTTACGGAGGACATTTATCAGGAAACTATGTCTCACTCTGTCGAAGGCGTTTTCCAGATCTAACTTGACAACCATGCCTTTCTCTTTGCGCATCATACTTGAGTGAACAACTTCTTGGACCAGAATGAAGTTATCCACTATCTATCTTCCTTGTATAAAACCTCCCTGATTCTCTGGGATTATGTCTGGAAGAATGGCTTTTAATCTGTTGGCAATCACTTTGGTGATTAGCTTGTAGCCAATATTACAAAGGGAGATAGGACGAAATCTGCTGAAGGTGTTGGCGCCTTTCTCCTTGGGAATGAGGGCAAGGAAGGCCGAGTTGGTGCTTCCCCCCAATTTCTGACACTCTTGAGATTTCCGAACCATTCTACATAGATCTTTCTCCACAATCTGCCAACAAGCCTGCAGGAATCTGGCAGTGAAACCGTCTGGGCCCGGGGCCTTGTCCGGTTCCATAGCGAAGAGGGTGGATTTTATTTCTTTATTAGAAATCTCTGCTTCCAAGAAATGATTCTTTCTGTCGGTAATTAGGGAGGGCACCTCGTTTACTAAATTAGAAGCGTGGCCCAAGTCCTCCTCTTCGCTATAGAGATTTTTGAAGTGGATGAAGGCAACATTTTTTATACTTCGGATGTCTCTATGCTTGGTAGATTCAACCTTAATTTCTGAGATGGAATTTAGACATTTTCGGGCTTGGGCTTGCTTATGAAAAAAGGATGTGTTCCTATTGCCCGCCTTAAGCCAGAGACTGCGAGATTTCATTCTCCAGTAATCTTCCTCTGTTAAACTAGCCTTTAGGATTTTCTGTTGTAGCTCTGCCTCCTTATCTAGAATTTCTTTAGTGATCTCTACATGCTCAGTGGCCAGATGATGCATCTCAAGGCATTCCTGAATCTTTTTTCTTTCCACTGCAGGGTTGGGTAAGGTTTTAACCCAAGCTTTTAGAGCTGCTTTGACTCTTCTAAGTTTCTCCTCCCAAACAAAGAACGCAGAGCCTTTGACGGGGTGCTTCCAGCAATATTTTATTAAATTCAAAAAAGACTGTTCCTTAACCCACTGAGGACTGAACTTAAATGGGATGGGGCCTTGATCCAGATGTGCCAACAGCTCAAGTTTTATGGGACGGTGATCGGAGACACAACAGGGGAGAATATGCATTCTATATTCTAGACCAAGAGAAGAAATGAACTTCGAATGAAAAATCTGTCTAACCTTGCAGCGATATGGCCCGGACCAAGTCTTTTGTTGGACCAGGTATACTTACCAGACGAAGGCTTGATGTCTATCATGTCCCAATCTTGCAGCAGATCCTTGACCCATTCTCGCGCCTGATCCCTCACAATAAAGCCTCCTCGCTTTTCAGCCATTGATAAAGTTAGATTCAAATCCCCATCAATGATGATATTTACTAACTCTTCAGATTCTGCTAGACTTCTAATGGAGTCCCAGCAGTTCTTTTTTTCTCCTGCGCTTACTGGAACATATACGTTAAAAAGGGAGAGAGTCAAATCAGATTCCATGTGCTGTAGTTTTAAGAACAACCAATGGGTATTGGAAATTTCTTTGACCCTTGAGAATTTTTCAGCGTTCCATATGGTGCCCAGTCCACCTGATGCTCCTTGAGCTGAGACAGCTTGACCATCGCTTTTCTTCCACAGTTTCTTACCGATATGGAGGAAGATATTGTCCTCCATTTTAGTCTCCTGGATGAGGAGTATGTCAGGAGATTCTGATCTTAACAAACTTCTTATAGCTTCTTCCTTTGTTCTGCTCCCCATACCCCTACAGTTCCAGGAGATGACCTTCATCACTTGCTTTTGGATTGGTGAGCTCCTTTAGAGCTCTGGGGCTGATTTCTGGTCGACTTCGGCATTTTTCCCAGGAGTTTCTCGAGTGTTGGTTGACTTCCCTGGAGTTTGTCTTTATAGGTCTCCTACTCTCTCTTTTCTCGAGCAGATTTTCGGCCTCTCACAGATCTTCTAGCCGAAGTTTGTGAGTCTCCTATTTCGCCTTCTTGTTCTGAGTCCTCCGAACCTTGCACTTCCTCGGTCTCTTCTATTAATATCTCTTTTGCTCTATCTGCATTACCTTCATCTTGTTGTGATCCCGAGAGGGGCTCTTTGTGGTGCGAACTTTCCTTCTGCATCTCTGGTTCTTGGATGTCTTCTATTACTGTGCTTAACTGAGAAAATTTATTTCCTTGTTCTACTGTGGTTTGGTTTTGGGGCCCAGAAGCTGTCTGAGGAGTTTTACCATTTGGATTGCCTGTTCTAGGGGCTTTATTATGATTATATAATATTATGATATCGTAAAAGATATAATTAGAAATATTTAACAACAATGAAGAACGACACAAAGATGTGATGGAGCTTCATCTAGAGTGGAAGGAAATATTTAATTCTTGTAAATTAATCATGGCATTTTGTGTCGCCTTCTTTTGCCTTCTTTTAATCAATCCAATGGATTGGATGTGTCTGTAATCTATCAAAGTTTTTGCCAAAATCAACGCCATCGGTGTTGCTTAGCCCAAAATGGAAAATTATGGGGACTTGGACGGTGATTTGAAGCATTCAAGGATTGATAGTTTTATTCACAATCCCAAGCCTAAGATCACAGACG
This sequence comes from Pinus albicaulis, assembly GCA_034641835.2. NCBI lineage: Eukaryota > Viridiplantae > Streptophyta > Pinopsida > Pinales > Pinaceae > Pinus > Pinus albicaulis. The sequence goes on along the minus strand of CM076580.1, from coordinate 54,698,292 downwards.
GTGTGTTTGGGATTTCACAGGCACAACTTAGGAATTGGTTGGTGAATTCAAGATTGTCTACTTTAGAAGATAACTCCTAATCCAATTTTTTTTTTCTTTTTTAATATGTAATTGCACTCACAGGGGAGATGTGATACCCATTTTTCTTAAATTTCTTTTTTTTCTTCTAAAAGAACATTTATATTATTATGGTTCCCATATTTACAAAACTTAGAACCTAGAAGTTCAAAACTAGCATAGAAATGAACTTAACAAGAAAAGTATTGATGAAATTAGATTTTTTTCCCCGTAAGAGTGTCTCTCTTTCCACCTCTGGAAGAGCATCAATCTACTTCAGTTCCACCTCCTTTGTCGTCATTCCCATTCCTCTTTCTCCGACACTGGATTGTACCAAAGGAATTGACAATGATGTTTTTCTGAATATCGAAAGTGCCTTCTTCAATCCTAATAGTAGCCTAATTCTGCTCATTAGTCGTTAAAATATAAAAGGTGGAGTCCTCTTCAGATATTTGTATGCCTCTTTCTACCTTCTCTAAGTGGCTTTAGATATCTATCATCTACATATTCTTATCTGAAAATAATTTGATGCACTCATAAAAACAATACAATACTTGAATTAGAGTAAGTGGCAAGACAATCTTCCCAAATATTTTATTCCTTCGCTATACTTTATACTTTTAAAAACAGTTACTAATTTAAATTTTAACAAAAATATTTATAAAAAAAATTGAATAAAATATAATAGTAACTTTTAAACCATTTAATTCTAAAACAACTCTATTTCACATTACCGAAATTACCGAAATACAGTGTACAAAAGTTCTGCGAAATCTTTAGTAGCCTCATCTTTCTTAATAAATAATAAATTGTTATTATCAAACCATACAGAATCAAAAGGTTTTCAAAATAATGCTTTATCAAATCATTATCATATTAGTTTAATTAAATAGTATTAAATTAAAGCAATTTCTATTATTATTAAACAAAGTAATGACTGATGGGAGATGGCATAATAGTTTTTGGTTTACAGATTGGGTTGACACCGACTTGTTGCTTATTTTTAATGTAAAAAAAATTATAATTTAAAAGGAGGTGGGAAATCAAGTTGAATGGTAAGCCATTCACACGAAGCTTTATGTGTTTCAACGAAAACATCGGAAATCAATTTTCTCTACAGGGTGGAATACTTTTTGACCGATGAGCACAAATAGGTTTCAACGACAACCCCGGCTGCCAATTTTCTCCGCGGAGCTGGAACACATTTACTTTGTTATTAAATACATATATATTTTTTTAATAGAACGAACGGAGAATTGATTCTTTAATTTGATTTATCTTTTTGGGAAAGCTAAAGCTTGATTAGATAATTTACTATAACCAAGACTCCATTGATTTTATAAATTCTTTTTTTTAATGAATAATACATTTTATTGATTTTAGAAATTCTTTTTCTAATGGATAATATTATTGATTTTAGAAATTTTTTTCTCTAATGGATAATGTTGGAAGGTGTTTATTTTTTAAGTTGAGTTAGAGGTTTTGCTTAATAGGTATTTTGACACATCTTTTTAAGAGGAGTGGTGGTTCATAAAAAGGCTGAGGATAAATCATATTAGTTGGTTCAAAACGTCTATCCAATCCTTCAAATGTAATTAATCTGAAAAATATCTCAATCACAACAAATATTATATTTATAGTCTGATTAACAATATAAGCTCACTCCATTTGACTATCATGAAAAATGACAGTTATTTTTTAATAGAATGGACAGAGAATTGATTCTTTAATTTGATTTATCTTTTTGGGAAAGCTAAAGCTTGATTAGATAATTTACCATAACCAAGACTCCATTGATTTTATAAATTCTTTCTCTAATGGATAATATACTTTATTGATTTTAGAAATTCTTTCTCTAATGGATAATGTTATTGATTTTAGAATTATTTTTCTCTAATGGATAATGTTGGAAGGCGTTAATTTTTTAAGTTGAGTTAGAGGTTTTGCTTAATAGGTATTTTGGCACATCTTTTTAAGAGGAGTGGTGGTTCATAAAGAGGCTGAGGATAAACCATATTAGTTGGTTCAAAATGTCTACCCAATCTTTCAAATGTAATTAATGTGAAAAATATCTCACTCACAACAAATATTATATTTATAGTCACAGACTGATTAACAATATAAGCTCACTCCATTGGACTATCATGAAAAATGACAGTTAAAAAATTGACTCAAAATTGACTAGCAACTTTTGAAAAGAAATGTTTCACCAAGTAGGAACCTCATTAACCATAAATATCTCATTCCATCGAATGAAAAATGGACAAAGTGGTAAACAAATGCTTGAAGGATATTTGAAGAACTTTGTGAATGTGGTGACACAACTCTACCTATCACACTTCAACAAAAGAGACTCATTTTAACACTTTATATAAATAGCTAACATTGTTAATTAAAAACATGTCATTGTAAATTTCAAACTTCCTAATCCAAAAAATTATTTAATCACATGTGGTGAGATCCTTGGAATCCTAACCAATCATCTTGAATGAGCAAGTAATGAGATTCATAAAAATCATCTACACTAATTAAAAAACACTTTAACTTTGAATGCTTTGCTTATGCTCATGCTAGGTCTCAATAACACAATATTACAATATTTCTAATAGCATTGATTTTCATAATTATGCGCATTCTTATTTGAAAACAACTCCCCTACCTACCACTATGTTCATGTTTGAGCCATTGGATTAAATGTTAGATTATTGAAATGTTTTGGGTCATTAGATCCACAAGTAAATAGTTTTTATATGTTTTTTCTAGTGTTACTTTTTTTTCTTTTTAATAAGTTAGATTGAATTTAAATGACTTTTAAGTTAAAATGTTGTTATTAAAAATTTGTTAGATTTTAACCTCAATTTAATATTTTGACTCTGTCAAATTACACAAAAACAAAAATAAAAGTAAATTAAATAAAAATATTGACATAATGTAATGAGCATTTTAACTAGGTCAAAATACAATAATAATAATAATAATAAACTATAAAAACAGCCCATGGTATTGATGTGGAACGTAGTTTATTTAAAATTAAGATGGCCCATATCAATCTTAACTCGAGCCAAGATGGATCATATGTCTTGATATGCAAACCTCTTTTAGAGTAAAAATAACATTTTAACTAGGTCAAAATACAATAAAAAAATAAAAATATTAAAATAAAATAATAATAAACTTTAAAAACAACCCATGTTATTGACCCATGGTATTCATGTGGAATGTAGTTTATTTAAAGATGGAAATTAAGATGGCCTAGATCAATCTAAAATTATTCTTTTAAAATTTTACTTAATAAATGTATCTAAATTTTCATACATCCAAATATACATAGTTTTTCTTGTTCTATATTATTTTTGTTACAACTATTTTATTATTCCAAAAATACATGGTTTGTTTTGTTATATATTATTTATGTTACAACTATTTTATTATTCATGAGTAGTATTTCTTAATATATAGAAAATTAAATTAATAATGAAATTTTTTAAAATATGTGATCTTTTTTAAATTTCCAAATTATTTCATAGGACATGATTTATGATGAGCAATAGTGTGAATGTTCATAATTCTTATTTCTTAAATAACACTAAATTTACCTTTAATTACTTAATTATAATAGTTTCTAACTACATAACAATTTGTAACTACATACATACTCTTTCGGGCTTTTTTTTTGTTAATGAATATCAAATTTCTTCCGTTCAAAAAAACTACATACATATCTTTAATTATCTAATGGTAGCTAAAAAATATTACATGTTTTTTACTTTATAATCACAAACAATTTTCATATTATATGATGTCAAACTTACTCAACTTTTTATTTTGAAATTTTAAACAAAGTTTTTAACTACATAATTTTAACTTTACATTTTTTTTTTCATTCCAAACAAAACTTACAAAAGAAAAAACCCTCTCGGTCCTTACTGTAGATTATAGTTTTACAAAATTGACACTATGTAATTAACAATAGAGTAAGTTGAGACAACCCTAAGGGGTTTTTTGGTACAAGTTTTATCATAACCTTTCCCTCCATCCAATATATATTGTAGAGTCTTATGAAGAGAGAGTATATTCTAGTTTATAACTTATTCCACAATCAAAGAAAATCGCTAGGGATTTCACAAGTTATTTGTTTATAACTTGATCCACAATCAAAGAATATGGCTAGAGATATCACAAGCTATCATTCACACAATGATTTATTGACGTTCTCAGTTGAAATGGATCCTATTAGACACATGCTGGCTAGAGACACTAAAAAATTCAAAATAGATATCTCTTATGACATCCATATTGTCTACAGAACATTCAAATTTTCCATCTTATACAACAATTTCTAACAATAACTGCAATTTACTCTCCAATTTTTGAAACCCCCACCCATGCTGGGGAGGTCACAATGTAAAATCAAATGTTCTTGTGGTTTTTTAAAATGGTTTATAAACAAAAAAAAACAACGAGAAAGTCAATATTTTGGTATAATAACTAATTTTTGAATCATTGTGACAAACAAAACATCACGTTAGCTCACAGAATATATCTAATGCTATAAGGATCTGAGATGATAACAAAGTTTTGAATCATGATAACTAGGTGACAACCAAAACTAAGTTGTAGCCACAAGCAAAAAATCACAACAACTCACAGAATATATCCAAGGTTGCAATGAACCCCATACATAGTGATGGACCTCATCGGAATTTTAGTGCACATAGAACACCACCCTAAAAATTCTATACTCTTGATCAATTTAGAATAACCTAAGATGTCTAGATTGGATATCAAGGTGGGTGGTACAATAATTGAGGATGCTTCTTAAAGGGTAAGGGAATTTAGATACTCTACCCTTCCATGAGTTTTGTTTTATTAAGCTTTACTCTAGATGTGCATAGAATGAGTCTATCTCAAGTCCCAAACAAGATTCTTCTTTCTCTTCATATTATAGCTTGCACCTTGTTGGAATAGGGTCTCCTACAAGTTGCGAAACTGGTCCATTTTGAATATTTTTTATTAGATTTAGTCTAGCACAGGGGTTTTGGGGTGGATCAAAGCCCTGAACGCATTGTAATGGGTAAAAGGGTAAACCAGGGGTCCAAAAACCACAGTTTGCGGACCATAGGAAAGTCTAGGCTAGATTGCTATAAATAGATGGACATTTTGTATTGTAAAGGACAAGAAGGAGGAGCTATTGATACGATTTGTGGTTTAAGCTATCTTTTTGGGTTTTTTGGGAAAGGACTCCTACTGGCTGTGTGCACGAAGATCCAAGTCTAGCTGTGTGCGGACCCTGCTACTATGTGCGCAGGTTGGGAAGGAAATTGTAAGGAAGAATTGATGAATGAATGAATAAGAAAGATTGATAGAGAACTGAATCTGTGAGTACTCTTGTGCGAATTGTTAGTAATTGTTGTATTGTGCATTTTCTGTCTTTAAGCTGCGAAGATCTGCGTAAGTGTGTTTCCGGATCTGGATCTTTTCTGGTCTGTTTATGTATTGTTGTGTTACTATCATAAAAGCATATAATTATAGATCTAGCGCACGTGGATGCAAACCGAGACCTAATTAACCCTGCGTAGAACAAGGTAATCTGGGAATTACAGGACCTAGCGCAGCGCTGCTTTCCTTACCCATCCTTTCTCAAGGTGTAGAAACTTGGTTCCAACACCCACCCATACTACTTCGGGTGAGATTTTGACCTACGCAAGCAGGTCACTGTCGAAAGGGCTAGTAGTATAGGGGTTTGTTGGAAAACCTTGCACACCGAACTTGGGTCAGGACCCCTCAAGCCAACAAATGGTTCCGTTTTCGGGACCCGAAGAAGTCTGAGAGAGGGATCGGGTAATGACAAGATAATACTGGAAGCCTGAAAGGAAGGAGATCAAAGACTGGTTCGAAAGGCAGATCCAGGAATTCACAGTAAAAGAAAATCGCAGTGAGGAGTTAACAACGGAAAGGTGGAAAAGTAGGTACATCCTTATAGAGAGCTACGAAATATTCTTTATGACATTCGTGATTGAGCTCCAGGAGTGGCTGGCCAGACTTGTAGAATTCCAGAAGTGTTGGAAGGACGAACGAGTCACTCAGTGGACCCCAGAGCTGATCTAGTGGATGGAAAAGACTGATAATATTATCACACGCACGGTAGATCACTGGGTGGATAGCGTGCTAGGAGGCTTTGTGATGGAGTTTGCCATTGATCATTTTGTCTCATACTCCGAGGTCGAACGACGATTCTTTAAAGGGTTCTGGGGAAAATTTTTGAGGACGTTACCATTGCTGATTATGATATTACTGTGCAAAAAGATCATTTTGTGTAGTCATACTAACTGAATGACCTTGGATCTAGACGGGAGCACAACATGCAGTGGTAAATACTATCGGACCAACCTTGACGGAGGGAGATCCGCCCATAATCTGTTGCAAGAACTAGCTACGCAAGATCCCCCAGCTACATCGCCACCTAGGCTGCACAAAGGTAAGAATTCACCCATACCACCACCCCCCCTAAACAGTGATATGGCTGTGCACCTTAAACTACCTACCTTCAAGGGGGTAGGAGATGAGGATATGGACCGGTTTTGGTTCGTTGCAGACTCCGTCTATACTACACAGAATGTGGCGAGTGATATGGTAAAGAGGGCGCAGCTGTCGTTGGCATTCGAGGACAGGGCCCTAGACTGGTATATGCAATACATTGCCCAGAATGGGAGCGCATGCATTCAGGATATCAAAGATGCTCTAAAGCAACAGTTCCGAAAGCTGAAATCTTATTCCCAGCTGGTAGCGGAAGTAAAGGACTTCAAGCAAGGTGCGTCTGAGTCAGTATGGGAGGCTGATTAGCGATTGAAGAGGGAAATCAGGGAAGGATGATTCGAGTATGATGATAGAAAACATATGGAATGGTTCATCGCTATGTTGTTACCTCACCTGCGCACGCCAATGAGTCATCAGACCTTTGAGTCGCAGGAGAAAGTTGTGGAAGTCGCTATGAAACTAGAAGCTGCCCCCCAAGAGGATATGTCGGTCGGGGTACAAAAAATTTAGGAATAGATTGGGGCTATGCATATGGAAATACAAAACCTGCAAAAGGAGCGAGAAAAGGATGGTTGTGCATATCTTTGGTGCATACAATGTCGGGTGTCTGGCCATACCAAGGATCAGTGCCCTCTACTAACGGATTACATACAAGTGGGCAGACCTAGTCCGGTACGCCCAGGAGCAAGTAGGGAACCCATTCTGTCACGACCAGGATCAAGCGGGCCTACACTGTGGTGTGACGACTGTCGGGTAGCAGGACTGCATGATACGAACCATTGCCCTCGGCTAGGTGCGTATGTCCCAGAACTGAAGCAACAATGGTGTAGATTCTGCTGATCAGTAGGACATGATGAGCAGAACTGTCGTACCTATGACTTAATGATGGATCGTGGGAACTTATATAGGGTACAATCGGACCCTGCGTCGCCAAGAATTTCTGCGCACTTTGGAGGATCACCGGCCAGAGGCAGAAGAGGTCGGGGAGGAAGCGCAAGACGAGGACGTGGGCAGCTAATCTGTTATAACTGTGGGGAAATAAGACACTTCACCAGAGAATGCCCAAATCCCACCAGGCCATCGTGCAATTATTGTAGGCAGCTGGACCATGTGGTGGAGGATTGCCAATTTTAATAGCCAAGATGCGGGAAAAATAGCCCACCCCTACGTAGAAAATACAAAGAGTTAAAACCGAGCTAAGGAATACGAATCCAAGTGTAAAAGTCATGATAGATAACGGGATGGTCACCTAGGGAGCAAAGGAGGAGCTTGCCCCTTGGGAAGGAGTGAATTCCAAATAACAAGCACCACTGCCAGGCCTCGCGCAGTAGCTGATGCACCTCCGGATAGAAGAAGGAGTTGAGCCCTTTTTGAAGGCATGTCTAAAGTTGCTACGAAACCCGTAGGTCGCAGGAAATCTCCAAGCACTACTGAATACCTTCGCAGCTCGGTCCAATTCGATCCCTGGGACCAAGGATGTACACAAACTATACATCTATAAGAAACGCACCGGGAGAGAAATGTGGTTGACTGCGCAGATTGGTGACTACGAAATGGATCAGGTCATCTTAGATCTTGGATCAGATGCAAATGTATTACCAAAACAGACATGGCAACGAATGGCAGAGCCTAAATTAGAGTGGTCCACCATCTAGCTGCGAATGGAAAATCAACAAAAAATCATTCCTCTAGGTAGACTACCAAGGGTCGTGGTTGACATCGCAGGGGTAAGGGTCCTAGTTGACTTCGAAGTAATAGAAATTGTGGAAGATGTGGATCCCTACCCTGCGCTCCTCAGACTAGACTGGGCTATGGACATGGGGGGTGTCATCAATCTCAAAAAGTGCAGCATGGTGTTTGAAAACAAAGGTACGCGCATCATAGTGCCACTAGATCCAACAAAAGGTGCGCGATATACAGAGCCAACCTATGAGGAGGAGGAAATAGATCACATTTATAAATTAACTGCGTGGAATGAAGATCGGGTTAACCCCATGGATGAAGGAGTGCTCTGCTGGGAAAAGGATAGTGAATGTTTTTCCGACTCTGACGAGAAGCTGGAAAATTGGCAAGGTCGATTGCACAAGGTTTCAGTGCTGCGATGTCTTCGGACCACCAAGAATCTCCATCGCATCTCTACCAAGGAAAGAGACTTGCCTTGCCATAATGACGCAGGTGATAGTAAGAAGAGTGTTGAACCTAAAATTCCCACAGAACAAGCACTGCCACTAACACTGCATGGAGCACGTGCGTGAGGGCCGGTATTCTTCACTCAGGAGAAGTATTGGAGTAGGGTGATCCTGCGCTTAGGGACCCCAGTTTCCAGATGGGCTCTGAGGTCAGTCAACCTACGCAGACACTTGCTGACATACAAAGGGTGCGATCAAATCCTGTCTGGACAGGCTCACCTGGTTACCACTAACCTGAGCGTGCGTTCGATTACGGACCTGCTTGAACCCACATGCAATTGGGAGAATTTGCAAACACTTCAAGTAAAAAATGGCACGAGGATGCGTGACGCAACCCTATCATACAGAGACATCTCAACCAAGGGCGACGCGCATGGCTCGAGAAGATTTGTGGCCCACTTGCAGATCTGGTACCTGAACCACGTCATGAAACACCTAGCATCGACCTTAATTCAGGGTACGCGAATGGCACGCAGGCATCATCTGAGGTCTGACGTTCCATGGGAGAGTCCTTAGGTATGAATAACGACCATCAGTACACCCCACTTTGATAAGAAAGGAACCTTACAGTTACGCAAAATAGGTGGCGGACCATCAATGCAGCCATTTATGGTAAGTTTGATCCGAATTGTCGATGGTAAGTTTCCCGTACGGGCTTCTCCACCATTAAATAGCTCCAGACGATGTGCGGTTGGTATAATAACTTCACACCAGGCTATTTATTGGTTCTGCAATATGCTCCTATTATCTGCCTACTGGTTTTCTGTGATTATTGACATTCTCTGGAACACCCGTTCTCTTGTTGCTATGACGGACCCTAACCCACTGAATGATTTGTTCCTGGGCTGCACAGCGCTCGTAGACATCATCTTGAGAGGGCTTGGGAATGACGAGCGTGATCAAATTATTGAGCGCTGGACTCCTGTAGAAAAAATTGCGTGCGACCCATGCACAAAGAGGCACCATTTCTGTGCAATAGGAATAACCGACCTTCGCACCCCAGGGATGACCACGGGACCCAGCCGAATGGCCTCAGACGATATAGCAGAGGAGGATACATTAGTACTGTGGTCCCTCGCCCGCAGTATCATAGTCAGGCCATGACTGGTTTTGCGCCAAGACAGAACGATGAGATATAGGGACATATTGCGACTTCTCCGCAACTCCAAAGTACCGCCTAGCAGAAGCAATGTTTGTTCACTCCCTCGCACTGCCCTAGCTAACAATCATGATCTAACTGCTGGGGACATCCAAATCGATTTGGCGCAGCTATCTCGGACATCTCTACAAGGACTATACACCAGAGTGTTGCAAGAGCTTCGCCACTGTGATCAGACTACGCGACAATAATATGACATACCTCTGGCAGTACGGGCCCAACGAATTGCATTGGTCATAGACGCAACACATATTATTCAGGAGCAGATTACGCAGGGCACACAGTTGGTCGAAATAGCTACGCTACTATGGACAACAGTCCAACACCACTCTATGCTTCAACATATCCAAAAGGAATTACAGCAGGCGGAAGCTGCTCTGGATCAGGTCAGAACTTCCTCACCCTCTGACATCTCCACACAGCGTCTAGCCATCATGAACACGATTGAGAACCTTAGCCGCACCAAGCATGTCATCTGAAAACGATTGAAACCATGGGTCGACACTGCACTCCAGCTCGCCCAAGATGCTCAGTCTGCCATTGCGCACCTCCACCGGCTGCTAGAACGGGTTACTATGGCTCCAGACGGTCCTGCCTCCCTGACACTTGTCAACATTGCACAGCGAGCTGCTGCCTAGAGTCAGGAAGTGCTTCCTCCGCTTGTCCGCACTCTTGATACCTTACGTGCGCAAATAGAAGCTGCACCACCACAGTGACTCAGGACGAGTCACGAGATTGTGCTGGGGGACTGTTGGAACAGGGTCTCCTACAAGCTGTGAAACTGGTCCATTTTGAATATTTTTTATTAGATTTAGTCTAGCGCAGGGGTTTTGGGGTGGGTCAAAGCCCCAAACGCATTGTAATGGGTAAAAGGGTAAACCAGGGGTCTGAATACCACGGTTTGCAGACCATAGGAAAGTCTAGGCTAGATTGCTATAAATAGAGGGACATTTTGTATTGTAAAGGACAAGAAGGATGAGCTATTGATATAATTTGTGTTTTAAGCTATCTATTTGGGTTTTTGGGGAAAGGACTCCTGCTAGCTATGTGCGCGGAGATCCAAGTCCAGCTGTGTGCAGACCCTGCTGCTGTGTGCGTAGGTTGGGAAGGGATTTGTACGGAAGAATTGATGAATGAATGAATAAGAAAGATTAACAAAGAACTGAATCTGTGAGTACTCTTGTGTGAATTGTTAGTAATTGCTATATTGTGCATTTTCTGTCTTTAAGCTGCAAATATTTGCGTAAGTGGGTTTTCGGATATGGATCTTTTCTGGTCTGTTTATGTATTGCTGTGTTACTGTCATAAAAGCATATAATTATATATCTAGCGCACGTGGATGCGAACCGAGACCTAATTAACCCTGCGTAGAACAAGGTAATATGGGAATTACAGGACCTAGCGCAACGCTGCTTGCCTTACCCATCCTTTCTCAAGGTACGAAAACCTGGTTCCAGCACCCACCCATACTACTTCGGGTGAGACTTTGACCTGTGCAAGCAGGTCACTACTGAAAGGGCCAGTAGTATAGGGGTTTTTTGGCAAACCTTGCACACCGAACCTGGGTCAGGACCCCTCAAGCCAACACACCTTGACCCTCCTCCTGTCCTCCTCCTTGCACAAATTTAAACTATGAGGCACAAGGTAGTTGTTGCATATAGGAACATTTAGATATGATAAGAAAAATGTGATACTCTGTTGTAATTTTCTCTACAAATGTAATGGAAAATGTGCCCTAAATGTTGAAAATTTCATGGTTAATGTAGTATCAACTACGTGCAAATTTACAGTCTTGTATACAAGATCGAGAAAACTATGCCCAATATCCAACACCATAGAGCAAGACATGTTCACCAATTGAACAGTTACTTCCAAATCTCTCTCAGTGCTAGATTTTTTTTCTTAATAAAATTGTTTTTACTGCTCTTGAATCGATGAAAGACATTGTTGTTGCATATAGGAGCATTTAGATCTGATAATAAAAGTGTGATACTGTGTTATAATTTTCTCTACAAATTTGTTGGAGTCGTTTTCTCAATAAACTTGTTTTTACTGCTCGTAAGTGATGAAATCCATCGTTGTTGCATATAGGATCATTTATCTCTGATAAGAAAAGTGTGAGACTGTGTTATAATTTTCTCTAAAAATGTGTTGGATTTGTTTTCTCAATAAACTTGTTTTTACTACTCTTAAGTAATGAAATTAATCATTGTTGCATATAGGAGCATTTAACTCTGTTAAGAAAAGTGTGATACTCTGTTATAATTTGCTCTACAAATGTGATGGAAAGTGTGCCATGAGTGTTGGCAATTTCATGGTTAATGCAATATAAGATAAATAACAATTCATTTCTTCTACTCAAGATCAAGAAAGCTATGCCGAGTAGCCAACACCACATAACAAGACATGTTCGCCAACTCCATAAATTCTCAATTGCCTTATTTTTACTGCTCTTGAAGTGATGAAAGCCACATATCCATACATTTTTACTGTTTGCACAAAGAATAAAAAAACTAACTTCATATCAGCGATCCTGAAAAAACAAGAACATGGCAGACACGTGGGACATCAGTGGTAAAGAACAATGTGATATTTTGAATATTTTCAAAGATCATGAAGGAAATAATACATAGGTGACTCAATAGGAATTGATCAAGATTAAATATGGAGGAACTACACCAAAACAACCTTTGATTTTGAAGGTAGAAAATCACGATCTATTTCTTTATTCATGAGGCATTCATGTTTGCATGATTAGACAAGGTATTTAACTTAACTTCAACATAGGCCTCATGATTTGTAAGGCTCAAGGAAGCAATATTGCATTAATATTTCACTACCTACTTCCATGGAAGAAAATTTTGATTTTCATTCCTCCACAATGGCTCATTCTCTGCAACATCTTATTTCTTTAGGCTACTCTTTCCTTTGCTATTTCCTTCCTTACTAAGTTTCTTTTGCAACATGTGGTGCAATTGCTAGTTTATTAATTTTTGAAAACTAAAAAGATATACAAAAAATTCTCTCTAAACTTGTTAATCACAAACACAAAATGTTGTCTCTACCGTAACTCAATTGTTGTGAAATATGTGAAAATTGAGAAATCCAAGATTACTAATAATTATCTGTCAACAAATTTCTTTTAAATACAAATAAAATAAAATAAAAATAAATACAAAATATTAAAATAAATCATTTGTTATTTATTTTTTTTAATTTAAGAATTCAAAATCAATATAAATAAACAATTGTTATTTACATTATTATTATATATATTAATACTAACATAAATAAAAATTAAATTAACCTAATTTTTTTTTAATTTACAATCTATGAAATATAAAAATAATTTAAATCTCTAAAAATACATTTAATTTATTGATATTTAATATATTAAAAATTAAAACAACTCTATGATTATTAAATTTTAATGAGAATATATAAAAAGTAAATTGAGTGGAATATAACGACAACTTTTAAACCATTTAATTCATTATAGAAATGAACGAAATGCAGTTTACAAAAGTTATGCGAAATATGTGGTATCCTAATCTTTCTTAATAAATAATAAATCGTTATCATTCAACAATGTTTTCAAAATAAATACCACTTTATCAAATCATTATTATATTAGTTTATTAATCAAATATTATTAAGAGTAATAATGTTTTTTTGATTAAATTAATTCATATGGTTTTTAACAGTTTAAAATGTTGATTAAATTTTAATAATATGATTAATCAAAAAACATTATTACTCACAATATGAATTAAAAAAAAACTACAATTTAATCAATATTATTAAATTAAAATAACTATTGTTATTAAATAAAATAATTGCTAAATTAAAGCAACTTCTATTATTAAATAAAGTAAATAACGGATGATTTTGTGGATATAAAGGAGGTGGGAAATCAAGTTGAATGGTAAACCATTCACACGAAACTTTGTGTTTCAACGAAGACATCGGAAACCAATTTTCCCTGCCGGGTGGGAAACCATTCACACGAAACTTTGTGTTTCAACGAAAACATCGGAAATCAATTTTCTCAGCGGAGTGGGAAACCAATGGTACCATTCACACGAAACTTTATAATTATATTGTTTCAACGAAAACATCGGAAACCAATTTTCTCACCACAGTGGAAAACTTTTTGACCGAGTGGGAAACAAATGGTACCATTCACACGAAAACATCGGAAACCAATTTTCTCGGCGGAGGTGGAAGACTTTTTGATGATTGATTCCTTTGTCCCCTTTGTCTCTACGTTTACAACCACCGCAACTTGAGGTGTTCACGACTCGACGTCTTCTTCACGACGCGGTTTCTCTCCTTGTAAATACTTCTCCACCCATACACATTCCCACCACAATTCTCCCCTCTGCCCAACACTCTCCGTCTCTTTCCCTTTAAAATGCCTGCCAATTCAACCGCCATGCCCTCTCTTTCTTTTGCTCTTCTTATGCTCTTTCTCCTCCTCACCCCTACCCACTCTTTTCACAATGACCGCCAATCTCTGCTAACATTCAAGAGGCTCATTACCACTGATCCAAATCAATCCATGGCAGATTGGAATCCCCCCAATCCCTTCTGCAACTGGACCGGCGTTACCTGCAACCGCCGTCACCCAGACAGAGTGGCATCCCTCGACCTTTCTGACATGGGTCTGATCGGTTCTATTTCTCCAGCGCTCGGCAATTTGTCGTTTCTCCGCACGCTTGATCTCTCAGGCAATAATCTCACTGGTCATATCCCGCCTCAATTGGGACGCCTCTTTCGTTTGAGGGAGCTCGCTTTGGCCATTAATGACTTGGAAGGAAATATCCCGCCTCAACTCAGCAGTTGCAGAAATCTGACTCTTCTGGCGCTCTCCTACAACCATCTGATCGGAAATATCCCGAGGGAGTTGAGTTCCCTCCCACATTTGCAAAGGCTTTACTTGGGAGGAAACGAGCTGACAGGTAGCATTCCCTCTTCCTTGGGAAACCTTTCATTGTTGATTCATTTGACTTTGGAATCAAACAGTCTTACCGGTCCCATTCCTAGTCATCTCATCAGCTGCAGAAATTTGACTGTCCTGGCGCTCGCCTCCAACAATCTGACCGGAAATATCCCGAGGGAGTTGGGTTCCCTCCCACATTTGCAGACGCTTGACTTGGGAGAGAACGAGTTGACAGGTACCATTCCCTCTTCCTTGGGAAATCTTTCATCGTTGATTGGGTTGGGTTTGGTATTCAACAGTCTCACTGGTCCTATTCCGCAAGAATTGGGTCGGCTCACCCGTATGCAAACTCTTGCTCTTTACCAAAATGATTTGTCCGGTAATATTCCTTCATCTTTCTCAAATATGGTTGACCTGAGAATACTTTCTTTATGGGGAAATCAACTTAGTGGAGAAATCCCAAAGTTTATTGGAAATTATTCTAACCTAGTCCAACTTACTTTAAGCTTAAACAAGTTCACTGGGAGTGTGCCTATAGAATTGGGTAGATTATCTCTTCTTGAACGCCTAGATTTAAGTGTCAATCAACTTGATAGCGGCAATGCTATAAACATGCCTTTTCTTACTGCTCTTACTAATTGTTCTCACTTAAAAAAGATATGGTTGGACAACAATAAATTAAGTGGTGTTTTGCCTCTTGTTATAGGTAGGCTTTCTACTAATTTATCTATGTTATCGTTATCAAATAATAAAATACAAGGGAACATCCCTCCATATATAGGTAATCTTAGTAGCCTAACCTTCTTAAATTTAAGTGAAAATTTTCTAAATGGTAATGTTCCACCATTAGGAAAACTTGAAAAAATAGAAAGATTGTATTTAAGTAACAATAAATTAGAAGGAAACATCCCTGATGATTTTGAAAACTTACACCACCTTGGTCTCTTGGATCTTAGTGGAAATAATCTCGTTGGAAATATTCCAAATTCCCTCGCACCTCTTAAGCAACTAAGAAGGCTCCATCTTCATCACAACAAGTTATCAGGAGCCATACCTTCCAATTTAGGAGATTGCATAAATTTGGAATTGCTAGACTTGTCTCACAATAGGCTCACCGGAAATATACCACATGAAATTGCAAAGCTTTCTCATATACAATTCTATTTGAATCTATCATCGAATTTATTAGAAGGTTCCTTGCCCATGGAGATTGGTAAAATAGCAATGGTTCAAGCTATAGACATTTCTGTCAATCAATTGACTGGGCCAATTCCCCCTGCACTTGGAAGTTGCAATGAGCTGCAATTATTGAACTTATCTCACAATTCCTTCCAAGGGTCTTTTCCAGATTCACTTGGAAATTTAAAAAGCCTTGCAAGCCTAGACCTTTCTTCCAACAACTTATCAGGTGGAATACCAATGGTCACACTGAATAATTTGAAAATGCTTCAATGGTTGAATTTGTCTTTCAACAATTTCACAGGGGAAATTCCAGAAGGAGGGTTTTTTGCAAATAGAACAATTATCATGTCCTTAATTGGAAATCCTAGCCTTTGTGGACCAAAAGGATTTCAACTGCCTGCATGTCAATCACCAAGACATCATTTTGCACTTGTGAAAAGGCTAATACTGCCAGTGGGTGGAGCTGCTGCCTTTATATTATGTTGTTTACTTTTGGGATTCCTTTGGAAAAGGAAGGGATTCGTTTGCAAAAGGAATATGCCTATGCAAAATTTTGATTCCATACAAGCCATTTTGCGAAAGTTGGAGCACAAAAGGATCTCATATCAAGAGCTTCATATAGCAACTAATGGATTTGCCGAGGCCAACTTGTTGGGAACAGGGAATTTTGGTTCAGTTTATAAAGGAATTTTGAGTGATGGAACACTTGTTGCTGTAAAAGTTTTCCAATTGCTAAAGGACAAGGCTGAGAAGAGTTTTAAAGCAGAATGTAGCATCTTGCAAAAGGTTCGACATCGAAATCTGGTGAAAATCATAACCTCATGTTGCAACATTGATTTCAAAGGATTAGTGTTCGAATTTATGTCTAATGGAAGCCTAGAGAAGCATTTGTATCCTAATACAAATGACAACAATGGTGGAGATGCATGTGAAATGGGACTAGAAACACGACTGGGCATTGCAATAGATGTGGCCCATGCCATTGAATATCTCCACCATGATTCTTTTGTGCAGGTAGTGCATTGTGATTTAAAACCCAATAATGTGCTTATTGATGAAGACATGTCAGGGCATGTAACCGATTTCGGTATTGCAAGATTAATTGATGAAACCTCTACTGAGTCACTTACTTCATCACTTGCTTTGAGAGGATCTATGGGCTATACTGCACCAGGTAAGACATTTAGAATGTTAAATGTTTACTTTTCGTTTCTAAATGTCTCATCAACATTTTTGTATGGTCCAGTACAGTAAAATTTGATGAATGTTGTCATGAATGCAGAGTATGGATTCGGTGAGCCAGTGTCTACCAAAGGAGATATCTACAGCTTTGGCATTTTGTTATTGGAAATTCTTACCAGGAAACGACCAACTAATGACATGTTTTCTGGAGACCTAAACTTGCACAAGTGGGTAAATTTGGCCTTTCCAAGCAGAGTAAAGGAGGTAATTGACCACAACCTTCTTAGGGAGCTGGATGGAGATGAATTTGAAGAAAATAATGTATTCAATTGCATTTTTTCTTTGATACGGGTCGCTTTGCTTTGTTCGAAAGATTCACCCAATGAACGACCAACTATGAGAGACGTAGTATTGGTATTGGAGAGGCTCAGAAATGATTTGGGGGAAAATGCAATTGCTTCGAGGAGATTAAGACAAAGCATATCTAATTTGCTTAGCAATACAGATGCAACAAGGAGTAATGCACATGCATCAAATGCCCATAGTTCTTCTTCATTTTAGTTTGTGAAAATTGCAATACCAGAAGATTTCAATATTGCTATTATTCATACAATGAAACTTATTTTTTTAACTTATAATTGTTGAAGTAAATCTCTATTAGGATTTATATTTATATGTCATTATTGTCCAAAGAAAAAATGCATGCTTTTGCAACACAATGTTATATGAATTGCAATTGGTTTATTTTATTATCCATTCACAATGCCAATATTTTTAATTATCTCAAAAATAATTCCACTCTTTGTTTTTTTATAATTGAAAGGCTATGATTATTTAAAAATACATCATAATTCCACATTTTAGCTTAATGAATTGATTTTATGAATTATGTTGGAATTTGATTCTTCTTTACTATTATCTTGAATTGTTCAACTAATTTTTAAGTCATAAGGCATTATTATTTGAAAACAACGTTCCTGTGTGCACAATGTCATAACCTGAAATCGTTAAATTATATGTTAAAAGATCAAAACATATTATAAATACAATCTGAATTGTTCTTTTGTTTTATTACAATTATAAATACTTCTCCACCCATACACATTCCCACCACAGTTCTCCCCTCTGCCCAACACTTTCCGTTTAAAATGGCTGCGAATTCAACCGCCATGCCCTCTCTTTCTTTTGCTCTTCTTATGCTCTTTCTCCTCCTCACCCCTACCCACTCTTTTCACAATGACCGCCAATCTCTGCTAACATTCAAGAGGCTCATTACCACTGATCCAAATCAATCCATGGCAGATTGGAATCCCGCCAACCCCTTTTGCAACTGGACCGGTGTTACCTGCAACCGCCGTCATCCAAACAGAGTGGCCTCCCTCAACCTCACTCAGCTGGATCTGAGCGGTTCAATTTCTCCATCGCTCGGAAATTTGTCGTTTCTCCGCACGCTCGATCTGTCAGAGAATGCGCTCACTGGTCATATCCCGCCTCAATTGGGACGCCTCTTTCGTTTGAGGGAGCTCTGGTTGAACCAGAATGACTTGGAAGGAAATATCCCAAGTCAACTCAGTAGTTGCAGAAATCTGACTCTTCTGGCCCTCTCCTACAACCATCTGATCGGAAATATCCCGAGGGAGTTGAGTTCCCTCCCACATTTGCAAAAGCTTTACTTGGGAGAGAACGAGCTGACAGGTACCATTCCCTCTTCCTTGGGAAACCTTTCATCGTTGATTGAGTTGGGTTTGGAATCAAACAGTCTCACCGGTCCCATTCCTAGTCAACTCACCAGCTGCAGAAATTTGACTCTCCTGGTGCTCTCCTTCAACAATCTGACAGGTACCATTCCCTCTTCCTTGGGAAACCTTTCATCGTTGACTATTTTGGTTTTGCACGTCAACAGTCTCACTGGTCCTATTCCGCAAGAATTGGGTCGGCTCACCCGTATGCAACACCTTTCTCTTTGCGAAAATGATTTGTCCGGTAATATTCCTTCATCTTTCTCAAATATGGTTGACCTGAGAAAACTTTTTTTATGGGGAAATCAACTTAGTGGAGAAATCCCAAAGTTTATTGGAAATTATTCTAACCTAGTAAAACTTAGTTTAAGCTCTAACAAGTTGAGTGGGAGTGTGCCTATAGAATTGGGTAGATTATCTCTTTTTGAAAACCTAGAATTACATACCAATCAACTTGATAGTGGCAATCTTATAAAAATGCCTTTTCTTACTTCTCTTACTAATTGTTCTCACTTAAAACACATATGGTTGCAGAACAATAAATTAAGTGGTGTTTTGCCTCTTGTTATAGATAGGCTTTCTACTAATTTATCCATGTTAGCATTATCAAATAATAATATACAAGGGAACATCCTACCACATATAGGTAATCTTAGTAGCCTAACCTTATTAGATTTAAGTGAAAATTTTCTAAATGGTAATGTTCCACCATTAGGAAAACTTGAAAAAATAGAAAGATTGTATTTAAGTAACAATAAATTAGAAGGAAGCATCCCTGATGATTTTGAAAACTTACACCACCTTGGTCTCTTGGATCTTAGTGGAAATAATCTCGTTGGAAATATTCCAAATTCCCTCGCACCTCTTAAGCAACTAAGAAGGCTCCATCTTCATCACAACAAGTTATCAGGAGCCATACCTTCCAATTTAGGAGATTGCATAAATTTGGAATTGCTAGACTTGTCTCACAATAGGCTCACCGGAAATATACCACATGAAATTGCAAAGCTTTCTCATATACAATTCTATTTGAATCTATCATCAAATTTATTAGAAGGTTCCTTGCCCATGGAGATTGGTAAAATAGCAATGGCTCAAGCTATAGACATTTCTGTCAATCAATTGACTGGGCCAATTCCCCCTGCACTTGGAAGTTGCAATGAGCTGCAATTATTGAACTTATCTCACAATTCCTTCCAAGGGTCTTTTCCAGATTCACTTGGAAATTTAAAAAGCCTTGCAAGCCTAGACCTCTCTTCCAACAACTTATCAAGTGGAATACCAGTGGTCACCTTGAATAATTGAAAATGCTTCAATGGTTGAATTTGTCTTTCCATGAATTTCACGGGGAAATTCCGGGAGGGTTTTGCAAATGAAGAATTAATTATCATGTCCTTAATTGGAAATCTAGCCTTTGTGGACCCCAAGTATTTCAACTGACTTTGCATGTCAATCACGGAACATCATTTTTCACTTGTGAAAGGTAAATCTTGCCGGTGGGTGGAGCTGCCTTTTATATTATGTTGTTTACTTTTGGGATTCCTTTGGAAAAGGAAGGGATTCGTTTGCAAAAGGAATATGCCTATGCAAAATTTTGATTCCATACAAGCCATTTTGCGAAAGTTGGAGCACAAAAGGATCTCATATCAAGAGCTTCATATAGCAACTAATGGATTTGCCGAGGCCAACTTGTTGGGAACAGGGAATTTTGGTTCAGTTTATAAAGGAATTTTGAGTGATGGAACACTTGTTGCTGTAAAAGTTTTCCAGTTGCTAAAGGACAAGGCTGAGAAGAGTTTTAAAGCAGAATGTAGCATCTTGCAAAAGGTTCGACATCGAAATCTGGTGAAAATCATAACCTCATGTTGCAACATTGATTTCAAAGGATTAGTGTTCAAATTTATGTCTAATGGAAGCCTAGAGAAGCATTTGTATCCTAATACAAATGACAACAATGGTGGAGATGCATGTGAAATGGGACTAGAAACACGACTGGGCATTGCAATAGATGTGGCCCATGCCATTGAATATCTCCACCATGATTCTTTTGTGCAGGTAGTGCATTGTGATTTAAAACCCAATAATGTGCTTATTGATGAAGACATGTCAGGGCATGTAACCGATTTTGGTATTGCAAGATTAATTGATGAAACCTCCACTGAGTCACTTACTTCATCACTTGCTTTGAAAGGATCTATGGGCTATATTGCACCAGGTATGACATTTAGAATGTTAAATGTTTACTTGTCGTTTCTAAATGTCTCATCAACATTTTTGTATGGTCCAGTACAGTAAAATTTGATGAATGTTGTCATGAATGCAGAGTATGGATTTGGTGAGCCAGTGTCTACCAAAGGAGATATCTACAGCTTTGGCATTTTGTTATTGGAAATTCTTACCAGGAAACGACCAACTAATGATATGTTTTCTGGAGACCTGAACTTGCACAAGTGGGTAAATTTGGCCTTTCCAAGCAGAGTAAAGGAGGTAATTGACCACAACCTTCTTAGGGAGCTGGATGGAGATGAATTTGAAGAAAATAATGTATTCAATTGCATTTTTTCTTTGATACGGGTCGCTTTGCTTTGTTCGAAAGATTCACCCAATGAACGACCAACTATGAGAGACGTAGTATTGATATTGGAGAGGCTCAGAAATGATTTGGGGGAAAATGCAATTGCTTCGAGGAGATTAAGACAAAGCATATCTAATTTGCTTAGCAATACAAATGCAACAAGGAGTAATGCACATGCATCAAATGCCCATAGTTCTTCTTCATTTTAGTTTGTGAAAATTGCAATACCAGAAGATTTCAGTATTGCTATTATTCATACAATGAAACTTATTTTTTTAACTTATAATTGTTGAAGTAAATCTCTATTAGGATTTATATTTATATGTCATTATTGTCAAAAGAAAAAACACATGCTTTTGCAACACAATGTTATATGAAATGCAATTGGTTTATTTTATTATCCATTCACAATGCCAATATTTTTAATTATCTCAAAAATAATTCCACTCTTTGTTTTTTTTTATAATTGAAAGGCTATGATTATTTAAAAAATACATCTATGACTTCTAAACACACATTTTAGCTTAATGAATTGATTTTATGAATAATGTTGGAATTTGATTCTTCTTTACTATTATCTTTAATTGTTCAACTATTTTTTACGCCTTAAGACGTTATTATTTGAAAACAATAACGATTATATGTTAAAGGATTAATACATATTCAGCGAAAGGATTAAAACATATTCAGCGATTGGATGAAATTACAAAGCCACTTGCAAATATTTAGTTTGCAATGCAATTATGATAGCTCATTAATTAAGAAAGGGTTTCTAGAGCTTCTTTCTTGTCAGTTTACAGTCGCTGGGCCATTCAGCTTATGTCGTCTGCCTTCTTGATATCGACATTCACCGATGGAATTTATTCATGGCTTCAGAATTCATCGTTCTGGGCTGTTCAGCAATTTGTCCATAACCCAAGATCAGCAACAAGATTCAGGAGTTTCTTGGGGAAAATCTGAGAGCACTGGCCCAGCGGAATACATTGCCAAGAACGTTACAGAAACTGTGCCGCATCAAGACGTCAGTGGGTCTAATCTGGGGACAGGCAACAAGAGTGCTACTGACGTGCCCATGGGAGGCAGGGGCGGCAAAATTTCCATGGTAGAACCTTTGTCTCCTTCAACAGGAATGCAACACCACTGTGATCTGTTCAAGGGGAGATGGATAGATGATGAATCTTATGTTTTATATCCTCGTGGGTCATGCCCTTATGCTAGCATTGATTTCGACTGCAGAGGAAATGGTAGAATGGATACGAGAGATGGAGCTGGCAGCCTCAGGGCTGCGACCTTTCCAGGTGATTTATTTTTTCATGGTGGCTTGCTGTTGCTGTCGTTGAATCAATAACCTGTTGCTTATTTGCAGATGTTTTATGTTTTTGGAATTTCCATATTGGCATGTTATGTGCAGGTTCAATGCCTCTCTGATGCTTGAGAGGTTGAGAGACAAACAACTGTTGTATGTGAGAGACTCAACATGCAGATATCCTCGTTTTTAATATTGGGCACTGGTGGACTCACGAGGAGCCCTACAATGGGTAAGGTAGGTGATCCTAATTTTTCTAGCATTTCCTTTTTCAACTACTCTGCTAAACCTTACGGAAATTTTATATTCAGCTTGGTTTCTTTTTAAACTGAATCCTGTGTGTATTTAACATGGTTGATTATTTTGAGGAAAAAGGACCTGTTATTCCTTACATGGAAGAGCTTGTTGCTTTCGAGAATGCATTGACGACCTGGGCACGATGGGTAGATGCCAACATCAATCCCAACCACACCCAAATTTTCTTCAGAGGCTACTCCCCTGTGCATTTCCATGGACAGGCTTGGGGGAAGAAAGTCGGGGGAGGATGCTTCAAGGAAACTGAACCTCTTAAAGTGAAAAGAGAGGAGCAGATTGAGAGGATCTATGGTGAAAGGAAGAGAATGCAGGTAGTCGAGAAAGCGGTGGCAGATACGAAGAATGTGAAAGTGTAGTTATTGAATGTGACACAGTTATCCATGTACAGAAATGATGCGCATGCATCAATGTATACCATCAAGCTTAAGTATATGAAAAAAGATAATGATTATAGCCTTGTAGATTGCAGCCACTGGTGCTTCCCTCGTCTTCCATGTGTGCCTCCCTCGTCTTCCAGATGTCTGGAACAATAAATGTGCATTTATCCAAACAAAACTATTTAACCAATAAATGTTTTATAATCTGTAAATTTAACACTTATATTTACTTGGTGGAAATTCACTTACTGCCGCAGATCCCATAACACAAATGTGAGTAATTAGTAATCATGGAGTTTCGTTTGAAACCCCAGCTTCGCTAGGTTAAAATTAAATTTACCGTGGTTCATCTTCAGCCCCATAAAGGCTCAAAACAATAGTTGCTACAATTGACTTCAGCGTCTCTACATCCAATTCACCATTGTCATTGTCACTAGAAGGAGGTGACGAAGTCGTTTGTTCTGATTTTCCACTTGCTTTAAAATGTTCCATCAGTTCAGGACTACCAAGTAAATCATCCAGCTTTAGTGGCACCATCCCACTGTTTTTATTGCCACCAAGAAATTCTGACGTAATCAGCATTTTGAAGTGGGCATCACCTATCAGCTTCATAAGATACTCTGTCTCTGTGTCTGTTGTTATCAATGGAAATGACAACCTCACCAGCTTAGGACTTTGTTATATTTGTGCTTATGATGGTATGACGGCTTCCTTACATATTAGGTGTTCAGTTCTGGTTTGGATTTTGGTCATATAGTTATTTTTAGCCTTTACTGGGCTATTAGAGTATAGAAATTTAAAATTGAGGAGCTCAGTCGGAGTTTATACTAAGATCATTGTGATCGTTTTGGCAAATCTGAATTGTTCTTTTGTTTTATTACAATTATGGGCTGTTTTTTATTTAATGAACTTATCGTCTTCTTCTTTCGTTCTTTTTTAAAGAACTTATACGTTCATTCCATATGTCTCAAATACTGTGCAGTGAACTGCACAACTGCATCTTTTTGGATTTGTTTACTAAACTAGATGAGCTAATGTCATAAGTTTCAGCTGTCAGGAGATTTCTGTTTGAATATATGTTCACAGGATTTGGCTCAAGGCAATTGATTTAAATGATTTAACTCATTCTAATCTTACTCTAACTATATTATTATCCATTATACAATACTCCCATTCTCAAATAAAATAAGGACCTTTCAAATTGAGGTTGGGGTACTTACTGCTTTTGTGATATCTCCAGTTTGGATTGTTTGCAGTGATTTATTGGGAATGAGTTGAGCCACAATTCCCTTTCAGCTGAGGAGGACCAAGACCATATCAAAACTCTCCACTTAATACCTCCATTATAATATGGGCCATTTGAAAATGTCATTACGACTTAGTGAAATATATGCATATCAACGCCAATTTCCTTTTGAAGATAAAACATGTTAATAATTTGTTGAGCATGAAGAATGCAGACTGCATATTGAAGGGCGGTTCTTTGAAGAAAATGATCACATGAAAAATGTGTAGATGTGGTTGGTATCGTCTAAACCGTTTTATGTGTGTATTTCAATATTTACTATTGTGTAATTAAAAATATAAAGACATCGCTTTATTTTATCAGATAATTTGGCCCAGTGTGTTGTATGCACAGTGGCACTGATATGGACCGTACCAATAATTGTGGATGACTACAGTTTTGCTAGGTTAAAATTAAATTTACTGTGGTTCATATTCTGCCCCATAAAGGATCAAAACAATAGTTCCTACAATTGACTTCAACGTCTCTACATCCAATTCACCATTGTCATTGTCACTGGAAGGAGGTGACGAAGTCGTTTGTTCTGATTTTCCATTTGCTTTAAAATGTTCCATCAGTTTAGGACTGCCAAGTATATCATCTAGCTTTAGTGGTATCATCCCACTGTTTTTATTGCCACCAAGAAATTCTGAGGTAATCAGCATTTTGAAGTGGGCATCACCTATCAGCTTCAGAAGATACTTTGTCTCTGTATCTGTTGTTGCCAATGGAAATGAAAACCTCGCCAACTTCTTTTTCATACTCTCGGATGCAGATTCTTCCATATTGGCTACTGCTTGTTTAAACGAAAACAAGCTCGTTTCCCATCCTTTTAGACAATCCAGTGAAAATAATCCAGCTGATTTCATTGGCTTAGCTGGTCTCAAGATTCTTTTCCTGTCCCCAGAGCTACATCCATAGAATCCTCTAGGTGGTTCTGATGGAGACCAAATTTCATTCACTTTAGGAAAAATAAATGATAGGAAATAAATAAATGTTTATAATCTGTAAATTTAACACTTACATTTACTTGGTGGAAATTCACTTACTGGTGCAGATCCCACAACCCAAATGTGAGTAATTAGTAAGCATGGAATTTCGTTTGAAACCCCAGCTTTGCTAGGTTAAAATTAAATTTACTGTGGTTCATCTTCAACCCCATAAAAGCTCAAAACAATAGTTCCTACAATTGACTTCAGCGTCTCTACATCGAATTCACCATGGTTATTGTCACTAGAAGGAGGTGATGAAGTCGTTGTTCTGATTTTCCACTGGCTTTAAAATGTTCCATCAGTTTAGGACTACCAAGTAAATCATCCAGCTTTAGTGGCACCATCCCACTATTTTTATTCCCACCAAGAAATTATGCGGTAATCAACATTTTGAAGTGGGCATCACCTATTGGCTTCAGAAGATACTCTGTCTCTGTATCTGTTGTTGCCAATGGAAATGACAACCTCACCAGCTTAGGACTTTGTTATGTTTTTGCTTATGATGGTATGACTTCTTCCTTACATATTAGGTGTTCAGTTCTAGTTTGGATTTTGGTCAGATAGTTATTGTTAGTCTTTATTGGGCTATTAGAGTACAAAAATTTACAATTGAGGAGCTCAGTCAGAGTTTATACTAAGATCATTGTGATCGTTTTGGAAAATCTGAATTTTTCTTTTGTTTTATTACAATTATGGGTTGTTAATTTGATTTAACGAAATTTTCGTCTTCTTCTTTCCTTCTTTTTTAATGAACTTGTACGTTCATTCCATATGTCTCAAATACTGTGAAGTGAACTGCACAACTGCATCTTTTTGGATTTGTTTACTAAACTAGATGAACTCCTGTCATAAGTTTCAGCTGTCAGGAGATTTCTGTTTGAATATATGTTCATAGGATTTGGCTCAAGGAAATTGATTTAAATGATTTAACTCATTCTAATATTTTACTATTGCTCTATCTATATTATTATCCATTATACAATACTCCCATTCTCAAATAAAATAAGGACCTTTCAAATTGGGGTTGGGGGACTTACTGCTTTTGTGATATCTCCAGTTTGGATTGTTTGCAGAGTGTGTAATTGGGAATGACTTGAGCCACAATTATGTTTCAGCTTAGGAGGACCAAGACCATATCAAAAGTCTCCACTTAATACCTCCATTACAATATGGGCCATTTGAAAATGTCATTACAGCTTAGTGAATATATATATAAATGCATATCAACGCCAATTTCCTTTTGAAGATAAAACATGTTAAGAATTTTTTGAGCATGAAGAATGCAGACTGCATATTGAAGGGAAGTTCTTTGGAGAAAGTGATCAAAGGAAAAATGTGTAAATGTTGTTGATATCATCTAAACTGTTTTATGTGTGTATTTCGATATTTAGTATTGAGTAATTAAAAATATAAAGACATCGCTTTATTTTATCACACAATCTGGTCTAGTGTGCCATATGCACAGTGGCACTGATATGGACCGTACCAATAATTGTGGATGACTGCAGCTTTGCTAGGTTAAAATAAAATTTATTGTGGTTCATCTTCTGCCCCATAAAGGCTCAAAACAATAGTTCCTACAATTGACTTCAACGTCTCTACATCCAATTCACCATTGTCATTGTCACGAGAAGGAGGCGACGAAGTCGTTTGTTTTGATTTTCCACTTCCTTTAAAATGTTCTATCAGTTTAGGACTACCAAGTAAATCATCCAGCTTTAGTGGCACCATCCCACTATTTTTATTGCCACCAAGAAATTCTGAGGTAATCAGCATTTTGAAGTTGGCATCACCTATCAGCTTCAGAAGATACTTTGTCTATGTATCTGTTGTTGCCAATGGAAATGACAACCTCACCAACTTCTTTTTCATACTCTTGGATGCAGATTCTTCCATATTGGCTATTGCTTGTTTGTAAAGTTTTGTAGATGTTCTATGCTAGTAGCAATTTCACTTTTCATTCAGCAATCATACAAGTAGTTAAGCAAAATGCAGATAGAACATATAAGTAGATCTTACAGAAGACAAATCAGAAACAGGAAAAATGAGTATGTTCGTTTCGGCGGTCAATAGGATGCTTCAACCAGCAAAGTCTCCTTTGGTCAGCCAGCCCAGCATGTGTCACAACAACCCTTCAATCTGTAGATGAGTCAACCCAAGTCAACTCTGCAAAAGTCAACGCTGTCCTGAAAATTCAACGCAGGGGCAGCAAGCTAAAAGTCAACGCAGCAGCAAAACGGTCAAACCTTTGACCTCGATTTTTGTGCGAGGTAGTACGGCCTTCATAAATCCAACCTTCCACAAGTTTTCAGCTTGTTTGGACCAAGCGTTGACCAAAGTCAACGCTGGTCAAATTTCTGCGAAACCCTAGCAGCAGCAAATCCGTACTTTAGCTCAGCCGTACAGTTTGTCCTCTTCGTCCTCCAAACGTGTGGCTGAAACTCGTCCTTCTTGGTAGCTCGTACTCTAAGATGAGAGAGGAATATGTGAGTTGTGATGATAATGATAATCTCTCCAACTTTTCCTGTATATATATCCATCATGAGGGTGTGTGACACATCTGTTGGGCATGCGAGCCTACATTACAAAACTGGCCGACCTTGCACATATAATTTATTAAAAATAATAAATTCAAAATATAAGTTATGCTCATCGGATTAAGACATATTTTATATGGATTTTACACCTCTCAGAAAGAGGAATCCAACAAAAATATTAGCCTCTTAATCTGAGCATCTTAATATGGAGTTTGGACCTAGTTGTCCAAATTTAACACTCCCTCTCAACTAGGGGGAACTCCATCTATTAGTGCAATCAACATCGTGCGTCATCCCGCCGAAACTTGCTTTGCTGGCTTCTTTATTTCAGAACAGAAGTGGGTCAGTCACAAAGACATCATCCCCCGACTGACATAGTCAGTCCAGAGGTCCCAGACCTCACAAATCTTGATCCCGGATCAAGTGGTTGGACCGTGCCATCCTAGATAGAGAGTACGGCAATCTCTGATGCGTCCATCAGTCTTTGCTAATAGTCTCTAACTTTTCCACACCTCATTGGCCAAATGAGAGGTACTTCCCATGAGCCCTGAACTCAATGGGTAGGATGCATACGGGGCACAGAAAATGAGAGGTGAATCAACTCAAAATCACAACAGTGGGGTCCAAGCACACCACCAAGGTTGGCAAGCCTAGCCTTGTGGTTGCCCATAGCTCCAAGAAGCTCTCCCCAAAGCCCCCCAGAGCTCCCAGAGCTCATCGTCCAACAGGACCCACATCATAGGGTCTTTCCACGACACTAAGACTCTCACGGAAGGTTAGGAACTTGACCTTCCCCAGGGGCTTAGTGAGAATATCCGCGACCTGCTCTTCAGTTCCTATATGATCGAGCCTTACGGCGCCTCGCTGTACCATATCCGGATAAAGTGGTACCTGATATCAATATGCTTGGATCGGTCGTGGAACACAGGATTCTCAGTCATACGAATCCCACTCTGATTATCACAGAGTATCACAGTGGTATCTAGCACATGTCCAAACAGCTCACTAAAGAGCTTCCGCAACCAAACTGCTTCACAACAGGCCATACTAGCAGCGATGTATTCGGCCTCCGCGGTGCTCAAAGCCACCGACTTCTGCTTCCTGCTCATCCATGAGATCGAAGCAGAACCAAGATTGAAGCAGCATCCCGATGTGCTCTTACGATCCACCACACTGCCAGCCCAATCGGCATCAGTATATCCACGGAGTGTCACACTCCCGGCAGTGTATCTCAGCCCATGGTTTATCGTGCCCCGAAGATATCTCAAAAGATTCTTGGCACCAACCCAGTGAAAATGATGAGGCTCAACCATCTGTTGACTCAAAGTGTTCACTGCAAAACATATGTCCGGACGTGTGTTCACTAAGAACATCAAAGCTCCTATGAGTTGACGATACTCAGTAGGATTGGCCAAGATAGGCCCAGCAGCGCTGCCACTCAACTTTTTAAAGTTGAGTTCCATCGGTGTCGACACGGACTTACAGTCCACCATTCCAAATCTTTCCAGAAGCTTCACTATATATTTTCCTTGAGAAAGAAAAATCTCTCCAGGTCTCTGCCAGACCTCCAGGCCTAGGAAATAGTGCATCGGTCCTAGGTCCTTCATCTCGAATTCAGCAGCAAGCTCCCTCTTACATTGATGAATGAGAGGGTCATCACCAGTCAGGAAGAGGTCATCCACATATAATACTAGAATGAGAGGCTTCTCTTTCACAACCTTGAAGTATAGGTTCGGATCAGCATTACTTCGAGTGAAGCCCAGCTTCATCAAGTAACTATCCATCCTCTCGTACCAAGCTCTGGGTGCTTGCTTTAACCCATAGAGGGCTTTCTTCAACCTGCAGACATAAGTGTCTCGATCTTGAACTTCAAATCCCAGAGGTTGTTCTACATACACCTTTTCCTTTATTGCACCATGCAGAAAAGCGGTCTTGACATCCATCTGATGAAGACTCCATCCTTGTTGAGCAGCAAGGGCTATGATGGATCGGATGGTGGTATATCGTGCCACAGGTGCAAATATATCGTCATAGTCAATTCCTTCCTTTTGAGAGAAACCACGGGCAACAAATCTTGCCTTAAACTTTTCAGCACTCCCATCAGATCCATGTTTAATCTTGTAGAGCCATTTAGCGGTGACAACAGATTTGTCCTTCGGTCTCGGGACCACATCCCAGACATCATTCTTCATAATAGGCTCATATTCTTCATGCATAGCATCCTTCCAGACTTGATGCTTGATGGCTTCCTCAAAAGATCCAGGTTCAGATTGTACAATAGTACTCATGGCAGCTAGATACCCTTGGTATCTACACGGCTTCTTGCTTTCTCGGAATGTCCCCCTTGGGGCAGCATGACCCTCGGCATCTTCGAGGGTGTCCCTGAGCCATGATGGTCTCTTTCCTAGAGAAGGGGAAGGATCAATAGGGTCCATTGGCCCTTCAACATCAGGCATAGTCTCATCCTGGGGTTCTTCCATATTTCCAGGTCTTTCTTCATGATTTTCTTCAGATCTAGGAAGATCTACTACTTTCTTCAGGGAAGCATCTTCGTCAAAAGTGACATCATGGCTTATCTCTACTTCCCTTTGACTAGGTACATAGACTCTATATGCCTTAGAAGTCTCACTGTAGCCCACAAACATTCCTTTCTTCCCAGTAGCATCTAGCTTACTTCTCTTTTCTTTCGGCACATGAAAATAGACAAGACATCCAAAAATTCTAAAATGTGAGACATCAGGTTTCTTACCAGAGAAAACCTCTTCGGGAGTTTTGGAGTCCAAAGCGGAATGAGGGCATCGGTTTTGAATGTACACATCAGTATTTGCAGCTTCTCCCCACAGAAACTTTGGTAAACCCTGGTCACATAGCATGGCACGGGCAGCTTCCACAATAGTCCTATTCTTGCGTTCAGCAACACCATTCTGCTCAGGAGTATATGCAGTGGTAGTCTCCCTCTTAATGCCAGCTTCTCTGCAAAAGTCTTTGAACTCATTTGACTCATATTCAGTGCCATTGTCAGTCCTCAAAATCTTGATCTTCTTCCCGGTCATATTTTCCACCAAGGCTTTGAAGGTACGGAACCACATGAAAGCCTCATCCTTCTTCTTCAAGAAGTATATCCAGGTTTTGCGAGAGAAGTCATCAGTAAATGTCATATAGTAAGAACATCCCCCTAGGGATGTTACAGGCAACATACCAGAAAGATCAGAATGAACCAGTTGCAATATCTCAGATGTCTTTGTGACACTTGAGGGGAAAGGTCCCCTTGTATGTTTTCCTTCAGCACAACCCTTACATACACCTTCATGATTATTTCCAAAATCAGGCATCCCTGTCACCACCTTCCTTACTTCGGGAAGGGCTTTGTAATGAAGGTGTCCAAATCTTCGGTGCCATAGTTCGGTTTGTCGGATAGTATCACAAGTCATAGCTCTCAACGGACTCCCTCCAACCTGATAGAGTGTACCAACCCTAAAACCAATTGAGATAGCTTCCTTGAAGCTCTTCTTCCACATGAGCACCTTTCCATTAGAGAAAGTAACATTGAATCCTTTGTCTTCCATGGCAGATACAGACACAAGGTTTTTCTTCAATTTGGGTACATAGAGTACATCTTGTAGACGGAGGACTTGTCCTTGAGACAAGTGGAGGGTCACAGTCCCGGTCCCTTTCACGGGATAAGTGGCATTATCCCCAAGGATAATTTCTAGATTAGTATCCCTTTCAACCATGTCAGAAAGTGCTTCCTTGAATCCGGTGATGTGTCTTGAGGCACCACTATCAATTAGCCAGACATCCATAGTGTCGGGCAGAGATGCAGCTGAGAGAGCAGATACTAGAATATACTCATTTCTTTTATCAACAACATTAGACTCCTCATACCTGGTATTTCTGGACCTCTTAGAAGGTTGATTGTTTCCACCAAAGTGAGCCTTCCTCTTTCCTTTGGATTTGTCATTTCTTCGATTCCCATTTCTTCGGTTGTTGTTGTTATCGTCACTATCGGGAGAATCCTTCTTGAAGGGGCATTCTCTAGCATAGTGTCCGGGCCTATGGCAGGTGAAACATTTACCCTTCTTCTCTTGAGTCTTTGTCCTTCTTTTGTCCTTAGAACCACCAGAGTTCTTCTTTCGGGAATGAGCACCATAGGCAGCATTTCTTTCATTATCAAATTCCTTCATCCTTGTTTCTTCTTGCATACATCTTGACAGAAGCTCATCAAAGGTAGGAATGGTATTATTGTTGAGAATAGTAGTTGTGAATACTTGCCATTCATATGGAAGTCCTCCAAGTGCGGTGAGAACCATCTCACGATCAGCTATTATCTCCCCAATAGCTAGCAGATTGTTCCTGGTTTCGGTCAACTTCAGAAAGAAAGTTTGAACAGACTCATCTCGGCCCTTCTTCATATTCTTCAACTTGTTCTTGAGGGATAGCACTTGGTTCACATTGTTTACTTGAAACATAAGTATCAATTTGTCATACATCTCCTTGGATGTGCCTAGTTCAGATATGTAGGCAACCAGACTCTTATTTATGGATTCCCTGATCAGCAGCTTTGCTTTGATTTCTCCTTTCTTATACTTGTTTCTAACAGCAGCAGAGGCATTGGATGGAGGTTCTTGAATCCTCCCTGTCACATGATCCAGGAGATCATGATCTTCTAATTTGAGATCTAATATCATCTTCCAGGGATGGAAGTCATCACTTCCGGTCAGCTTGTCATTCTCCTTGAATTCAAGACTAGTGGAACCCATTTCCTCCGATGATGATTGCTATAGATTGAGTTTGTCTTCACCTCACCTCTGATACCATGTAAAGTTTTGTAGATGTTCTATGCTAGTAGCAATTTCACTTTTCATTCAGCAATCATACAAGTAGTTAAGCAAAATGCAGATAGAACATATAAGTAGATCTTACAGAAGACAAATCAGAAACAGGAAAAATGTGTGTATTCGTTTCGGCGGTCAACGGGATGCTTCAACCAGCAAAGTCTCCTTTGGTCAGCCAGCCCAGCATGTGTCACAACAACCCTCCAATCAGTAGATGAGTCAACCCAAGTCAACTCTGCAAAAGTCAACGCTGTCCTGAAAAGTCAACGCAGGGGCAGCAAGCTAAAAGTCAACGCAGCAGCAAAACGGTCAACCCTTTGACCTCGATTTTTTGTGCCAGGTAGTACGGCCTTCATAAATCGAACCTTCCACCAAATTTCAGCTTGTTTGGACCAAGCGTTGACCAAAGTCAACGCTGGTCAAAGTTTCTGCGAAACCCTAGCAGCAGCAAATCCGTACTTCAGCTTGGCCGTACAGTTTGTCCTCTTCGTCCTTCACACGTGGGGCTGAAACTCGTCCTTCTTGGTAGCTCGTACTCTAAGATGAGAGAGGAATATGAGAGTTGTGATGATGATGAAAATCTCTCCAACTTTTCCTGTATATATATCCATCATGAGGGTGTGTGACACATCTGTTGGGCATGCGAGCCTACATTACAATACTGGCCGACCTTGCACATATAATTTATTGAAAATAATAAATTCAAAATATAAGTTCTGCTCATCGGATTAAGACATATTTTATATGGATTTTACACCTCTCACAAAGAGGAATCCAACAAAAATATTAGCCTCTTAATCTGAGCATCAGAACATGGAGTTTGGACCTAGTTGTCCAAATTTAACATTGTTTAAACAAAAACAAGCTCGTTTCCCACCCTTTTAGAAAATCTAGTGAAAATAATCCAGTTGATTTCATTGGCTTAGCTAGTCTCAAGATTCTTTCCCTGTCCCCACAGCTACATCCATAGAATCCTCTGGGTGGTTTTGATGGAGACAAGTTTTCATTCACTTTAGGAAAAATAGATGATAGGAAATGTTCATCCTCTACTAACAGTTGCAAGTTTTTGGACTGGAGCATGTAATTCACTGCATCATCATCAAAACCTAAAATACACCCTAACTTAACCACCTCACATAAACCTGCAACAAGATCAGGATGGTCGGGAAACAAGCCAGCTGAAATTGCCTCTGCAAAATAAGTTGCTAAGGACATAGTTTCCTTTGGATTGTGTGGATCAGAGTTTTTGATCAAAATTCGCTTCTTACACTTTTCCCATCTCACTAGATTGGTTGTTTTTTCTTTAAACTTATCTTCCACACCATTTTTTGTTGGTACTGAAAGCGAGTACTCAATTGTAAATGGTTCAGTAGCTTCATAGATAGTAGACTCAACAAGAGTACTCATACTTTGATTCCTTATATTAGGTGGAAATTTGGAGAAAGGGTGTG
Source organism: Pinus albicaulis (assembly GCA_034641835.2). Classification (NCBI taxonomy): domain Eukaryota; kingdom Viridiplantae; phylum Streptophyta; class Pinopsida; order Pinales; family Pinaceae; genus Pinus; species Pinus albicaulis. The sequence goes on along the minus strand of CM076580.1, from coordinate 54,663,632 downwards.
CAAGATATGCTAAAATAATTCTGTAGAGTCCCATTCCGACCATCCCCTTTTCTGCAGGAATATTTTGCAAAAAGATGTTATTTGGAACAAAGATATCAACCTTTTGTGTTTCTTGGGATATGTTCTGAGCTCCAAGATGGATATAAATTGAGTCCAATGGTATCTTGGGATCATAAGGGTTAGGATGCCATGCAAATTTTGGGCTTGCAAAAGATCCCATGAACAACTCTTTCAACTTCAAGTCATCAGGAATGAAGGTTTCATTTGGGGCACCTAGCTGGATATCTCTAGAGCTTGTGTAAGCTGGAAATTTCAAAGGTCCTCTTTCAAGACATCGCTTTATTTTATCAGATAATTTGGTCCAGTGTGTCATATGCACAGTGGCACTGATATGGACCATACCAATAATTGTGGATGATTGAGAGTGGTTGAGATGAATGCATCAAATATTTCAAAATCCTTATGATGTGTTAAAGTCACTTCAGAGAATGATTACAGCCTTGTAGATTGCAGCCACTAGTGCCTCCCTGGTCTTCCAGATGTTTGGAACAACTTTTTGTACGGCCTTATTATTTGAGTCCATTCACTATCCTAGATCTTGTGTTAGGGTTTACATAGATTTAGGGTTTTATTTGCAGATTTCAATATGTGACATCCCCAATCTATAAATAATTTATAATATGTAATAAAAATCCTTAAATATAAAAAATATAATAACAAATTTATTATCAATATCATTTTAACCTCAATCTCAATCTCAATTTCAACATATATCATTCTTTCTTCTTCCCTCTCGCCAAGAGGCATCAGTCTGCACTTTCTATCAATCTCTAGAGTGTCAAGATCCAATATATTTTAAACCTCGAGTGTCACTCGCTCTTCCTTTCTAATATGTTGATTGTGCATCTCAAGCTGGGTGGTATCTTAGTGCCAGTTTTCTGTATGCAAAAGATAATAGTAATCATGTTTTCTCCTGAAAGCAATATCGCTTCTGTTGCACAACTGATAATGAAGCAAGGTCTTGTCTCGGGGCAGGAATATCTCTTGTTGGGTAGGTCTTGTCTCGGGGCAGGAATATATCTTGTTGGGTAGACATCGAATTGCGAATCTGACAAAGTTGATTGGGATTAATATGGTGTAAATTTGTATAGAAATTTACGCACAGAATACGATAGATACTGCTATTAGGGAGGCTATTGATGTTGTTTCTTGGGTCACAGATCATGATACTGCTCATCTAGTTGAGATCTGTCTTACCTCGACTTTCTTCAGTTTTGAGGGTGAATTCTTTGAACAAACTTGTGGCGTGGCCGTGGGTTCCCCCCTGTCCCCGATTGTGGCTAATCTTTTCATGGAAGACTTTGAATCTAAAGCCCTCTCCTCCTCTCTTTTTCAACCTAAGTTTTGGAAACGGTTTGTGGATGACACCTGTGTGGTGTGGCCGCATGGAAAAGAGAAATTGGACCTTTTCTTTCATCATCTCAATGATCAGTCTGACTCCATTAAGTTTACCATGGAATTCGAGGTGGATGGTAGTCTTCCCTTTCTTGATGTCCTTATTACTAGGAATGAAGAAGGCTCTTTCTTTCATCAATTCTTTAGAAAGAAGACGCATACTGAGCAGTATTTACATGCAGACTCTCATCATTTCCCTGCTCAGAAGTTAGGTGTTCTCAGCACCTTAGCCACTCGTGCCTTGAAAATCGCTGATGAGCACCACCTTGAAGATGAGAAATCTCATCTTTTTAATGTTTTCCTTAAAAATGGTTATAGCAAGATTCAATGTCGTAGAGCTTTCCAAAAAGTAGAAAAAGGTCCTAGGGTTAAAAGTGATAATTATGACAGGTCTGCTAGTGTTCACCTCCCTTTTATCTAGGGAACGACTGATAAGATCGCTAGGATACTAAGGAAACATAGTGTTCCTGCAACCTTCAAGCCCCTCTGCACAATTCGGAATTCACTCAGATCGGTTAAGGACCCAATATGCCCGAAGGAGGGTAAGGGTGTTTACTTGATTCCGTGCTCTTGTGGAACCCCTTATATTGGTAAAATTGGTCGATCTATCAATCAAAGAATTCATGAACATGCCGCTGACCTAAAGCATAATAGATCTCGCTCCTCTGCCTTAACAGAGCATACTGAAAAGACAAAGCATCACATTTGCATTGAAGATGCTGAGGTCATTGTGAAGGTGGACCATTTCCACCACCGAATGTTTAGGGAGGCCCTTGAGATTGAAAAGAGGCCTGTTAACCTTAACAGAGATGATGGGTGGAGTGTAAGCAGGTGCTGGATCCCTGCCCTTCATTCTTAGTTTTTTGAGTTTTTGCCCTTCTATTTGTCTGAGGTTCGTCGTGTCCTCCCCTCTCGTCCTGTTTTACTTTTCTCATTTATGTTATTCGTTATTATGTAATTAATTATTATTTATTTAGCATAATTATGTTTATTATTTGTTTTTAATCTAGTTTTTATTCAATTAATTAATTATCTTTTTAAAATAAAAAATTAAAACAAAGGAATTAATTTAGTTTCAAATATTATATTGAATTGTGTTCAAGTAATGTATATTTATATATTTTGTTATTTTTTGTTTATTTATTATTATTATTATTATTATTTATATATTTTTTTTCAATATTTTTATTTTTATTTTTACATTTATATTTATTTTTATGTTCATTTTTTAATCTATTTATTTATTTATTTTTATATTTTATTTTTAATTTTTAGTTTTAATTTTTATTGTTTAATTTTTATTTATTTATTTATTGTTTATTGTTTATTGTTTATTTATTTATTTGTCAGACTAGCTGTTATTTTTATAGTTTATTTTTATTTATTTTATTTTATTATTTTAATTATTTAATTATTTATTTATTTTGGGTCAAACTAGTCGTTATTGTACAATGGCTATTTGGAGCTTCTTTATCTATTTACGCTGAGTCTTAGATCAGATTTCGCATTTTGTCCTGATGATGAACCACACTGGTTGGTTCGAAATGCGTCGACACAAATTTCTCCAATGTGATTTTCACCGAAAGATTTGATACATAAGATAGACATCGATTTCAGTACACATATCTTGCTTAGAAACTATTGGATCTCTTTAAGAATCTTACGGCGTTTCCTTTGCAACATCTATTGATGGTGCAATTGCTAGTTTATTAATGTTTATTATCTCTTTGTAATTAATATTAATGTGAAAATTAAATGCTTTAGTAACACTTTATTAACTAGATGAAAAATTTACATCTTGATGTGATTTATTATTATCATCCATGATGGCAATATCATATCCACAAAGTAAAAGCCCCTAGCAAAAAAATCATAGGAAATTAATTGAATGTTCCTTGTAGTGAATGGATTATTATTATTTTAAGTTTAACTATGACTAATTTTTTTTATGTTGTTAACAATAGTTTAAATATTGAAAATTCATTTAAATGCAATTGTTTTTTAATATTTATTTTCATATAAATCAAATTAATGATACATTAATAATAAGTATTTTCTTTTAAATATATAATTTGGTCAATTTAAATTTTATATAATTTGTTTAAATTTTCAACTAGATTTTAAAAGTTGAATTTTCATTTGAAAGGTTGAAATTTGGTTACCGGAGGACAGGTGGTACCCTAAGGCTTTGATCTTTGGCCTAGGGAAAAGTATCCAAAAGAATTTAATTTTTCTCCTAAAGTGACTTTATAATTTTTTATAAAGTCAAATCTAATTTAAAAGTGACTTTAAGTGATAAAGTTACTAAAGTCTAATTTAAAAGTGACTTTAAGTGATAAAGTTACTAAAGTCTAATTTTAAAGTGACTTTAATAAAGTCAATGTAAAATTAGAAAGGAAAAATGACTTTGGAAATAAATGACTAAGTGGGTCTTTATTAAAGTGGGGTGAATTAAAAAATAGAAAGTGAGATTTAAATGAGCATTTAATCTCAACCCTAGATCTCAATCTATTTCAGCCATTGGATTTAGGGATTCCCCAAAAGTCACTTAGGGTTAGGTTAAAGGAGGAAAAGGAGGGAAAAGGTCATTCATTCTTTCATGAGAAGATTGGGAGAAGGAGAGAAGGAGAGCTGGAGATTTTTCTGAGCAGTGAGAAGAAGGAGGGCAGCAGTGAAGAGATTTCAGCAAAGGTACAGCAGCATTTATTGGCACACATACCGAGGCAGAAAATCCGTACAGCAAAGGAGAGGCAGTGTTTCCAAGTGAGGAGGCACAGAAATCGAGGAAGAGGGTACAGCAGCAAGCACGCACTCCAAGGCACAAAAATCAGGCACGTTTTTCAAGGAAGAGGGTGGCTGTCATTTTCGGCACAGAAATCGAGGAAGAGGACAGTAGCTACAACTCTGTTTTTTGGCACGGATTGAGAGAGGTTGCTGTACAAAATCTGGACAATCCATACAGCAAAGTACGACTGTTTCGGCACGCTCCTCGAGGTGGCCGTACAACATTTAATGCTGTCTTAAGGTGCTGTAAATTTTCTGTTTTCTGTTGTTGCTGATTTGGCACAATTTCCGAGGCGGTGTGCAAGCACGGAAATCGAGATAAGTCTGTAAATTGGTTGTTTGAATTGTTTCTGAGTTTTTCTTGTTTCACTGTAAAAAGCAATATTCAGAAAAATAAAAGAGAAGCTTTCGAACTGGTTTTCCCCAAGAGTTGTAGGGGGTTTTTCCAGGGTCATGTTGACCAAAAATATCAGTGTTAAATGTGTTGAATGGTTGTTTTATGCTTGCTGATTTTTATTTCTGCATTTTCCAGCATTCTGTAAATTTTCCAGAATTTGTGTTTTCAGCAAAAAATTATTTTCCAGTTTGTTGAATGTAAGGATATGGGAAAGGGCATTTAACTAAAAGGAGAAATAAGGTGAAACTGAAAACCGGGGTGGGAAACAGGAATTTCTACATGGTATCAGAGGTTGGGTGCTGAAAGTGCAGTTTGGGACAGCAAGGAGAAAAATACAGCCTGCTGATTTTTCACTCAGAAAATTCCGGCAAGCTGATTTTTCACACACAGTTTTTTTATCTTTACCACAACAGTGTTATTTTTCAGTTTTAGGACAGTAGGATGTCACTGGGATTGAGGGTGGAGGATAGGCTGGATGGGCATACCAATTACAGTGTTTGGAAGGAGAGAATGCAGAGTATCTTTGAGGAGGCGGAAGTCTGGGACATAATGGTGCATACCACACAGAACCCTGTTGTTGTGCCTACTGATGCTACTCAGTTGGCTGCTTATAATAGAAAGAACAACAAGGGCAAGAGACTGATTCTAGACGGAGTCAAAGACCATTGCATTCCTCATGTGAGAGGAAAGAGAAATGCTCATGAGATGTGGACAACATTGAACAATCTCTACTAGAGTACCAATGAGAACTGGAAAATGGTCCTGAAGGAGAAGCTGAAGACCATTAAGATGGGTAATGATAGTGCAGCTGGATATCTCACAAAGATTACTAATGTGAGAGATGAGTTGGCAGCGATTGGAGAGGTCATTCCACCCACTGAGTTGGTGCGGATTGCAGTGAATGGTCTCCCCCATTCATGGATGAACTTTGCTGATGGGGTTTGTGCACGTGAGACCCTTCCCACATGGGAGAGGTTTTGGGATGATTGCATTCAGATAGAGATCATGAAAGGTCAGCTTGGGGCAGCCAAGCCAGTTGAGCAGGATGAGGATGTAGCACTGTTGGCAGGAGGCAAGAAAGGCAAAGGGAAGAAGCAGGCTTCCACAAGCAATGGTGGGGGCAAAGGCAAAGGTAAAGGTAAATAGGGTAACACACAGAAGGACTATTTCAAAGTGAAGTGTTGGAATTGTCAGAAGATGGGACATTATGCAGTTGTGTGTCCGGAGAAGAAGAAGAAGAAGGGGAAGAACCAGAGCATGGCAGCTTCAGCAGAGGTTGAGGACTTTGCAGATCGTTTTGACCGAGAGTTTGGGTTCACTGCGTGTGAGTCCTCTAGTGCAGGATCACCTGCCATAGAGGTTCAGAGGGAGCATGCATTTCCCTCGATTAGCGGAGCATCTTTGGGTATCTGGTATGTGGACAATGGGGCTTCACGTCACATGACTGGAGTCCGTGAGTAATTCTCAGAGCTTTCAGAGAGTGGCACTGATATAGAGGTAGTACTCAGTGATGATAGAGTTGTTAGAGCAGTCGGTGTGGGAACACTGACATTTCAGAGGGAGTCCAAACCTCCCTTGAAGGTGTCAGATGTTCTTTATGTGCCAGGGATGAGGAAGAACCTCATATCCATCTCAGCTTTGGAGGATAGAGGATATGAGGTACTATTCAGGGGAGGACAGGTGCTGATGTATCCCAGGGGCACTCCAGCTGATTTAGCTAGAGTGATAGGTGTACGCCATGCAAAGGTGTACAAGTTTGCATTCCAGCCCCTTTTGGCATTGAGCAGTAGTACCGACAGCAGAGCTAGCAGTTCTGAGATGTGTGAGATTTGGCACTGCAGGATGGGGCATATGTATCATGGAGCCTTGAGGACTTTGCGGGAGATCACTACAGGCGTGCCAGATTTCAGTACTGATCACTTTGATACTTGCAGAGGATGTGCGATGGACAAGTTTGCCAAATCCCCTTTTCCCAGTAGTGACAACAGAGGGACTGGGATACTTGATGTGATTCATTCCGATGTGAGTGGTCGGATGTCTCATGTTTCCTTGAGTGGATATGAGTACTATGTTTTATTCATTGATGATCACTCCAGGAGGACCTAGATTTATTTCTTGAAGACCAAGAGTGAGGTCTTCAAGCGGTTTCAAGAGTTCAGAGCTCTTGTGGAGACACAGACAGGTCGGAAGATCAAGTCCCTGAGGTCGGACAATGGAGGAGAGTACACCCTTGGAGAGTTTGTTGACTATTGTGCGGAGGCGGGCATTAGGAGGGAGCTCACTGTTCCTTACAACCCCCAGCAGAACGGGGTTGCGGAGAGGAAGAACAGATCCATCGGAGGGGCTGCCAAAGCCATGTTACATGATCGGGGGTTGCCATTGTTTTTGTGGGCAGAGGCCTGCAACACAGCTGTTTACTTGCAGAACAGGAGTCCGCATCGTGCCTTGGGGCACATGACTCCGGAGGAGGCTTTTTCTGGGAAGAAGCCTGATATTGGTCATCTTTGTATCTTTGGGTGCATTACATACTCCTACATACCCAAGGAGAAGAGGACCAAACTAGTGCCCACCGCAGAGAAGGGTATCTTTGTGGGCTATAGTGAGACCTCAAAGGCCTATCGGATTTACATTCCTGCACAAAGGAAAGTTGTTGTCAGACAAGATGTGAAGTTCGAAGAGGATAGGGCCTTTAGGAGGTCACGAGAGTTAGAGTATCTGGATCAGCCAGACCCTCAGTAGCAGTTGAGTCAGTCACAGGGATCCAGTGGGCAGGGATCAGGATGATCTGGAGGTACATCTATGATGATGTCAGGTCCGTCAGTGAGCAGTGGCTCGCCGAGCCAGAGGGGTAGTGCTTCGAGCAGCATGCAGAGCAGTCCACAGAGTAGTTCACTAGGGAGTCTACTGATGGACAGTTCACACAGTACTTTAGCATCTACAGGTTCAGGTGCAGGTAGGAGGACAGCAGACAAACAGTCAGGAGTTCAGGCTCCTGATGATGATGAGGAGGAGGAGTTTCATTCTCTAGTGGGAGAAGTGTGCTCAGGGAAGAGGAAGCCCAAGTGGTTTCAAGACACCTTGAGAGAGGCCACATCTGTTGCTGAGCCTAAGAGGCCAGTCAAAGAGATCAGACCGCCTGAGAGGTTTTGTAGCTATATGGCAATGGCTACCAGCATCCTTGACTCTGAGCCTTCTAGCTATGAGGAGGCAGCTAGCCAGCAGGTTTGGAGAGAGGCCATGCAGGAGGAGTATTCTTCTATCATGAAGAATGATGTTTGGGAGGTGGTGCCGAGGCCTGAGGGCAAATCCGTGGTTACTTCTAGATGGCTTTACAAGGTAAAGCATGCTGCAGATGGCAGCATTGAGAAATTCAAAGCAAGGTTTGTGGCTAGAGGGTTCTCCCAGGTAGAGGGAGTTGATTATGAGGAGACCTTCGCTCCCGTGGCTCGATATACTTCGATTCACTCCATTATATCGATAGCAGCAGAGATGGGTTGGAAGATCCACCAGATGGATGTGAAGACTGCATTTCTCAATGGCTTCATACAGGAGGAGGTGTACATTGAGCAGCCACAGGGCTTTGAGGTGCATGGGAGGGAGTCCCATGTGTGCAGACTGAAGAAGGCCCTTTATGGCCTGAAGCAAGCTCCCAGAGCTTGGTACTCTAGGATAGATACATACTTGCAGGAGATGGGTTTCACAAAGAGTGAGGCAGATCCGAACCTTTACTATATTGTGATAGGTGAGGAGCCTCTCATTCTGGTGCTATATGTGGATGACTTGGTCATTACGGGTGCAGAGAGACTCATAGAGCACTGCAAGAGAGATCTTGCGGCGAAGTTTGAGATGAAGGACATCGGCTTGATGCATTACTTTTTGGGTTTGGAGGTGTGGCAGGAGGAGGGGCATTTCTTCCTGGGGCAGGGGAAGTATATTGTGGATATCCTTGGCAGATTTCACATGGAGGATTGTAAACCCATGTCGACACCGATGATCACCAACTGGAAGAAGCTTCATGCTTCGGATTCCGAGTTGGTGGATCCCACATTGTACAGACAACTAATTGGTTCCTTGATGTATTTGGTCAACACTAGGCCAGATATTTGTTTTGCAGTCAACACGATGAGTTAGTTTATGTGTGAGCCTAGGAAGGTTCACTGGGTGGCTGCAAAACACATTTTGCGGTACTTGCAGGGGACAGTGGATTATGGTCTGGACTACAGGCAGGGGGATGGAGTGAGATTGGCAGGTTACACTGATTCTGATTGGGCAGGTTGTGCTTTTGATAGGAAGAGCACTTCAGGGTGTTGTTTTGGGTTGGGTTCAGCAGTTGTGTCATGGTTCAGCCGGAAGCAGCAGTCAGTAGCATTGAGTTCAGCGGAAGCAGAGTATATGGCAGCCAGTCTAGCTAGTTGTGAGGCCATCCGGCTTCGCAAGATGTTGTTTGGCTTATTTGGTCAGCCGTTGAGACCTTCAGTGATTTACTGTGATAATCAGAGTTGCATTAAACTCACGGAGAATCCAGTATTTCATGACAGGTCAAAGCATATCGGGATCAAATATCACTTCATCAGAGACTATGTTCAGAAAGGAGCTGTGAAGCTTGAGTATATTCCCACTGATGAGCAGGTTGCAGATATTCTTACCAAAGCCTTACCACGGGGCAAGCATGTCTACTTCAGAGACAAGATGAGTGTGGTGAGGAACACCTTCCTCGGCAAGAGGGAGTGTTGAAATTTGGTACCGGAGGACAGGTGGTTCCCTAAGGCTTTGATCTTTGGCCTAGGGAAAAGTGTCCAAAAGAATTTAATTTTTCTCCTAAAGTGACTTTATAATTTTTATAAAGTCAAATCTAATTTAAAAGTGAATTTAAGTGATAAAGTTACAAAAGTCTAATTTAAAAGTGACTTTAAGTGATAAAGTTACTAAAGTCTAATTTTAAAGTGACTTTAATAAAGTCAATGTAAAATTAGAAAGGAAAAGTGACTTTGGAAATAAATGACTAAGTGAGTCTTTATTAAAGTGGGGTGAATTAAAAAATAGAAAGTGAGATTTAAATGAGCATTTAATCTCAGCCCTAGATCTCAATCTATTTCAGCCATTGGATTTAGGGATTCTCCAAAAGTCACTTAGGGTTAGATTAAAGGAGGGAAAGGAGGAAAAGGTCATTCATTCTTTCATGAGCAGATTGGGAGAAGGAGAGAAAGAGAGCTGGAGATTTTTCTGAGCAGTGAGAAGAAGGAGGGCAGCAGTGAAGAGATTTCAGCAAAGGTACAATAGCATTAATTGGCACACATACCGAGGTAGAAAATCCGTACAACAAAGGAGAGGCAGTGTTTCCAAGTGAGGAGGCACAGAAATCGAGGAAGAGGGTATAGTAGCAAGCACACACTCCAAGGCACAAAAATTAGGCACGTTTTTCAAGGAAGAGGGTGGCTGTCATTTCCAGCACAAAAATCGAGGAAGAGGACAGTAGCTACAACTCTGTTTTTTGGCACGGATTTCGAGAGTGTGTGTTGTACGAAATCCGTACAGTCCGTACAACAAAGTACGACTATTCCAGCACGCTTCTCGAGGTGGCCGGACAACATTTAATGCTGTCCTAAGGTGCTGTAAATTTTATGTTTTCTGTTGTTGCTGATTTGGCACAATTTCCGAGGCGGTGTGCAAGCACGGAAATTGAGATAAGTTTGTAAATTGGTTGCTGGAATTTTTTCTGAGTTTTTCCTATTTCACTGTAAAAAACAATATTCAGAAAAATAAAAGAGAAGCTTTCGAACTGGTTTTCCCCAAGAGTTGTAGGGGGTTTTTCCAGGGTCATGTTGACCAAAAATATCAGTGTTAAATGTGTTGAATGGCTGTTTTATGCTTGCTGATTTTTATTTCTGCATTTTCCAACATTCTGTAAATTTTCCAGAATTTGTGTTTTCAACAAAAATTTATTTTCCAGTTTGTTGAATGTAAGGATATGGGAAAGGGCATTTAACTAAAAGGAGAAATAAGGTGAAACTGAAAACCGGGGTGGGAAACAAGAAATTTCTACATTAAATATGATATTTGAATTTTCTTATAAATGAGATTAATGAACTACTAATTGAACTTGATGTTGTACTATATATAATGTATTCGTTAAGCATACAAAGCATGAAAAATTAATATTATGAAATTATGACTAATTATACTTTTTAGTAATTTTGATTTTTTTAGTTATATTATAACTATATTATCTATAAATTCTCTACTTCATACATTATTGCAAACATGTTTAAGAGATGTCTTTACGCTTTCAACCCTCGTTGTTTTTAAAGGACTCTTATTGAACATGTAGATATTTGGCTTCTTGTAGGAAAGGTTTTTATATCATAATCAACACTTCAGTTTGATAGTTAATCTTATTGATAAAACAATGAGATACATAGATTGGGGTTTTTTTTCTATGCTACTATTGATAAAGTATTGAGTGATGAAATCTAAGGTTTTATTTTTAAGTTGGCATCTCTAGCTTCAAGTGGATAGAGATTTGTTAAATATCGTATAAATATGTTATTATTTCAAAATGAAAAATCACATAGAATTAATTTCTCAAATTTCTATGTAGCATGTTCATCGATATGTCATTGAATTTATCTTAAAATACATTGTTAGGCTCTATTCCAAATTGAATTAGAAATTTATAGTCTTATGAGCTTAGATCTCTTTGCCAACTTCCTATTAAGGACAATTCCAATTACTCTGGATAATTTGGAAATTCTTCAGTATTTGAATTTTTCTTTCAATAATATCATGGAGGAAATTCCAAAAGGGTTTTTTTTTTTTTCCAAATAGAACAACTCTCATGTCCTTCATTGGAAATCCTAGCCATTTCAGGCCACAAGCTTTTCAATTACCTATCTCTCAGACAACAAGAGATCATTTTGAATGTGTGAAGGAGTATTATTGCTAATGAGTGGACCACTATTTTTATATTGTGTTGTTTACTTTTGAGATTCATTTTGAAAGGAAATAAGTGTATACAAAATGTTGATTCTTGCAACATATTGTCCAAAGGTTAGAGTATAAAAGGATCTTATATCAAGGGATTCACATAGAAACTAATGGATTTACCAAGGCCAACTTGTTTGCAATGAGGAATTTTGTAATTGATAAGGGAACTTTGATTGATGACACACTTGTTTCAATGAAAGTTTTGCAGTTGCAAAAGACAAGGTTGAAAACAATTTTAGAGCAAAATGTAATGTTCTACTAAAGGTTCAACGTTGGAATTTGGTGAGAATAATAACTTCATGTTCTAGCTCTATTTTAAAGGATTATTGTTCTAATTTATGTCTAACAAAATCTTGGAGAAGAATGTATATCCTAACAGAGGTGACAAAAATGGTGAAGATGTATGTGAATTGGCATTGAAAACAGAAGTAGACATTGCTATAGATGTGACCCATGACATGGAATATTTTCATCATGATTCTTTTGTTCAAGTAGGGCATTTTTATTTAATACTCAATAGCATGCTTTTGGATGAAGATATGATAGGAAATATAATGGATTTTGGTATTGTAAAATTAATTGATACAACCCCTGCTAACTCACTTTAACACTTGCTTTGAAAGGATCCATGGGATAAATTACCCAAGTATGACATTTTATAACATTAATTTTACTTTTTGTTTTGGATAAAAAATGATTGTACACATTGGTGATGCCCAAAATTTGAAGAAGGTTGATTTCACTGCAGAGTATGGATTAAGTGAGACAATGGCTACCAAAGTAGATATTTATAGCTATGAAATTTTTTATTGGAAATTATTCCTAGAAAACAACCAACTATTGAAATTTATTTTGGTGACCTAACCTTGCTCAAGTGAGTGGAGCGAGTGTTTCCAAACAGAGTGAACGAAGTATTTCACTCTAGTATTTTTAGCAAGGTGGATGAAGATGAAATTGGAGAAAACAATGTACATAATTACTTTCTTTTCTACAAGTTAGTTTTCTTTGCTAAAAATATTCACACAATGAATGAATAAGAATGAAAGATGTGGTAATGGTATTGGAGAGCCTTATAAATGGTTTGGAGGAAAAAAATCATCTAGGACTTATACACATATTTTAGCTTTATGAATTAAATTGGAGTTTGATTACTTTTTTTAATATTATTTTAAATTGTTCATCTAAACTTTTATTAGCGTTTTTATATATTTATAATTAATATTATTGTGAAAATTAAATGCTTTAGGGACATTTTATTAACTAGATGAAAACTTTACATCTTGATGTGATTTTTTTTTTGTAAGTTGGCAGTACATAATTGAACATGTGATGAGTGTTATAATAGCCCACCTCATCACCGTTTAACCAAGACCCCATAGACACATCTTGATGTGATTTATTATTATCATCCATGATGTGAATATTGATATCCATAAAGTAAGAGCTCCTTAGGAAAAAATAATACGAAACTAATTGTATTATATTTAGAGTACAACCAAATGGATTATTATTTTAACTATAATTAATTATTTTATGTTGTTAACAATAGTTTAAATGTTGAAATCCCATTTAAATGTGATTTTTTAAATTTTCATATAAATTAAATTGATGAGACATCAACAACAATTCTAGTATTTTTAGGCCAATAGGCTTTTCTTTTGAATCAGTTCACCTCAGGTTTTTGTCAACCTTTTTATTCTGCAAGTGACATTTGCACACTACCATATTTATGGCCGTATTTGTCCCACCTTAACTACCTGGTATGGAATCGATTAGCTGGTGTAGCATGCTTATAAAATGTGAAAGGTCTCCTCCTCTATTTCCATTTTCCGCAGTTTAAGAGAAGTTGTTAATATGTGCGAGGTATCCTCCTTTGTTTCCACATTTCCGCAGTTTAAGAGAAGTTTTTAATTGTTGTTTCCATTCACCGTCGAAATTTGGTCTACAAAATATTAGGAGAAGGGCATGCATAGAACCTCCTCCTCCTCTTTCTTCTCGTCGAGGAGCTCCTCTGTGGTCTTCTTCTTCTTCACAGTAAGCAAATCCCCATCATCTTCATCATTTCTCTCACCGACCTCCATGAACGCCTGCTTCAACTCACCCTAATCCTCTACATAAATATTGGGGTCATTTCTCTCCCTCTTCCAAAGTCAAGAAGAAACGTTGAAAACAATCAATACTTTTATTGGAAGTTTTGAAAAATGTATTCAATTGCATTTTGCAACTGGACCAGTGTTACCTGCAACCGCCGTCATCCAAGCAAAGTGGCCTCCCTCAACCTCACTCACATGGATATGAGCGGTTCAATTTCTCCATCGCTCGGCAATTTATCGTTTCTCTGCATTCTCGATCTCTCAGGAAATGATCTCACTGGTCATATCCCGCCTCAATTGGGACGCCTCTTTCATTTGAGGGAGCTCTATTTGCACCACAATGACTTGGAAGGAAATATCCAAAGTCAACTCAGCAGTTCCAGAAATCTGACTCTTCTGGCACTCTCCTACAACCATCTGATTGGAAATATCTCGAGGGAGTTGAGTTCCCTCCCACATTTGCAAAAGCTTTACTTGGGAGAGAATGAGCTAACAGGTACCATTCCCTATTCCTTGGGAAACCTTTCATTGTTGATTCATTTGACTTTGGAATCAAACAGTCTCACCTATCCCATTCGCAGTCAACTCATCAGCTGCGGAAATTTGATTGTCCTGGATCTCTTCGTCAATAATCTGACCGGAAATATCCCGAGGGAGTTGGGTTCCCTCCCACATTTGTAACAGCTTTACTTGGGAGCCAATGACTTGACAGGTACCATTCCCTCTTCCTTGGGAAATATTTCATCGTTGATTGAGTTGGTTTTGCAATCCAATAGTCTCACTGGTCCCATTCCGAGTCAACTCATCAGCTGCAGAAATTTGACTGTCCTGGCTCTCTCCTCCAACAATCTGACTGGAAATATCCCGAGTGTGTTGGGTTCCCTCCCACAATTGGAGACACTTTACTTGGAAGAGAACGAGCTGACAGGTACCATTCCCTCTTCCTTGGGAAATATTTTATCTTTGACTATTTTGCATTTGGATTTCAACAGTGTCACTAGTCCTATTCTGCAAGAATTGGGTCGGCTCACCCGTATGAAAGCACTTTCTCTTTACGAAAATGATTTGTCTGGCAATATTCCTTCATCTTTCTCAAATATGGTTGACCTGAGAAAACTTTCTTTATGGGGAAATCAACTTAGTGGAGAAATCCCAAAGTTTATTGGAAATTGTTGTAACCTAATATACCTTAGTTTAAACAATAACAAGTTGAGTGGGAGTGTGCCTATAGAATTGGGTAGATTATCTCTTCTTGAAAAACTAAATTTACATACCAATCAACTTGATAGTGGCAATGTCATAAATATGCCTTTTCTTACTACTCTTATAATTGTTCTCACTTAAAAAACATATGGTTGCATAACAATAAATTAAGTGGTGTTTTGCCTCTTGTTATAGGTAGGCTTTCTACTAATTTATCTATGTTATCATTATCAAATAATAATATGCAAGGGAGTATCCCTCCACATATAGGTAATCTTAGTAGCCTAACCTTATTAAATTTAAGTGAAAATTTTCTAAATGGTAATGTTCCACCATTAGGAAAACTTGAAAAAATAGAAAGATTGTATTTAAGTAACAATAAATTAGAAGGAAACATCCCTGATGATTTTGAAAACTTACACCACCTTGGTCTCTTGGATCTTTGTGGAAATAATCTCGTTGGAAATATTCCAAAATCCCTTGCACCCCTTAAACAACTAAGAAGGCTCCATCTTCATCACAACAAGTTATCAGGAGCCATACCTTCCAATTTAGGAGATTGCATAAATTTGGAATTGCTAGACTTGTCTCATAATAGGCTCACCGAAAATATACCACATGAAATTGCAAAGCTTTCTCATATAAAATTATATTTGAATCTATCATCGAATTTATTAGAAGGTTCCTTGCCCATGGAGATTGGTAAAATAGCAATGGCTCAAGCTATAGACATTTATGTCAATCAATTGACTGGGCCAATTCCCCCCGCACTTGGAAGTTGCAATGAGTTGCAATTATTGAACTTATCTCACAATTCCTTCCAAGGGTCTTTTCCAGATTCACTTGGAAATTTAAAAAGCCTTGCAAGCCTAGACCTCTCTTCCAACAACTTATCGGGTGTAATACCAGTGGTCACACTGAAGAATTTGAAAATGCTTCAATGGTTGAATTTGTCTTTCAACAATTTCATAGGGGAAATTCCAGAAGGAGGTTATTTTGCAAATAGAACAATTATCATGTACTTAATTGGAAATCCTAGCCTTTGTGGACCACAAGTATTTCAACTGCCTACATGTCAATCACCAAGACATCATTTTGCTCTTGTGAAAAGACTAATACTGCTAGTGGGTGGAGTTGCTGCTTTTATATTATGTTGTTTACTTTTGGGATTCCTTTGGAAAAGGAAGGGATTTGTTTGCAAAAGGAATATGCCTATGCAAAATTTTGATTCCACACAAGCCATTTTGCGAAATTTGGAGCACAAAAGGATCTCATATCAAGAGCTTCATATAGCAACTAATGGATTTGTCGAGGCCAACTTGTTGGGAACAGGGAATCTTGGTTCAGTTTATAAAGGAATTTTGAGTGATGGCACACTTGTTGCTATAAAAGTTTTCCAGTTGCTAAAGGACAAGGCCGAAAAGAGTTTTAAAGTAGAATGTAGCATCTTGCAAAAGGTTCGACATCGAAATCTGGTGAAAATCATAACCTCATGTTGCAACACTGATTTCAAAGGATTAGTGTTCGAATTTATGTCTAATGGAAGCCTAGAGAAGCATTTGTATCCTAATACAAATGACAACAATGGTGGAGATGCATGTGAAACGGGACTAAAAACAAGACTGGGCATTGCAATAGATGTGGCCCATGCCATTGAATATCTCCACCATGATTCTTTTGTGCAGGTAGTGCATTGTGATTTAAAACCCAATAATGTGCTTATTGATGAAGACATGTCAGGGCATGTAACCGATTTCAGTATTGCAAGATTAATTGATGAAACCTCTACTGAGTCACTTACTTCATCACTTTCTTTGAAAGGATCTATGGGCTATATTGCACCAGGTATGACATTTAGAATGTTAAATGTTTACTTATCGTTTCTAAATCTCTCATCAACATTTTTGTATGGTCCAGTAGAGTAAAATTTGATGAATGTTATCATGAACGCAGAGTATGGATTCAGTGAACCAGTGTCTACCAAAGGAGATATTTACAACTATGGCATTTTGTTATTGGAAATGCTTACCAGGAAATGACCAACTAATGATATGTTTTCTGGAGACCTCAACTTGCACATGTGGGTAAATTTGGCCTTTCCAAGCAGAGTAAAGGAAGTAATTGACCACAACCTTCTTAGGGAGGTGGATAGAGATGAATTTGAAGAAAATAATGTATTCAATTGCATTTTTTCTTTGATATGGGTCGCTTTGCTTTGTTCGAAAGATTCACCCAATGAACGACCAACTATGAGAGACGTAGTATTGGTATTGGAGAGGCTCAAAAATGATTTGGGGCAAATGCAATTGCTTCTAGGATTTTAAGACAAAGCATATCTAATTTTCTTAGCAATACAAATGCAACAAGGAGTGATGCACATGCATAAAATGCCCATAGTTCTTCATTTTAGTTTGTGAAAATTGCAATACCAGAAGATTTCAATTTTGCTATTATTCATACAATGACACTTATTTTTTTAACTTATAATTGTTGAAGTAAATCTCTATTAGGATTTATATCTATATGCCATTATTGTCAAAAGAAAAAACACATGCTTTTGCAACATAATATTATATGAATTGCAACTAGTTTATTTTATTATCCATTCACAATGCCAATATTTTTAATTATCTCAAAAATAATTCCACTCTTTGTTTTTATATAATTGAAAGTCTATGATTATTTAAAAAATACATCTACGACTTCTAAACACACATTTAGCTTTATGAATTATGTTGGAATTTGATTCTTCTTTACTATTATCTTTAGTTGTTAAACTAAATTTTTATTCATGTTTACTATGTTTGTAATCAATATTAATGTGAAAATTAAATGCTTTAGTAACACTTTATTAACTAGATGAAAAATTTACATCTTAATGTGATTTATTATTATCATCCATGATGTCAATATTCATATCCACAAAGTAAAAGCCCCTAGCAAAAAAAACATAGGAAATTAATTGTATGTTCCTTGTAGCATAAGTGAATGGATTATTATTATTTTAAGTTTAACTATGACTTTTTTTTTTTAATGTTGTTAACAATAGTTTAAATATTGAAAATTCATTTAAATGCGATTATTTTTTTTTAATATTTATTTTCATATAAATCAAATTAATGATACATCAATAATAAGTCTTCGAATTTTCATTTTAAATATGATATTTGAATTTTCTTATAAATGAGATTAATGAAATACTAATTGAACTTGATGTTGTACTATATATAATGTATTCTTTAAGTATGAAAAATTAATATTATGAAATTATGACCAAGTATAGTTTTTAGTAATTTTGATTTTTTTTTAGTTATATTATAACTATATTATCTATAAATATTCTATTTTCATACATTTTTGCACACATGTTTAAGAGACATCTTTACGCTTTCAACCCTCGTTTTTAAAGGACTCTTATTGAACATGTAGATATTTGGCTTCTTGTAGTAAAGGTTTTTATATCATAGTCAACATTTCAGTTTGATAGTTAATCTTATTGATAAAACAATGAGATACATAGATTGGGGTTTTTTTTTTCTATGCTACTATTGATAAAGTACTGAGTGATGAAATCTAAGGTTTTATTTGTAAGTTGGCCTCTATAGCTTCAAGTGGATAGAGATTTGTTAAATATCATATAAATATGTTATTATTTCAAAATGAAAAAATCACATAGACTTAATTTCTTGAATTTATAAGTAGCATGTTAATCGATATGTCATTGAATTTATCTTAAAATACATTGTTAGGCTTTATTCCAAATTGAATTAGAAATTTATAGTCTTATGAGCTTGGATCTCTTTGCCAACTCCCTATTAAGGACAATTCCAATTACTCTGGAGAATTTGGAAATTCTTCAGTATTTGATTTATTCTTTCAATAATATCATGGAGGAAATTCCAAAAGTTTTTTTTTTTTTTCAAATAGAACAACTCTCATGTCCTTCATTGGAAATCCTAGCCATTTCAGGCCACAAGCTTTCCAATTACCTATCTCTCAGACAACAAGAGATCATTTTGAATCAGTGAAGGAGTATTATTGCTAATGAGTGGACCACTATTTTTATATTGTGTTGTTTACTTTTGAGATTCATTTTGAAAGGAAATAAGTGTATACAAAATTTTGATTCTTGCAAAATATTGTCCAAAGGTTAGAGTAGAAAAGGATCATATATCAAGGGATTCACATAGAAACTAATGGATTTAACAAGGCCAACTTGTTTGCAATGAGGAATTTTGTAATTGATAAGGGAACTTTGATTGATGACACACTTGTTGCTATGAAAGTTTTGCAGTTGCAAAGGACAAGGTTGAAAAGAATTTTAGAGCAAAATGTAATGTTCTACTAAAGGTTCAACAATGAAATTTGGTGAGAATAATAACTTCATGTTCTAGCTCTATTTTAAAGGATTATTGTTCTAATTTATGTCTAAACAAATCTTGGAGAAGCATGTGTATCCTAATAGAGGTGACAAAAATGGTGAAGATGTATGTGAATTGGCATTGAAAACAGAAGTAGACATTGCCATAGATGTGACCCATGCCATCAAATATTTTCGTCATGATTCTTTTGTTCAAGTAGTGCATTTTTACTTAATACTCAATAGCATGATTTTGGATGAAGACATGACATGAAATATAATGGATTTTGGTATTGTAAAATTAATTGATACAACCCCGACTAACTCACTTTAACACTTTCTTTGAAAGGATCCATGGGATAAATTATCCCAAGTATGACATTTTAGAACATTAATTTTACTTTTTTTGTTTTGCATCAAAAATTATTGTACACATTGGTGATGCCCAAAATTTGATGAAGGTTGATTTCACTGCAGAGTATGGATTAAGTGAGACAATGGCTACCAAAGTAGATATTTATAGCTATGACATTTTTTTATTGGAAATTATTACTAGAAAACAACCAACTATTCAAATGTATTTTCATGACCTAACCTTGCTCAAGTAAGTGGAGCGAGTGTTTCCAAACATAGTGAACGATATATTTCACTCTGGTATTTTTAGCGAGGTGGATGAAGATGAAATTGGAGAAAACAATGTACATAATTACTTTCTTTTCTACAAGTTAGTTTGCTTTGCTAAAAATATTCACACAATGAATGAATAAGAATGAAATATGTGTAATGGTATTGGAGAGCCTTATAAATGGTTTGGAGGAAAAATATCGTCTAGGACTTATACACATATTTTAGCTTAATGAATTGATTATATGAATTAAATTGGAGTTTGATTACATTTTTATTATTATTTTAAATTGTTCATCTAAACTTTTATTAGTGTTTATTATCTATTTATAATTAATATTATTGTGAAAATTAAATTCTTTAGGGACATTTTATTTTCAGATGAAAACTTTACATCTTGATGTGAATTTTTTTTTTTTGTAAGTTTGGTAGTACCTTGCATTTTTTCTCTTTTTCACTTTTTTTTTTTTACTCCATCTTCATCAACATGTCTAGATACATCACCCCGATCGAGGAAGGGAATTGAACATGTGATGAGTGCTATAAAAACCCACCTCATCACCGTTTAACCAAGACCCCACAGACACATCTTGATGTGATTTATTATTATCATCCATGATGTGAATATTGATATCCATAAAGTAAGAGCTCCTAAAAAAAATAATATGAAACTAATTGTATTATATTTAGAGTACAACTAAATGGATTATTATTTTAACTATAATTAAATTTTTTTATGTTGTTAACAATAGTTTAAATGTTGAAATCCCTTTTAAATGCGATTTTTAAAATTTTCATATAATTAAATTGATGAGACATCAACAACAATTTTAGTATTTTTAGGCCGATAGGCCTTTCTTTTGAATCAGTTCACCTCAG
The DNA here is from genome assembly GCA_034641835.2 of Pinus albicaulis. Lineage (NCBI taxonomy): Eukaryota > Viridiplantae > Streptophyta > Pinopsida > Pinales > Pinaceae > Pinus > Pinus albicaulis. The sequence continues at coordinate 54,642,853 of CM076580.1, read as the reverse complement.
GTTTTTGTCAACCTTTTTCTTCTGCAAGTGACATGTGTACTATACCATATTTATGGCCATATTTGTCCCACTTTAACTACCTGGTATGGAATCGATTAGCTGGTGTAGCATGCTTATAAAATGTGAAAGGTCTCCTCCTCTATTTCCAGTTTCTGTAGTTTAAGAGAAGTTGTTAATATGTGTGAGGTCTCCTCCTTTGTTTCCACATTTCCGCAGTTTAAGAGAAGTTGTTAATTGTTGTTTCCATTCACCATCGGAATTTGGTCTACAAAATATCGGGAGAAGGGCATGCATAGAAACTCCTCCTCCTATTTCTTCTCGCGGAGGAGCTCCTCTGTGGTCTTCTTCTTCTTCACAGTAAGAAAAGCCCCATCATCTTCATCATTTCTCTCACCGGCCTCCATGAACACCTGCTTCAACTCACCCTGCTCCTCTACTTAAATCTTGGGGGCATTTCTCTCCCTCTTTCAAAGTCAAGACGAAACGTTGAAAACATGCAATACTTTTATTGGAATTTTTGCTCACCTTCAATGAAATTTCCTAGAAATAACCATTAAATTGTTTGATTGGCCTTATCATGCCCTTCGTTGGAACCACCTCTCTTATAATTTAGGTTTTAATGCATATGCAGTTTATCATGTTTGTGAATTTCAGGTAGTAAGGGTTATGTCTAAGAGTTCTACCGATTTCTATTCTTCATGGTTGGTGTACGAAATATCAGGAGAAGGGCATGCGTAGAGATTCCTCCTCCTCCTCTTTCTTCTTGTGGAGGAGCTCCTCTACGGTCTTCTTCTTCTTCACAGTAAGCAAACCCCCATCATCTTCATCATTTCTCTCACCGGCCTCCATGAACGTCCGCTTCAGCTCATCCCGCTCCTCTACATAACTCTTGGGGGCATTTCTCGCCCTCTTCCAAAGTCAAGACGAAACGTTGAAAACAGGAAATATTTTTATTGGATTTTTTTCTCACCTTCAATGAAATCTCCTAGAAATAACCATTAAATTGTTTGATTGGCCTTCTCATGCCCTCCGTTGGAACCACCTCTCTTAGAATTTATATTTTAATGCATATGAAGGTTTATTATGTTTTTGAAGGTAGTAAGGTTTATGGCTCAGAGTTCTACCGAGTTCGATTCTTCATGGGTATCTACGTTTCATCCTTCGTATGAGAAATCTATGCAACTCCTTCATGAAAAATGTGCACCTGTTGGATGCTCAACCAAAGTCGAAGTTTCGGTCAATCCATCTCTCAGTCGTTTGGTTTCCCGTAAAGACTTCCCCAACCCTCCTCCTCCGCCAGGTTTGGATTATAACTACTGCCATTTGTAGAACATATTTTCTATAACTCATTTCTGCAATAGGTATCTGGGTTACAACTGTGTGCCAAAAGGAACCGCGGATACATGGAATAGGATTTTCCAAGAAGGATACAAAGCTGATGTGCAAATTTTCACATATGATGGTCGCATCATACCGACTCACAACAATGTGCTTGTAAGTCTTTATTTGGCTGAGTTTTTTTTTGTGAATTGATTTCGAATCTTGCGATATTCAAGGGCTTTGTTCATGAAATGAAATCATACGCTTCTGAAAATTATGTGAAATGATATGCCCACTATCGCCAAAATTAACAAATCCATGGATTATTTAGGAGGTAATTATTTCAGGGTTTCAGATCATTACCTTTATCTAGACCATTTATTTTGTAAAATCACCATTTAGAAACAAAAATTTTTATAGCTTTGTGTATTGCCTCATTTACACTGGATAAGCAGTGCACAAAGTTATTTTGCACTTATGTATTGTAGTTCCCATTTCTTTTATCCTACCTTTTAGGATCACGATTCTGATGAAGGTTTTTGATATAATAAAACCTTTTGTTTTTTTTCATGTTTCCTGGCTTTACACAGGGCATTGCTTCTCAAGTGCTAAAGAACCTTTTGAAACAACAAAAGGTGAAATCTGTGAAATCTTGACTATGTAGCTTCATGATTATGGGGGTTACTTAAGATGCATTTTTGGCTTTCATATACTTCTTTTATTCATCAAGGTAATCTTTACTTTACTAGAAGAGAAGTTCCATGACTTTAATTCAAGTTATGAAGTTCCGTTTTATTTGAATTATATCAGAATGAATGACTGCGCAATTTTATTAAAAGAAAAATACCAAAAAGCATTTAGTAAAGTGTGAATTCCCTCCATCTAGGGAGCTTTGTACTAGTTGTGTTATTCATTCCCTTCTAGGATTTTATTTTAAGAATCAAGTGAATATCCCTCAATAGATAAGGAAATGGATAAAGTAGATTGTTTTACTTACACGGACATATTGAGTTTTACGTGCCCCGACAGGTCTACTCTGTAAATTCTCATTCCTTAGCAAGATATTAATTTAAGTAACTTTTTTAAAAAGCTTCATTTGAATGTCTCAAATTTGTAAATTTGGATGTGCAAATATTTTTTTTTTTTTTTTCTAAGTAAGATTAAATTCTATTAGTTAAACATAAAATACATGGAGGCTCTGGCCCTCTGCAGTTCAGGCCTGTATCAGTGGCATTGTTGGCAACAAAACAACAAAAACGGAGCTGCCCATGCAGGGGAAACCAACCCAAAGAGAGTTTGAGTCGCTACCTCGAGTGAGGAAACCAGCGTTATACAGACATAAGTGATTGTACAAAACATAGATAGAAACATATAAAAAAACTATGATGCTAGGATCCGTAAACTAGATAAAACCTGAAAGTATAGGTATCATGGGGTGCTAGAGGTGTTTCTTCTACTATGAGGCATCTGTATTCATCGTCATCAGCTTCTTGGGAGCCCAATGCAGCATGTCGTGGCTCTGTGGCATCACCACCTTTACCTCTGGCTTGCCTGCTCTGCTCCTTGTCGTCGTTACTGTACCCCGAGTTGCTACTGTTGTCCGAGTGCGAATTATGCTTGCCAGGACCCTGTTGCTTCTTCACCTCTTCAGAAGGGATGAGGTCACTGCGAGGGCGCGTTTGCAGAATGGGCTGACTGTGGCTGGGAACCTCAGCGAGTTCCTCCCGGAAGGAAACCGAGATGGTGGCCACAACATGAGGGCGGTCAGAGGTGCATTGAAAGTGGAATTGGGCAGTGGTGGGGGTATGCGAAATGGCAGAGGGGACCAGGCGAGGCAGAGGTTGCGAAGATGGCTCATAAGCAGAGAGCCGAGCGGAGGAACGAGACAAAAAAAATAGACGACCACGTCCACTGTGGGTTTCGGGGTACCTGCCCCAAGAATGCTCAAGGGAGGAGGATGAGGAACTAGACAGAGAGGAGGGGGACAGACGAGTAGCATGGCACCTGCTGCTGCCATGCTTGCATCGCATGCGATGCCTGAGACGAGGCATAGTGGCGCAGTGGGGGCGGAAGGCGCTTTGAGAAGTGGAGGGAGCAGGGTAGGCGGAAGGCAACTGAAGCTCAGAGGTGGGGTTGAGGCCAGAGGCAGTAGAGAGGTGCAATTGGCAGAGGATACTCTATGAGTAATGGTGGCCTGGAAGAAAATCAATGCAGCACCGAAGACTGCAGCATCTCCCAGGCGAAGTGCGGAAGCTTGGCTCCACAACCTCAAGGGAGCAGCAGCTTCGCAGTGGGGAAGACTGGAACGACATAGAACCAGAAGGCCGAAAGGCAGAACTAGAAGGCCGAAGAACATAGCCAGACGAGTGAACGAGGAGCGGCATTTTGAGGCGAAAGGAGCAGCCTCGACGTTCGCAGTGGAGTAAATGCTGCTCGGGGTGACGACCCGAGCTATTAAATGGAATTGATGGCCATAGGTGTGGCTTGTGGGTGGCCATGTGGCCCTGCCATGCGCCAACCCACAAACCCATAAACGTATGTATGCCATTAAACACCCACATCCAGGGGTTTTTTGTCTTCGTGCACTAGATTAGTGCATTACTGTATAAGGTTGCTGTCATCAAGAATGGTGAGGGGTCCTACAGTAAGGATGTGAGAACTGGTCACACCTTTGTTAGCCAATAGATCTGCCACCTTGTTGCCAGATCTCTTGACATGTTTGAAGGATATGGCCCTGTGTTGTTGTAACCAATCTACTATGAGGTCTAGTCTTGCCGTTAGTCTCCAGCTATCAGCGACTTTGGAGGTAGAGGCTCCCATATGAAGTTGATTGACCATGTTGATGAGAATTTGGGAGTCATCTTCAATTTCAATGGGGAAGTAGTTGTGTTGCTGAGCTAGGCACAACCCTTGCCATAAGCCTTCAAGTTCCGCAGAGTTGTTGGAATCCCATCCTATGGATCCAAAGAAGATTAACAAAGGATTACCTTTGTGATCCCTTAAGATTCCCCCATATCCTGCATCACCTGGATTTCCCTTTGAGGCACCGTCGAAATTCAGCTTCAATAAACCGGCTGAGCGAGGGATCCATTTTCTTGGAGCTTCCACATGAGTTTTGTGTGAGCGGTTAGGAAGTGGACAGGGAGGGAGCACGAGTTGCCAGTTTTCCCAAATAGATCTTTCTGAGGTTTGCGTGGGAAGATATTCCTATTGCCAATGCTGGAGAGCCAGGGTTTCCTATATATTACCATGAAGATTGTTCCATAGAACATCCTGAGGAGTGCTTTGGTTCTTGAAGATCTGCTTGTTCCTTTCTTTCCAGATTGTCCAAAGAGTAAGACCTGGGATAAGCCTCCATAAATATTTGAGTAAGTTACTGCAGTATGGAGCAGAGGGCCAATTGCGAATGGTGGAGTTCAATTCCCTTGGTGTTCTGCCTTCTCTTCTGCATCTGAAGCTGATTTTTTCCCAGAGGAAAGCTTCCAGTGGACAGGTAACCATTAGATGTTGGATTGTTTCATCGTGGTTAGTACATTTGGGACATCATGAAGGCCCTGTAAAACCCCTTTTGATGAGGTTGTCCCAAGTGAGGATTCTCTTATGACATAAAAGCCACATGAAAGTTGAAACTTTGGGCCAAAATCTCGGAGACCAGAGGTTGTCCCAGATGGGATCGGTGGGATCTTGGCTATGGGTTAAGAGTGTGTACGCTTCTTGGGTACTAAATTTGCCACGCGGTGTGTATCCCCATCAAAGGAGATCCTTTTCCTCTGAGTATCTGATTTTCCTGCAGTTAAGCTCTATGTCAAGGGCACTGTGAGAGTTCTCCTATTGTTGATTTATGAAGTGAGCTGCCTACTTCCACTGCCTGAACCCCTGATTAGGGGTTGCGATCCAATATTGATTGAAATTGGCTTCTAGTCTATCGATCACCTCCGGTTGTATCTGTGGTGTGATGATGCTGACAAGTCTGGGTCGTTGTTGCCACGAGTCCATCCAGAAGCGAGCAGTACGACTGGCACAAATTTCCCAAAAACTGTGTTCTTGGATCAGAAAGCGATGCTGTTTGGCTGCATTCCAGATCTGTGAACTTGCTTCCACCATTGTCAGGTGAATGAGATCTTCGGGTGGTCTATGATTAGCATATTTGGCTATCAAAAGTAAAGCCCATGGAGTGTGTGGTGCTAACAACCACTACCACTAGATTTTGGCTCCCATGACTGCATTTCTATGATACAAATCACGGAGACCAAGTCCTCCAGTTTTCTTCGGCTTGCAGATTGTTGCCCAATTGACCAGTGCCCATTTTATGTTTTTCCTTGAGGATCCCCAAAGAAAATTGCGTTGCAGCGATGTGATTTTCTTGAGGACCCACTTTGGGGTGGCAAGAATAAAGAATAAATAGAGGGGCATAGACTACAGAACAACTTTGATGAGAGTAAGACGACTGGCCAGATTAAGGGAACAGAAAGTCCATGAGGAAAGCCTAGCTTCTAGTTTTTCAAGAAGTGAATGCCAGGAGGAGTGTTTGATGGCCGAGTCAATCAGAGGGGCTCCCAGGTTCTTAGCGGGTAGATGAGCTATGGTGAACTCAAGGATCCTAGCAATGTTGTTTTGTGTGGAGATTGAGGTATTGAAGAAGAAGATTTGAGATTTGGAAGCATTGATCGAGGTGCCAGAGACGTCCGAGAAGGTATCCAGAATGGATTTGTAGGTGATGGCTTCTTGGACTGAAAGGTGCCTGAAAAGCATGTTGTCGTCGACAAACTGTTGATGGGTGGTGGCCAAGGATTCATGAACCAAGATATCACGAAGTTGCTGGGAATGGAGAGCTTGCTAGATGAGGCAACCTAGACCTTCTGCCATTAGAACAAAGAGAAAAGGAGAGAGGGGATCACCTTGGTGAATACCACGAGATGGGGAGAAGGGGCAAGAGGGGATGCCATTGACCAAAATGGAGAAGAAGGAGGAGGAAATTAAGCTCATTACCCATCTAATCCAAGTAGGGCTGAAACCATAAGCTGCTAGCATTTGTTGTATATAGTTCCAGCTTAACTTGTCAAATGCTTTAGATAAGTCAATTTTCTGAAGCATACCTGCCTTTTTGGTTTGTTTCAAGGAGTGTACGATCTCATGTGTGAGAATGATCCCATTGAGGATCTGACGTCCTTCCACGTATCCAGTTTGTTCCGAAGAGATGAGCAAAGGCAGCAGTGGCTTGAATCTATTGGAAATCACCTTGGAGATAACTTTGTATATGACATTACAGAGGGTGATTAGCCAGTATTTGTCGGGAGTTGCAACATTGTCTTCTTTGGATATGAGAGCAATGAAGGTGGCATTGAGAGAGGGGAGAAGCCAGTGCATGGTGCAGGATTCCTCTACAAGTTTCCAGACATCATTCTTTATGAGGTCCTAGAAATGATGGAAGAAGTTGGAGGTGAAGCCGTCTGGACCTGGTGCCTTGCCGTCCTTGCATTGTGCTACTGCCTGTTACACTTCCTGAAGAGAAACAAGACGAAGTAACATTTGATTATGATCTTATTTGATTAATTTGGGAATGTGTTGCAGAACTTTGGTGATTGCTGGCTGCCTGTTAGAATGGCTCTCCTGAAGCACAAATTTGAAGTGGACTAAGAGTTCTTTTTCTATGTCCTGATGCTCTTCCAGCCTTTCTCCATTTTGGCTTTGGAGTAGGATGATCTTATTGTGCATTCTTCTTTGAATGGTGGATTGGTGGAAAAATTTGGTGTTTCTCTCCCCTTCTTTTAGCCATCTTATTCTGGATTTTTGGTTCCAGAGTATCTCTTCTTGCTGCCTTCGTTCATCCAGCTGTTTGAGGAGAATCTGTTCCTGTGTTGCCAGTATCTCAGTGCGACCCTCTTGGATGATGCGTTGTTGAAGCTCTGCCATGTTTCTTTCGAGGACCTTTTGTTGTTGGAATATGTTCCGAAAGGTGGAGTGATTCCAACTTTTGATGTGAGTTTTGAGGTCCTTGAGGTGTTATTGAAATTAGAACATCTTAGATCATGCCAATGGTGAAAAATTTTTCCAGGCCTTGGTAACCATATCCTTGAAATCCGGGTGGGTTAGCCAGAAGGCTTCAAAACGGAAGGGTCGTTTAGTAGCATCACCCGGCCTCGTCCATTGAAGAGAGATAGGCCAGTGGTCAGAACATGGGAGAGGCAGGATATAAGCCTGAATATCTCCTCCAACGTGGATGGCATTGTCTGAGAGGAGGAAGCGATCTAGCTTAGAGGTGATTTGCTGTGAGCCAGAGTGTTTGTTGTTCCAAGTATGCATGCCATTGGAGAAAGGAATATTTATCAAACAATTCTTTTGAATATAGTTTTTAAAATGGATGCAGTCCTAATCTAATTTGGCATGTCCTCCTCTTTTCTCTTCAGATTTAGTAATCATGTTGAAGTCCCCACCCGTGATCCAGAGAGGATGAGTCCTGTTGGAATTGAGCATTTCCATTGTATTAAGCATTGCTATTTTTTTCATAGAGTCTTGAGGAAAGTATACATTGGTGAGGTGCCCATGTATACTGGTTCCTATAATATGGAAGGTAGCTTGGATAAGGTTGTGCACTGCATGAGCATCAGTGATTGAAATCGCTTGCGGATCCCAAGCTATGGCTAATCCTCCTGAGGCTCCTGAAGCATCAACTGCAATTGAATGGCTGCCTGGCCAAGCTTTGGAGAGAATGGAGCCTAGGGTATTATTGTTGCATTTGGTTTCTTGTATGAAGAAAACATGTGATATTTCTTTTTGAATCATGTTTTTAATCATTCTATATTTTGAGAGGCTATTTAATCCCCTTATATTCCAAGAAGTGAGCTTCATTGAGAACTGTTTTCAAGTGGCTGGTAGAACTTGGTAAGCTTGGGGTACCTACCAGATTCCATAAGTATCTCCCCAATTAGGATGGTCCTTTGCAAGTCTGTTTTCCTCCCTCTCTTTTTGGATTCCTTGAAGATTTTTTTCCCATCCCACTGACTGCCTAATTGAATTCCTAGGGATTTTTGGTGTTGTTGTGCACGAAAGAGGACCACCTCTAGAATGTCTATCTATCTGTCCATTATTTTATCATAATCCTTTTTTCTGCAGGCCTGTTCAAGTCCAAAAATGTCCAACTCTCCGATGTCAGTACTTTCTGGTTCCTCTTCCATGTGACTAGCCTGGCTGCCTTTAGCACCAGAGCCATCTATGTCCATGTTGTTGGGATACCAGATAACGAGTTCCGTTTCAGTGTTGGGCTTGGTTGGTAGGAGGAAGGACTCAGGTGGAGGCTTCGAATGTGAAAGAGGAATGTGAGAGTCAGAGCTGGGAATTGAGGCAGAAGGGGTCAAGGGGGGATCAGTCTTACTGGGGATGTCAGAATCGGGTTGAGAGTGCTTTGCAAGAATGTCGAAGATGTTGCTGGTGGAGGGGATGTCAGATGCTTGGGTGGATGGTTTGGCGGTGGAGGTGGGGGTTTTCTTGTGGTGGCATTTGCGGGTTGGGACTTTGGTGAAACCTTCTTCATTAGAATTTGCAGAGGTAGCAGTGGGTTTATTGGAAGGTGGATTGAGAGGGCAGTCTCTGAATAAGTGGCCATGAGCATGGCATTTTCGGCAATGGAAAGGAACATGTTCATAATCAATAGGTTGCAGCCATTCAAAATCATCATGAAAAAGACTTACCGAGTCTGGAAGAGCCTTTGCCAGGTGCATATAGACGCATATTTTGGCATATGAAGTGTATCGCTTGAGCCTTGTCTCCTCTGCTACCTTAATGAACTCTCCAATTCCATTACCTATGTCCCTTAACGATTCTTCATCCCAGTATTCAAGGGGTAAGGAATACAACCAGATCCAGATTGGCGCCCAGCTGAAGTCCTCTTTATCGGGGTTGAATCTTTCAACCCAGTCGCAGAGATAGAGTCCGGATGAGTTGAAGAAGTAGGGACCTCCATCTAAGATGTGATTTCTGTCTTCGATACAGTTGAATATGGCATTGAAGAATCCCTTTGGCCCTAGTTGAAGTGTAACATGTCCTTTTGGTTTCCATTTGGAGCTGATCCAGCCATGCAGTAGGCCAGAAGCCGACAAATTTGCCAATGGGTGCATGGTCCTTCATGTACTGAATCTGAGCATTGATGCGGTGGCTTGGAATGTCTATCTTTGGGCGTTCTGCAGCTATTGGCATGCATGTCGCAGAGGTTGTCTTAGGCGAAGTCGTTTGGTCAAGAGAATTTGTGGGTTTGTATTGTTGCGCATCAGATGAGTTTCCTGAGTCTGGGTAACATCTATAGAGGGAATTTTCCCTGTGGTAGAAGAGGGCTTTTGCACTATGACAGAGGGCGTCTGCGCTGTAGCAGAGGACGGTATTTGCATTGAGGCAGAGGAGGGTATTTGTGTTGCTGCAAGACTGACAGCGATGTGAGCACCTGTGGGGGAGGGCGTTTTATCCCCTCCCCTGTGGAGGATCCATTTGATGTGGATCAACGGCCACTTGGAGACACGACCTAAGCTAGAGCAGAAGGCATTAATGGAAACCCCCACACCAGAGCTTCACCGTCGAAGGAAGTCTGTAAACCCTAGCTTAGAGTTTTCTCCACCCTATTCCATCTCGGCACTCATCTTGTATCCCCCAAGGAACGTGCAAATATTTGTTACAATGCCTTTCTCTGAAAATTAGAAACTGAAATTTGAGTGAACTGGAATGTCATATAAGGGAATCGATTCCAATTAGAAATCATGATATCATTTTTCAGTGACACACCGTGTGAAGAAACCCATGGTTGTAGAGTTGAGATATGTAGTTACAAATATCATTTGTGTTAAAGTGTTATAAATCTAGAAAAAATGTTATAAATATATTTCACTTGCAGGCTAAAAACCAATATCCAGTAATGTGTACTAAAAAAAAACTAATTTATTTTCACATGGTTCTAGAGTTGAGATATGTAGTTACAAATATCATGTGTTAAAGTGTTATAAATCTAGAAAAAATGTTATAAATATATTTCACTTGCAGGCTAAAAACCAATATCTAGTAATGTGTACTAAAAAAAACTAATTTATTTTTATTTCAGTCACATAGTCTAGAAATATTTTAGAGTTTTTAGAATCTTTAGAATTTGACCAATAAAAATAATAACATCAAATTATTAAGATGTTAGGTATTAGCGTTATTTAGTTAGAATTAGATTTTTTTTTTTTTGTCAATAGAAGGGAATCTATTACAGATAAAAATCCTCATATCCATATCGCTTTTCTTTTCAGTGACACACACCCTGTGAAGAAACCTAGAATGCCATGGTTCTACAATTGAGATATGTAGTTATAAATATCACTTATGTTAAAATGTTATAAATCTAGAAAAAATGCTATAATATATTTCACTTGCATGTTAAAAACCAATCTCCACTAATATATACTCAATAAAAAAGAACTAATTTATTTTCATTTCAGTCACATAGTTTAGAAATATTTTAAATTTTTTAGAATTTGACCAATTAGAATAATAACATCAAATTGATGTTATATATTGATGTTATCTAGTTAGGATTGAATTTTTTTAGGGTGTTGTATTAGTTACTTTTAATAAAATTCTAAATTCTAAATATGTAATATGAGATATTTTGATAATTAAATAGGATATTTTCATGGACCTGATAGTATAATTGTGAATAAATTGAATTATTCTTTTTCTTGGCATATACATATATTCTTAAAGATTTTTGGCAAGATTACAATATTAGATTTTTGGCAAGATTATGATATTAAGATTTTAAAACTTATTTTTTTTTTTTAAATTATATTTTCAAATTTATTTGATTTTAAAAATAAAAATAAAATTAAAAATTAAAACGTTACAATTTAAAAATTATAATAAAACTAGTGCAAGGTTAATAAAATATTATTAATCCATAATAAACATAAAAAAGCCTCCATATATCTGAATTTGTTAAAATTAAATAAATCATAAATTAATTGAATTTTATTTTTATTTAAAATAATAATGATAATTAATATTGATAAAAAGAATTTGTATAGAAGTAAAACATTTATTTCTTAAAAAAAAAATATGTAACAAGATTCCCAAAAAAATGTAACAAAATTTATGCCTAAAACTAGGCAAATGTTATCTTCTTCATAATGGTTTTAAATTATTCGTTGGTAAAATAAGTAGTAAATTATATCTCAGCCAACTTTCATCATCTCAATATTTCAATTATTATTTTAATTGTGTTTTACTAACTTAATGCAAACATGCTTTAAGCAACCTAAATCTAATACAACAATTATTATTTCAAATTAATTAGTATCTTTTTCCAATTCAACAATTCTAATTTAACAATCCTATTGTCCTCTCTTTGCACCTTTAGAGGAAATTACTAATAAATATATAATTTGATCAATTTAAATTTAAGTTATATATAATTCGTTTAAATTATCAACAAAATTTTAAAAGTTGAATTTTAATTTTAAATATGATATTTGAATTTTTTTATAAATAAGATTAATGAACCATTAATTGAACTCGATGTTGTACGATATACAATGTATTTTTTAAGCATATATTTTTTATTTACAAATCATGGTAAATGGATGAAAATTAATATTATGAAACTATGAGTTATTATAATTTTTAGTATTTTTTATCTTTTTTAGTTATATTATAACTATAACATCTATACAATCTCTATCTACATATATTGTCCTTACCATTTTCAATGAAGTCTTGTTGACCATGTAGATATTTGGCTTCTTGTAGTAAGGTTTGTATATCCTAGTCAACACTTCAATTTGATAGTTAATCTTATTGATAAAACAATGAGATATTGAAATCGAGTTTTTTTTTCTATGCCCTATTCATAAAGTAGCCAGTCATGAAATCTAAGTTTTAATGTAAACTTTATCTCTCTAGCTTCAAGTGGATAGAGGTTTGTTGAATATTGTACAAATGTATTATTATTCAAAAATGGAAAACCACATATATTTCATTTCTCAAATTTCTAAGTAGCATGTTCACTGATATGTTCATTGAATTTATATTAAAATACATTATTAGGCTCTATTCGAAATTCAATTGGAATTTTATAGAGTCTTATGAACTTAGATCTCTCTTCCAATCCTTATTAAGGATAATTCCAACTAATCTCATGAATTTGGAAATGATTCTATATTTGAAATTTTCTTTCAATAATTTCATGGAGGAAATTCCAAAAGGGGAGTTTTTTTCCAAATAGAATAGTTGTCATGTCCCTCATTGGAAAACTTGGCCTTTTTAGATCACAAGCATTCCAATTATATGTCTCTCAAACAACAAGAGGTCATTTTGCATATATGAAAGAATATCATTGTTGATGAGTGGATATATTGCTTTTGTACTATGTTGTATACTTTTGATATTCATTTGGAAAGGAAATAAGTGTATACAAAATGTTGATTCTTGCAACAAATTATCCAAAGGTTAGAGCAAAAAAGTACCCATATCAAGACATTCACATAGAAACTAATGGATTTTCGAAGGCCAACTTGTTAGGAAAAAGGATTTTTGTAATTTATAAGGGAACTTTGAGTTTTGGTTGAAAAGAGTTTTAGAGCAAAATGTAATATTCTATTAAAGTTTCAACATTGAAATTTGGTGAAAATCATAACTTCATGTTCCCACCTCCATTTTAAATAATTAGTGTTACAATTTATATCTAACACAATATTGGAGAAGAATTTGTATCCTGGTAGAATTGATAACAATGATGAAGATGCATGTGAAATGGAATTGAAAACACAATTGGAAATTTCCATAGATCTAGCCCATTCCATGGAATACTTTCATCATGATTCTTTTGTTCAAGTAGTTCATCGTTATTAAAACCCAATAACATGCTTTTGGATGAAGACATGATGGGAAATATAATGTATTTTGGAATTGAAATATTAATTGATGCAACCCCTACTAACTCACTTTAACACTTTCTTTGAAAGGATCTATGGGATAAATTGTGTCAACTATGAAATTTTAAAACATTAATTTTACTTGTTATTTTGCATCAAAAAATTTTGTGCACATTGGTCAAGTAAAATTTAATGAAGGTTCACTTCAATGGAGAGTATGGATTAAGTGAGGCAATGTATACCAAAGTAGATATTTGTAGTCATGGAATTTTGTTATTGGAAATGCTTATTAGGAAGCAACCAATCAGTGAAATATATTTTGGAGAACTAAACTTGCACAAGTGAGTGAAGCGAGTGTTTCCAAACGTAGTGAATGTTGGAATTTTGGGTAGCTCGGAAGGTATTTTTGAAAATGATACACATTGTTGGCCTTTGTAGACAGTTATAGGCTAAGGAACTATGTCAAAGCATCTAAAATGTTGTTTAATTTTGGTTTGGATAACCAATGCTTTAAAATATTAAACAAAAGAAAATCCTAATTATTTCTGATATAACAGAAGGGTTGATTCTTCAACTTTAACATAATTTAATCTTTAAAATGTTTTTGAAAGGTAGAGTTCAAGAAGATATATAATTCTTTAAATATTCTGATAGAATATTTAATTCATTATATATAACAGATGTGTGTAGAAGTCTTCTACATCCAAACAAAACATATTTAAAGATAATAGAAACAATTAAATTATGTAGAGGAATTAACTAAAACAAATAGTTCCATTTAATTAATCTATTTAATTGATTATAACTTTGCAAGGGATTTTAGAAAGATTGATATTCAATCTTATATTACCCAGTTTTTTATTAACTTTAAAAATGTGGAGAAATGAATAAATATGGAAACATAATCAATAACTGGAAAAACTCACAGGAATACACAAGTTGCTTCAAAATAATTCCAGAATCCTTCTATTAATCTCATAAATAATTCAACAAATTACAACCATGTTCAATGACTTATCACAAGGGTTCATCTTTTTGGCTTTTGAATTACAAAGTACTTATATAGTTTTTGTTCAAAATATATGGACTTTGAGTCAAAATTTATTACAAAATACCTTATCCAAACTGATTTGGATTTTTACAAAAATAGAACTAGAAAAGAGGAAATCTGAACTAATTTGACATCTTGCACAAAAATTGAGGGTTGTTGCTCATGGCTAGAATTATAAAGCTTTTGTTATGTGTCTTTTTCCTGGAATTATGTTCTTTGCTCCCATAAACTCGTATTTTGCTACTAAAAATATGTTGTCTCTCATTCGATGAGCTAACACAGTTTTTCCCATCTTTTCTCATCATGAATATAAATTTTCAATAATTTTATGTATGCTTCATCCCCTTTAGTATATTTCTCAAAAGTAGGTTTAGTTATTAACAAATGCTTGATCTCATGCTGAATTAATAAATCATAACTTAGACCTTCCATGAAAGCCTTCCCAGTGATAGTTCCTTTGATTTTGGAAAATGTGGCTTTGTTTATTTCTATATCATGTAATCTAGGTTGATATTATTCTAGTGGAATTAGTTTATTAGCTATACCTTGCAAACCTGGAAGTCCTTTTTGATGTAAAGTATTAAATTTCTATGAAATTTTTAATTTGAACTTCTAGATTATGACATTTATTCTCCAATTGTAGCATTAAATTCCTTTTAGTAAGCACCTTTCTCAATTCTCACCTCCAAGACAACTATCGTTCTATCTTAAATTCCATATTCTTTGAGCTTTTCTTTTGTCTTAGAATTCATAACTCTGATTATTCTTGTAGCATCTCTTGGTTTGTGGTCGAGGTCCTTCTTTAATTCTAACACTACTTCCTTTGATCTCTGTAACAATTCTTCATGTTAAAAAATAATCTCAATTGAAGGTCATAATTCAGTCATTGATTAATTAATATTAAGCCAAATATTTTATTTGTATTAAGTTAAAATTATTCTTAATTTTAGCTAAATAAGCATTGACAGTTTTCAATTTTTTCTCTTGTAGCTTCTGCAATTGTATGCTGAGTTTCTCAATCTCCTAACCTTTCAGTGTCAAGTCTCCCATGGCCTTTGATAAGTCTGTTGCTATGTCACTGGACTATGTATCCAGTGTAACAATTGTTTTCATAGATTTCCCTATGGGAATGACAGTTGAAAACACTGAGTTGTTGTTATTTTTCCTTTAATAGCGTGTCTATATCAACTTATATCTTTTGAATCTAATTTTTTTTCTTTCAATTATTAGTTTGAACATATCTTCTTTTTCCTTTTCCAATTGACCAACTTATTTTTCCTGTGGATATTCTGTAGTAAGAAATTTGTGTTGTTTCCTTAATGATTGAATATCAACATTTTGTTTTTGATCATTTCTTCAGCTATTTTAACATCACTAGGATCTTATCCTAATTTTATTACCAGATCTTCCAATGATTTGATTATGGTATCTTTGACCAAAGATTAAATTTTATCCATATTTAATTGTGAATGAATGTTATTGAGTGAAGCTTGTAGTTTGGAGGCTACCATAATTGAACTGGTCAAAGTAGAATAGATCATTTCTCCAACCTTCTTATGTAGGTCAATCTAATCAATTGCATGAATATGTTTAGTATCAAAAGAGAAAATGGATGTTTTATCGTCTTTTGCACTTTTAGGGATTGGAAATTTAGGTTCCAAGAAGGCTAACTGGAACTATCCCTTTTGGGTGTCAAGTGCAAAAAGAAGTTTTTGTTGGGTAGCAGAAGTCTATTTCCAGAATTCATAATATATGGTCGCCTTGAGTGCCTCATTCTTTGTTAATTTCTTTATACCTAGAAAAAATATTTTTGTGTTCTACACCCTTAGTAACATATGACATAGGAGAATCTATTGAGATCTCCTAAATCCTCAGAAAGTTTGAAGTGTGTAAACATATCGAAACCATTTTTTTCCTATTCCTGTGAACTTTCTCCTTGAAATGGCTCTTCATCAGTATTAGTATTCTTTCTTCTCTTAAAAACTATGAATTCTGTCTCTTGGATTTCTTAAACTATAGGAGACAGAATTTCTCTTGGCCTCTTATTCTCTTTTTCCTGAGGAACTAGAGTTTATGAAGTTTTTTGGATGACAATTTGTTCCTCTACCTCTTGCAATGTGTTTTCCTACCATTCTCCTTGATTTACATTCTACCCTATTTCTAGCCTGGGTGTATGTGCATAAGGTGTAGTTTTCTTTTCAACTCTCAGCTTAGAAATAATCCCCAAGGGATCATAGGACCATGTGAAACATAATTTAAATTTCATTTGTTTCAGTAGAAAATCTTCCTCCTTTGCTGCTGCTCTGGTGTTGACAATAAATGGGCCAACCTGTGCTTTTAACTTAAACTTGGATTTCTTATTGATGGATACAAAATGTAGATCATCCATGTTTTTTATGCAACTAACTCACAAAATAGAAGAAAATATAGATCATGACTTAGAAATTAGCCTCTTTGAGGGGGAAACCTCCTTTACATTACATAAATGGACAGTTATTAGATGATACAAATGACAAAACCTCCTTTCTACATATAGGAGTCCAACATGCCACAATATAATCCTAGCCAACATAACAATAAAAATGTAAGGGAACAATAATAACAATAGTGAGCTTCTGTGGGGCACAATAGTAACAATATGGGGACTACATGGGCATAACAATAACAATAAGGGGGCTATACTTAACATTAACAATGAGGGGATACACTAGTATTATAGGGACCTAGCATGCCCCAATCCTTCAAAAGAGTGTTGTCCTCAACGCTTGAGTAGTTATGGATGCTTCTGTATCAAATTTTCATCCTCCCATGTCGAATCTTCAGGGGGTAGTTTCTTCCACTTGATGAGATACTTTGAAATTGATCGATTTTATAGATGTCGAGTACTTTTTTCTGTGACTGCTTCAGGTTCGAATATGATTTTTCCTTCTTCTTCAAATTCTGGAAATATTTTTTGAACTGGGATCTTGTCACATATAAACTTCTTTAAGCATGAAACATGGAAAAATAGGCGCACTCGGGGAGATGCAGGAAGCTCCAAATTATATGCCATAGTACCAATATTTTGCAACACCTTGTAAGGACCATAATACTTTGGTGATAATTTATTATCCTTCTTAGCTTGCTTGAGGGACATTTTTTTGTAAGGTTGTAGTCATCAAAATACCTAGTCGCCTACATCAAAACTTCTTTCACTGCGATGTTGATATGAATGTTGTTTCATTCAATTCTGCCCCAAAATGAGGTTATCATTTAAGAGTTGGAGAACTTGTTGTTGATGCTTGATGTGATCTTCCACTGCTTGAACCTTAAAATTTTCTCTTAAAGATGAAGTGATGGATGGTGGATGATATCCATAAAGTGCCATAAATGGGGTCATTTTTGCTGATGTATGGAAGAAGTGTCTTTTTATCATATACAAAGAAACAAATATATCCTTCCAAACATTTGTTTATTATATCAGTTTTCCCATCCGATTGAGGATGATATGATGAGCTATGAGCTAATTGAGTACCCAAACAATAAAATAATTTCGTTCAAAAATTTCCTGTGAAAATGGGATCTCTGTCGCTTACAATTATCTTTAGGTTTCCATGTAGCTTTTGAATTGTTTCCATAAATGCAATATTAATTGTACTGGTTTTAAATGGATGAGATAATGCATAAAAGTGTACATATTTGGTAAGTTTTTCAACTACCACCATGATGACATTCTTTCCTTCAGACCTTGGTAAATTCCTTCTTGACCATGTGGTAAGTTTTTAAAATCCTGAGTGCCCTCCTAAGGGAGAGGTGTGCAATTCCAAAAGAATCTTTTGTTTGAGTTGTGAATTCTTACAAAGATATAAGCAATATTTGTACCATAATGAATCATTTTTCTAGCTAAAAGTTTCATATGTACTAGGATCTTGTTGCAAATTTTGAATGAGTGTCCACACCTCTTCATCATTCTTCCATTCATCTCTTACTTTGGTTATCCACTCAGGTTGGATAATAGAAATGGCACAAAGCAATGCTTCCACATCCTCGTCCTTTCTTGAGAGTGCGTCACATTTTTCTTCCCTTTTTTGTAGATGATTTTAAAGTCATAATCCAACATCTTTGTGACCCATTTTTGTTGCTCTTCTGAAGATAATATGTGTTACAAAAATTATTTAAGACTATCATCTGTTTTTACCTTGAAGTGTCTTGCCATTAGTTAAGGTCGCCATTGCTTTAGTGAATGTAGTATTTCCAACATTTCCTTCTCATAAATAGGTTTACGTAAATATTTTCCTTTTATTGGACGGCTTTAAAAAGCAATGGGTATTCCTTCTTGCATTAAAACCACACAAATTCCATTTCCTGAGGCATCACATTCCACAATAAAAGTTTTTGTGAAGTCTGGTGTAGCTAAGACCGGTGCTTCTCACATTTCCTCTTTAAGATGCTCAAAGGCCTTAGTTGTTTTTTTAGACCAAGAAAATACATCTTTCTTCAATAATGATGTTATAGGTGTCGATATTCTCCCATAATTCTTAACAAACTTGCGATAATACCCTGTTAACCCCAAAAATACTCAAAGATGCTTTATGGTTGTGGGATTTTCCATTCCTTAATGGATTTAATTTTTTTAGGGTCTACCTTAACACCCTCATAAAATACAATATGACCCAAATATTCCACCTCTTGTACTCCAAAGAAACATTTGGAGGTTTTTTCATATAAGTGTTTCTCCTCCAATAGTTTGAGCACCCTGTTAACATGTTGAACATAATCCTTCCAAGACTTGTTGTAGATTAGTATATCATCAAAAAATACTTAAATTTTTTTTTCTAAGGAAGGGTTTGAAAATGGAATTCATCAAACCTTCAAATGTGGAATGTGCATTAGTAAGGCCAAAAGGAATGACCAAAAATTCATAATGACCCTGATGAGTTTTGAATGTTGATGAGAATAACTATCGAAGCTATGACCTAATGATGGAGCACACTACTGATACTTACAGAATGCAAGAAGAAGAGCGTGCACATGAGGAGATTGGACATCATGGTGGTCAATGAGGTTATCAAGGGATAGGTTGAGGAGGTGGAGCTGGTAGAGGACGTTGACATATCATTTGCTATAACTGCAGCCAGGCAGGTCATTTTGCAAGAGACTACCAAAATCCCAATACGACATGTAAGTACTGCAAATCCTTCAATCATGTAGTTGAAGATTGTCCTGTACTTATGGTGAAAATGCAAGAGAAAACGAATCAACAGCCCACACAGAACATCCAAATTATGATTGTTGAAAGAAGGATCGATGAACCTTGCATTAATATTGTCGCTAGAAGTGGAGATGTGACTGGAAGTTATAAAGAAGATGGAAAGAAGGAATTTGAAAATCTAGGTGCATGGGTTAGAAAGACTGCGGGGAAAGTTCCTATTATTGATGTTCACAAAGAAAATAAAGCTTTTATGGAAGCGAAGAAAATTTTTATGGATGTGGGAACTTCGACTTCTACCGCACATCTAGGGCCTAGTTACTGCGATATGTCATTAGTTCTGACATAGAACCAAGCAGTGATGCAGGATCGAGCTGTGACATAGAATTTAGCAAATCAAGTAGGTATTTTGAGATATTTTCTACAAACTTGTATGAAGTTATTAAGAGATTTGAAGGCTGTAGAAGGGTTTTAGGAAACGATATATTTTTGCAGATCAAAAGAAACATCACAGAGTGAGATGCGCGAATTCAATAATGTACATCAACATAAGAGAACTGGTAAAGATATGAGACTCAATGCACAGATAGGAGAATATGAAATGGATCAAGTTATTCTAGATTTGAGATCTCATGCTAATGTCTTGACAAAACACAAATGGGAATTAATGGGTAAGTCGAAGCTACAACGGCTAAATATTCAGTTAAGATTGGAAAATCAACATAATATATTTCCTATGGGAAGACTACCAGGTGTCACAATAGATATTGAAGGAGTTCTCACTATTGATGATTTTTAAGTAATAGAAATTGTTGATGATAGTAATCCTTATCTTGATTTGCTTGTAATTTATTGGAAATTTGAAAATATGGCTGTTAGTGTCAATCTAGTCATACTGCCATCAGTGATCAAAACTGCTCTTTTGCATTTGCATATTAGGTGTCTCATACCAAATAAAATTTCACCGTTCCGCTAGGTCATGGATTCATTGATGGTAGTAATTTCTATCAGTTTTCCCTCATGAGGTACTTGCTGAGTCTCCCCCTATGGTCTTCAGTCATTAGTCACTTTCATTCTCAAAATCATATCACTAGGTCATAGGATGGGTCTCATTAGTATTTAAAGTCTCACCATGGTCAAAATTAATGAGTCAAGTGTCAATAAAGATCAGCAAGGTCATGAGGAAGTCAATAAATACAAAGTCACAGCACCAGGAAGATCAGAGATATCATTTGTTCAGTTTGATGCAAGCTTCACCTCAAAACCATGTTTTGAGGTGAAAGCATGATACTTTGCCTTTTAGTCACAATTCAGAAGCTGTTATCTCTACAAAGTGATGTCCCTACCTTCAGAGAATTTTTCCACAGCATTTTCATTAGTAGATCATCTTCAGAGCAGATCCATCAGAAAGAGCCCGAAAAGAGCTTTCCAACGGTATACTACACTCTCAAAACTGACTTCTGGATCGAATTTTATGCTTAAGTGAAGTAAAAACCCTTATACCCTCATATACCCCCTATTTCCCCATTTTTCCCTTTAAACTTTGTGTTATTAAAGTTTAATATTCCTTTATAAATCCCTTTTCCCCCCTCCGATTATAATATCGCATTATAAATCCTTTTTATTTCCCAACCACTTCCCCACCATGCTTTATGATAAAACCTTATTATAAAGTTTCATATTATATATAACCCCGCCACTCTTCAATCGCAAATCGCAAAGTTTATGTTCCGATCGATCAATCGCAAGTCCTCCTTCTGATCTCCTGATCGCACTCTTCCTTCTGATCTCCCGATCCGCCCTTCCGATCGCAACAACTCCCGATTAACCCCCAACCGTCGATCTTCCCCCTCTGATCCGACGGCCCTTTGCCAATTGGAACGTTCCAATCGCATTGTTTAAATCCTGCCTCTGATTAATCCCGCCCGATGCGATCTCCACTGTCGATTGCCCCCGCCGATCAGATGGTCCACAGCTGATCGAGCCATCGCAATCGGCATTCCCCATATGTGTTGCACTCCGCTCCCCTTCAATGTTGCGATTGCGATTGACCCTTGGGTCCCACCTCCAGTACTTCCGCCCATTCACATAATAAAGGGCCCTTTTCCTTTGTTAACACAAAATTTTGGTTTAAAATATAATACAAAGGGTGTCCCCCCCATCGCATCGGAAATATTGTATACACCATTCCGCTCCGTCCCACCTCCCGATTTGCGATTGTGATTATTGTGTTTTATATATCTCTCCGCTCTCCTCCGATCCCGATTGCGATTTCATATCTCCACTGTATATTATATATCCCCCTTCCGCCCAACCTGCGATTGCGATTACCTTGGGTCACGCCTCCATTTCCCCTCCCTTTTCCCATTTAAACGCATTTTTCCCCTTCACGAAAAAGCATAAATTCATTTTTATCAGCATTCTATTAAAGGCCAGAGAATGAAGAACTAAAGGAAATCGAAACGTCAGGGGCCGAGAGACAAAACTGTAATAGTCACATCCTCAGTAATGATTCAAAGAGATCCACACTACAGGTTTCACCTCCGCATTGGATGACCGAAGTATTTCAAACGAAATTATGTAACACAAATATTCCTTTGCGAAGAGATGGCTGGCTTTTGGCCTTCCATCTTCAGTTGTGATTTCTCCTCTTCCCATCGATTTGTCTTCCGGCAAAATCTGTCTATTTATTGTAAATTTTAATTATTTGCAAGGGCTGGAGAGTCTGAGGTCTAAAAACTCAGAAGTAGGGGAACAGTGTGGCAGTGAGCTTTACGCTCCTTTTGTACAGTTTGGAAGGGAATTAATAAAGTGATGCAGCTCTGATTTGTGGGATTCATGTGGTATGAGTTTTAGCATATGTCTCTCTTTTGTGTTCATATGTACATTGTTATGTTTCATCATTCATTTATAAACATTTCTAGTTGAATGTTTCCAAGTTAGAAAGGTAGAATCCATTTTATATGCTCTGCCTTGGGGACTCATTCATACTCAGTGTGTTTTCTTCTGTTTGAAAAGGATCCATGTTATGCCCTTTTCAGCTTCTCAACAGTCTTTCCACTTCACCTTATTTAAATTTTATTGCTAAACCTCCTGCCTACCTTGCCCCACGAAATATCCTGTATCCTTGATTTAATTCCTTAGCTCATGCTGTCTTTTTGTCCCATACATCCCTAAAAAATTCAGTCATTTATTAAAACCCCTTTCACATTCATATATCTAGCCTAAAATCTATTCATTATTGTGTTATTAAATATCTATTCTATGGAGAGATCCCTCTCTTATCCTTGTAGGGCTAGCTACAAGGCTGAGCGTGGTTTAGTTGTTACCCTGATTTGCCTTTTTCAGCCTGGGGTCCATTTCAGGTGCTAACAATGGCCATAATCAATTTGAAGAAGAGATAAATGATATATGAAGGAAGCAGTATGAGGGTGATTGTTCCTTTAGATCCATCCAAAGGAGTAAGATATACAAATCCAATCAAAGAAGAATACATCGCAGCTGAAATAGATAACATATATCAATTGAAAGCTAAGGAAGAGGATTATATTAAACCTACTGAAGATGGCAAGTTGAATTAGGATCATGATAGTTCTTTCACATCAGATTCAGAAGAAGAATTGGAGAATTGGCAGAACAGGTTGCATGAAGTATCTACAAAGCGTTGTGCGAGAATGGAAAAATTAGTCCGTTGTATGATATCTGAGGTATGTAGCATGCCTTATTATGATGGTTTGGGAAATTTAGATACTTTTCTTACTTATTATGCAGAAAAATTTCCATAAAATCAAATATTGTCAGCTTTGGATATATCCTTGACAACTACCCCTGCTAGATGGTGGGGCACACATAAGAAGAATATAGGGGATTGGCAGGTTTGTCAAAGACTAATGTGGATAAGGTTTGGACAAGTAGAAATAGAAATGCAGGAGAAATATGATGGTGAAAATGACCCTAGAAAGCATTGGTGAGCCCTAGTATTGCACCAAGATTACTGCAACTCCCAGGGGCTGCCCTACTTTACTTTATCAACCTGGGGTTCATACAAACTTGGAGGTGACAATGTTATATACACAATAGATGCATTATGTTCATGTCATCGTATTCTACTTTATGAAAGGGTGCTATTTCTAAGGGTTCTTAGTGAAGTCTGTCACACTTCAATGAAACTAAACTAAGTTGCAGAAAGGAAACTAAATTAAATTTCTGAAAAGAACTGGCAGGAAGGAAACTAATCTAAATTGATGAAAATAAATGGCAGAAAGGAAAATAAATTAAATTGCAGAAATGAAACTAACTTAAACTACACTTAACTTGGTGAATCGGCTAAACATACCCTACTCTATTTATCATGCTCCTATCTATGCAGCTATTCAAGACCTAATTCAAATTTGAAGAGGTGTTGCCCACAATTTGGAGGAAAAAAAGGGGCTAAAGAGGCTAATGGAGGGATTAACACATGAAACGAGGCTTAGAAGTGGAAGGATGGGGTTTAAACCTTATTAAAACTTCATTATAGCGCAAAAGGGCTTTGGAGCGGAATGTTTTAAAAAGTGTGATGATGGAGAAGCAGGAGTACAGTTCGGGAGCGGAAGCGAAGTGAGATTTGTGAAAAGGTAAAATCTGCGAAGTGCGACGGGGTAAACATTGCGATTTGCAATGTGTTAAATGTTGCAAAGTGCGATATGCGATATCACAATATCGTAATCGGCTGTTGGAAGCGGTAAGTGTTAATGAAAACCAACTAAATAGTGCGAAGTGCGAAATGCGATGGGTGACGTGGCAGTGGGACCAGCGGCGGAGCGCGATCGCAATATCTCAATCGGTGGATTAGAGCGATATGTCTTAAAAGAAGAAAAAGGAAAACAATGCCAAGTGTGATTGTGATGTACAATAGCGGGAGAACCGAGAAGAAAAGGGAAGAGGTCAAACTTTAAATAGGTTCAAGTGTTTTTGCGTTAAAAAGGTAAAGGTGAGGTGAAAAGGGAAAATTGTTGAGATGTTGAAGAATGAAAAAGGCAAGGGAAAGGGTTATGCGATGGCCAAGATGTGATAATCGGGAAAGTCCAAGGTAAAATATCACAGGAAAAAATTTAATGGTTTCTATGAATAAAAGGTGTGTGGTAGCTGATAGGAAGAGAAAAGGAGGGAAATGGAGCGTAATGGAGGTGTTTGGAAGCATAAAACAAAGATGGAAAATGAAGCGGGAAGGCGAGGGTGAAATTCCTTGGAACTTTAATATTGATTTCTACAAACACACATGTGGATTCATGCACAAAAAAACAAACCAAATGCGTGATAAAAACAGTGAACAGAAAACATTTTTTTGGCCTATGGGAAGGTAAACCCTGCTCGAACTTTATTGACAGAGATGAGAGGGGAAGGCTTGACCACAATTTTTGATTTTTACTCTACTCTATTACTCTCGTAAGAAAATTAATAACTACAACAACAAATTGAAAGCAAAAAACTAAACAACAATGAAACTATCAGAAGCAAAACTAATTGAATGACAGAAAGAAAACTAGCTAAAAGGCAAAAAGGTAAGAATGGTAACAGCAGAGAAGCTGAGGCATATGGGTTGGGCCCTAACCCACGAGCCTCACTCTCTGGAACTAGATCAATAGAAAGTCATATGAATACTCATTGCATTAAAAATACAGTCTTATTACATCCTAAAGGTCTTAAATGAAAAAATCCTAATAGCTTGCAGCCAAAAGTTCTGAATGGAATCGAATCCCCCCTTCCTAGCTCTATCTCTGCTCTTTTTATTCTACAGGGAAACTACCAACAAATCCCTTGAAAATGGTGATTGAGTCCACTTGTCTCCCAGTAAACATAGATTGAGTGCTCTCCTCTTTGAGTTTATTGGTTGCCTCTGGAACTTGAATTGCTGGAGATAATCTTCGGGGTGATTGAGGCCAATTGACTCCAAGTAAAAAAATATTGAGTTGCTCGCCTGCCTCTGGAACTCAAGTTGTTGGAGAGAATCATTGGGGTGATCCACTTGAATCCAAGTGAAGTATGGCTCGAGTGCACTTGGTCTTGAGTTTCTTGGCTGCCTCTAGAATTCAAATTGCTGGAGGGGATCTCATGAGGATCCTTTGGTTGTCTTTGAGAGTTAAGGAGGGTGGAAAACCCCCCTTGAATATCTCCAAGATTTCTCCATAATTTCCTAACTTTGTGCTCATTTATTCTTCAATCTTGATCTTCCAGTGGCAGGGAGAAAGTCCCTAAATTATCTCCTTCTCCAAATCTGCATGATCTGCCCAATATTCTCACAATATTCTACAAAAATAACCAATATCAGGAACAAATGCAATTACATTTCAACCTTCCTAAGAAAATATTAAAGCATAAGAAAACATTATTAAGTGCAGAAGGAGAGATTTAATATATATATTCATGTGCATAAGGAAGGTAGATGGGCTTAAGAAATTTTAAACGGGCCTTATTTTATGTCTAATTTAGAGGCCCATCAAGCATATCCATCTATGCATTGCAACATGGAAGGGGATTCCACAATAGGAATGGGTACATGGATTTATTCACACATTGGATACAATTCCTATGAATTGGTACCTAGAAACATAGCTGCAACATGGTACTATGAACTGGGTAGACTTGGTTGATGGTTTTATTGTAACATTTAGCTTTGAGGATGAATTTTTTGGCATAGATTTGACCCTTCAGGTAGTAAAGGAGAAGATCTTTGAGGGTGAAACCACACTAACATGGAAGCAACCTAATTGGGCCGCGCAGATAAAATATGCACTGGAGTGCTATAACATTATTGCAGAAGAAGAAGAAGATCCTTGCAACATCGACATAGCAGAATCAAAAGGACACCGTGAAATACAAGGAACTGAGATATAAATACCAGACATAACAAATCCATTGAAGACCAAGAAGTTGAATATAGGATCAGAATAATAACCCAAGTTTGCAACAATAGGATATTACTGGGATGAGGAGATAGTCAGTAAAGTTACAAAGCTACTCCATGAATACCAAGAATTTTTTTCCACTAAATTTTCAAATATGAAGGGAATATTAGGAGATCTAGGGGTCATGAAGATTTCCCTGAAACCTATTGCGAATCCAGTCAAGAAGAGACCTTACAGGTTGAACCCAAATTAGCAGGATAAATTGAAGCTAGAACTTGATAAGATGATAGCAGCAGGGATTATTGAACCTGTTGAAGAGTCAGAATGGGTAATCCTTATGGTGGTGCAGGAAAAGAAGACTCAAGGAGAGATTAGGACCTATGTTGACCTAAGGAAGTTGAACGATGCATGCTTACATGATCCTTTTCCTACCCCTTTCACAGATGAAGTGTTGGATAGTGTAGGAGGTCAGGAAGCCTACCCATTTACAGATGGTTTCTCAAGTTATCATCATATCATAATTGCACCTGAAGATTGGCATAAGACCACATTTGCTACAGAATGGGGCTCATATCAGTATACAATGATGCCTTTTGGATTGAAGAATGCCCCTATTATATTTTCTAGTGTGGTGGTCACAACTTTTAAGGAGTACATTCGCAAGGTTTTGGAAGTATACTTTGATGAATGGACAATATTTGGACTATCGAGAAAACATGTTGGGAGTTTGAGGCTTATGCTCAACACTTGTAGACAACATCAGATCTCTTTGAATCTGAAGAAGTGCATATTATGTGTACCTTTTGGTATATTGTTGGGACATATTGTTTGTAAGCAATGACTCATGGTGTACCCTGCTAAGATTGACATCATTATGAACTTGGACCCACCTAAGACAGTATGGCAGTTGCACACTATGTTGGGACATACAGGGTATTACAAAATTTTCATTAAGGGGTATGTGTAGATAAGTGCATCCATGGAGAAATTGTTGAAGAAGGATGTAACTTTTCAATGGGATGAAGAATGCCAGAAGAGCCTCAACATATTATAGGAGAAGATAGTAATTTCACCTATACTAGTATTCCATGATTGGAATAAGGAATTCCATGTACATGTAGATGATTCTTGCATAGCTTTGGGAGTTGTATTGGTGCAACCTGGCGAAGGAGAGATTGATCATCCTATAGATTTTGCAAGTAGGAATTTATCTAAAGCTGAGAATAATTACACCACCACAGAAAGCAAAGATCTAGCTATGGTGTATGCTCTGCAGAAGTTCAAACATCATTTGCTGGGATCATATTTTAAGATGTTTAAAGATCATTTTACATTGAAGTATTTGGTCAATCAGACTATTTTAGGAGAGAATATTTGCACATGGTTGTTTTTATTTCAGGAATATGACTTTGAAGTCGTCGTTAAACCAGGAAGGCTGAATGTAGGACCCGACCATCTGTCAAGATTGGAAATAGGAGAAGAACCAACAAGCATAGAAGACAATCTCATTGATGCACAGTTATTCACAATCATAGTAACATATGACCATTTTGTAGACATTATTCAGCTTTTTACCACAGGGATGGCTCCTTTAGAATATACTATGTAGTAGAAGAAAAAATTGGTGGTGAATGCAACTAAATTTTCATTGATAGTAGGATAATTATATAATATGGGACCAGATAAGATATTGCGTAGATATGTTCCAGAACATTAAAAAAATATTATTGTATAGCAGAAGCTCATGGAGGCACAACTCGTGGACATTATGCATGAAAAAATATTGCGCAGAATATTTTGAGAGTAGGATTGTGGTGGCCTACAGTACATAAAGATGAGAAGGAGTATTGTAGAGCATGTGATGTGTGTCAAAGAGCATGGAAGCATTATAGAAGAGATGAGATTCCATTAGTACCCTAGGTTACATTGCAGGCCTTTGATAAGTGGGCCATTGATTTTGTTGGACCCATCAACCCACCTGGAAAGAAGACTAATGCGAGGTACATAATAATTGCAACTGAATACATGAAAAGATGGTTCGAAGCACAACCAGTAAGGGACTGCAGCGAAGTTTATTTTTGAATACATATTTTCTATATTTGGGTGTCCAAAGATCTTGATGAGTGGCCAAGGATCACACTTCCTGAATAATACTATTGAAGCATTAAATGAGGAGTTACAAGTCTATCATAAGAAGAGTACTCCTTATCACCCCTCAGGCTAATGGAATGATGGAGGCATTTAATAATATTTTGGAGAATGCACTCACCAAAGTATGCAATGTGAATAGAGATGACTGGGACCTCAGAATTCTAGCTATGTTATGGGCTTACATGACCACATGTAAGAAGTGGACAGGTCAGACACCTTTCAGGTTGGTGTATGGGCAAGAATTTGTGATGCCTATGGAGTAAATTATTCCTAGATTGAGGATTGTAGCCTTCACAGTTATGAAACACCCTGGAACAATGGAGGAAACAATGTCACAGATGATTTCCTTGGAAGAAGACAGATTTATAGTAGGAATCCATCAACAAGTGCAGAAAGAAAGAGAAAAGATGTGGCATGATAGACATATCAAGAAGAAAAAGTTCAAGGTAGGAGATCTTGTTCTCCTCTATGACAATAAGTTTGTGAAATTTCCAGGAAAATTCAAGATGCATTGGTTGGGCCCATATATTATCAAGCATATTACTGATGGAGGCTAGTTCAATTGGCGTAGTTGAAAGGATAATTGATTCATGGAAGGGTAAATGGTAGTAGGTTGAAGCTGTATATGGATGAATCTACCCCATACAGTTTCTCTCTGAAGAATAAAGGAGAAAATTCTTAGTGCCACTTGCAGTTGAAAGTGGCCACTGGACTATAAACTACGCTGCAGAAAGATCTTCGACGGAGGAAGTTTCTTTGCTACAGTCTGGATTATTTTGAATATCATAGGATCTATGACATATTAAGGATTGTGTGATGTAATATGAACGTGTCGAAGTTCGCCAGAAAAATATGATCATTAAAAGGGAAAATAATTGTTGGAGGAGCGGAAAATTGCATTTGTGGAGACAGAGTGGAAAAGATCCAGGGATAGAAATGTAGTTAATGAATAAAATCCAATGATGATCTGAGCTAATCATGAAGTTAGAATTTCAAGATCGCTATAAAAAGCCGCGTCCCACCAAGATTTTGGCACTTTTCTATATGAGAGCTCAAAAACCGCTAAGTATTGAGAAGTTGTTGAAGTTGCGCGCCTGTATGAACACTGCATATATCATTCCCTGTATTTGAAGAGAAAGGTATAGAAGAATTCATGGAAGACACAAAACCCACAACATCACCCCTCATGCACAGAATATCTCCATGAAAGAATCCTACCAAGGAAGAAAGAACAAAGAACAAGCAAGACAAGAAACCTGTCAAGTCGCAACAAGAAGCCCAACAAGCCAGAGATAGTGAAGAGGAAGTAGATATGGAGCACATGGAAACAAATAGTGCAACACTTCCATCACCTCTTCCACCTTACATTCCACCCAAGAATCCAAATTGTTGGCTCCCTGTGATTTGCAACATTGGCAAGAACAAACACTGCAGGGGCCACATCAGAACCACTTGGAATCCTAGGACCTCGCCTTCCTAGATACAGAGAGGGATCTATCTATATAAGTGTTTATAGATGATATATATTTATGCTCTTGTTTTATGATATTAGGCTAGTTATGAATTTCTAAGGACTTGTTTTTTTGGCTGATTAATTGATAGGTTGACATATTAGTGGTGTGATTAATTGAGGGAATGTTTTAGCTGAATAGATAGACTATGAGAAAACATTAATCCATTGGGCTATTGTTACACGTTATTTTTTCACCATGAATTTTGACTATATATATAGGTTCATCACTACCTATATTATGCTCCCTTAGAAGTAAAAAACCCTAATGTTCCTAAACCAAATCTTGGAATTGGAGAAAAGCTCATTAAAACCCTAAAATGTCTAACTCCGCACTTTTCCTAGCCCTTTCCTGCGGATCCGAAAATATTTGCTCTACAGCCTACGACACATCCTACACGTTTTGGTTATAAAACCTGTGGACCACCGTAAACAATCAAATAAAAGAAAAGGTAAGTTCTAGAAGCCCAGCTAGACAAATATTTTCCCAACTGGAAGCTTCTAGAAGCGTGTTCAGTTCGAGCTTTATCCTATACTCATGAGCTCTATCCCTTCACTCATGGAGCTTATCCCTTGGTCTATGAAGCTCATATCCCTTCATGAGAGGAATCCATTCCCCTCTTCATGGAACTGAAACTACCTCCATTTCCATATAAATTGAGCTCATGTTTCAGTCTCAAGGGTGGATGGTAGCCTATTAATGGTAGAGACACATATGTAATAATTGTTGAAAAAAATCTTAAGAGAGAATACTCTCTATACTAGCCATTTTTTATATGAGAATGATCACACACTCATGTCCATAACTTTATGCTATTTCGAAGAGAATAAGGCTTATCAATCTGAGAGAGGATGATTGTTCAGGACCCCGGAAGAACCTGTATAACATCAAGGCGAAAGGTTGTAAGGTTACTTCTTATCCTACAAGTTAATACAAATGAATTCCATTTTCTCATTGAATTGTTCATGTATCTATTTGAGTATTTCAATTCTTGGATTCCTTGATCATTGAGATAGATTAGTGTTTTCTCAATTATTATATCTTGCAGGTGCTTTTAATCCTTTTATCTGTCTTTGATCACAGGTTTCACATTCTGAAGTGACCTCTTTTGGAGAATCTGGATAGAAGATTTCGGCAAGCATTGGACTTCAAGTAGGGGCATGTCCTCGTACTTCGTTATTAATAATTCTGAATCACAAATGATCTAGAGAAAATGGTTTGCATTTGGTTGTTTGTTTCTAGATATCCTTAGGATACTAGGGAGATCATTCTTGTCCACAAGAAGGATTTATCCGCATAACAATGATGGAGTCATAAAAGGTTTTAATTTTTCATAAACTCTGCAAGGGTTTTCATAGGGAAATCTAACCATATCAAGTGGATCTCTTAGATTATATTGTGATATGAAATAATAATAAGTTGTGAAGGCAAAAGAACTATAGTCAGTTAAGAATCTTCTAGCTCCACTTTAACAAGAAAAGCATTTTAGGTAACTGTTTGAGGCAAAACCAAAGGACATGGCATACCATAGACTTCTTTCGCCAGAATTTAGTAAGTAAACCTTTAATAAAACAATCCAGTAATCCTATAATTACTTTCAGACAAATAAAACATTTAAGATAACAGCGAGAGTAGCTAAAGAGCAAGCTAAACCTATCTTCTTTAACTCAAAACTCAAAAGACCTTCAAAGCAACATTTTGAGGAAAACCATAGGATAGGGCATACCATAGAGTTCCCTAGTTTAGACTTTATTAAGTATACTTCAAAGAAAGGCGTTAAAAACAATATTTCTAGCTACACCAAAGGATATGGCTTACCATAGACTTATTTGGCCTGACTCTATTAAGTTATTTCTAAGACAACAAGTTAGATGGAACTGGAGAGTAATTATGTATTCTCCAATCATACCTTGCAGAGGAAAACATTAAGATAAATAAGGTAGAAAGAAATAGGGTACTAAGATAGCATATCCTACTCTAAAATCTATGTTCTTTTATCAGAGAAATATGAGCAGAATGGTAAACAGAAGAAAAACAATGACAAAGGAGGAAAACTTCACCATTAACATAGCTCAAGAATCATGTGAACATGCTTGTATTACTGATGATCAAAACAGTTACATTAATCCATGTACAAGAGATCTCTGCAACTCAGAGCTTTCTCAAATCCAACCTAGTAGTCCTTACTAACTCAGCAACAAAAATCAATCAACTAATCACCAAATAACCAACACTAAAAATGAAGCTCACATGTAGTATTTATCTGCAAAATGAGGAGGTGGTGGTAAGCTAGGACTTTAGATGTCATTTATTACAGATTTAATGAGTTTTTGACCTTTGAGACCATGCAAGGCCCAAGGCAAAAATATCTGAAGGTGTTTCTTTGAAATAATAACTCCTAACTTATCTTTTGAGTTAATTTTGTGAAATGTTTGACTTTAAGGCTTTCTCAATAAATTTACAATAACTATTGGGGAGATAAAAAAAAATCTTTGACTGTTTGTAATAACTTTTTGATGCTTTATTGAAAGAAAAACATGATGTAGGTGGCAAAATATCCTTTGAAGAAGTAACTGCCTTTGTTTGGTTCATTCGAATGTGTTTCTGGGTAGATATGGCCTCTGTTTTATCATTAAAACTCTGTTTTAGGCCTTTAAACTCTGTATTTTCCTTTTAAACTGTCTTGCTATCTTTTCCTTTGATTTTGTCTTTATCTTTGTTTGTTTATTAATCCTTTTGATTAACCTTTTCAACCTTCTGCTTTATCCTTTAATCCTTTAATCTTTTCTGTTTGCCTTCATCATCTTAAATCCCTGCTCTTTGACTAATTTTATGATTTTCCCTTGATATATGATTAGCCTTTTAAGCTTCTAATCTTTACTATCACCATCTTCTTAATTGTTTTATCTTCCTGTGGGTGCCCCTGTTTGTGTTTTTGGTGCAGGAATGCATTCTTCTGTCGCTGGAGGGTTTTGTTAACCACCGAAGATCATGATTCATCGGTGATTAAGTTTGAATTTCTCCCCTAGTCCCTTTAATGGAACAAATTCTTCAGATCCTTGTCCAAATCACTCATTGAAACATTTTTCAGACCCTTGCAATGCATTTCTTGCACTTCTGTCATTAAACCTGCACATAAAACAACCGTGAGCTTTAAAAACTGCGTTTGGAGGGCTTTTCTGTGTTTATTAGGGTTTTTTGGGTTTTGTGGGGCGAAGAATGGTGGATTGGGGGTTCATCGCAGAGACACGGGGCTCTATATCATTTGAAATGGAGGGTGGTATTATATTTCGGCAAGAAATGGTTAAGCGGTTTTCAGGAGCAGGAAAGGCGGTTTTTGCATGATCGGGAAGGCGGTAACAGTTTTTGGCAGAGGCGTGCGATTCCACACAGCGAATGCCGCGTGGCAGGTAAAAACCACCCATTTCACGTGGTCAGATTTTTTTTAACCCTCGCGTCATTTTATTTGCAATGAGAGCGATCAACCATTGGATCTCGAGGAATGAGATCAACGGTGGTTGAACGCTTTGGGAGCGGCAGGAAAGTTCAAAGGTGGATCCCGGTTACAGGTGGCGAAGTATGAATGGGTGCGGGGTTCAATAACCAACAAATGTGCCTTTTAATAGGTAAAAGAAAGGTTTATGAGGGGTTTTGAATAAGGTGCAGGGGGCTTAAAAAACCTTAAAGCGGGGGCTATACAATAGGCGGGGTTATGGTTATATGCGCGAGAGGGTTTAAAATGAAAAGGGGCTCGGGTTAAAACATAAAGTCGTGATTTATATTAAAAAATAAATATTTTTAATATAAAACAAAAAGGGATCTGAAAAGGTTAATTTTTATTTAAAAACAATGTAAAAAGGCATTTTTACATTATTTTAGTGCTAAAAGGAGGAAAATGATGTAGGTGAGGGTTTTGAAGGGTTTTGAGAGGGGAAAATGGGTTTTTAGAGGAGGGAATGAGTGAGTCAGAGTTTAGGTAAGGAGGGAGAGTGAAAATGGGAGAAATAAGCCCAGAGTATATCTTTAAAGAGTATGAAGGTAATTTTTGAAAGGGCAGAGATGAACTATAGTGAAAAAGGTTTATTGAGGATAATGAAGGTAGTGATATTTCTAAAGATAGCTGATAGGAAAATAATGCTATCTTTAGCTGCTTGTAGAAGATACATAGTCATCTAGTGAACTATATAGAATAAAGGAGGATAATAGTGGCTCCAAATGGGGAGGGAAGCTCCTTTTGGAGGTGTCAAGCACCTTAGAGATCAAATCTCTGGAATAGTAGACCAGTGCCTTGATTTGTATTTGAAAGACTCCTTTTCTTCAATTTGTTGTTCTACTGCTGCTCTTTTGAAGTGTTGATCTTCAAAAATTTGAAAAACATGATTTCTTCAACTTAGCTCTACCTACCCATCATATTTTCCTAACATTTTTTCTTCATTTGGGTGCATTTAGATTGGAAAACCCTTGGCATCATTTTCTTTTGAAAATAGGAAACTATCTACTTCTACACTTATATCATCCAAAGGCTCAGATTAAACTGATGAGCTTTTTATTCTCTACCTAATCTACTTATCTGTAAAGGTCAAACAATTTGACATGTTTTAATTCTCTAACCTATTAACAAGAAATTGAAAACATGATCAAATCAAGATTAAGCAGTTTGATTTGTCATGGGCTATGGCATTTTGTACCAACTGCACATTGAATTTATTTTCCAGAAAGTAAAACTAAAAACTTGACGGTTGTAGTCATTCATCCCTCTCTCCCTTTCTTGGTTCAGATTTGAACATTGGAACCAATATCTTTACCTAACCTAATCTATTGATAAGCCAAGTTTAAACAGTTTGGAAAATATTTATTCACTAACCTATCAATAGAAATTTAAACTTGTTCAATCATGATTAGGCTGTATGACTTGAACAAAACTTCATCTTCCAAAGTAGTGACATTTGGACTTGCACACTTTCAGAAATATTCTTTTAATTTGGTATGGGGCTTTACCTTTTTCTTATTATCTGCCCTCTTTTCTTCTTTTTCTTTGTTTTTATGTTTATTTTTCTGATCTTTTTCTTCAAATAGTGTTATATACAATTAATAAAGCTTTACACAGAGATTTTCAACAAAAATAATGCTTGAGCATCCTGCCATTGACGAGACCTCCAAATAAGTTTGTTCCATCCATTTCTTGTAGAAAGAATGCATTGTTACCTCTTGCAGAATGGATGATGTGTGGGCCTTTCCATAGCTTTTCAATTTTCCCATGCTTGCCCTTGTCTTCTCTTCTTAAGTTCCACTTCAGCACTTTGTCACCAATGCTGAAATCATTTGCGTTGGTTATTTTATCAAACAACTTCTTAATGTTTTCCTGCACTTGATGTGTTCTGCTATATACCTCTTCTCTGGTTTGCTGCAACTGCACAGTTTGGTTTATTATTCTTTGCATGTCATTTTCTTCAGACTGTACTTCTTGGATGAGCTTCATGACTAGCACTCCTAGGCTTGTCGGAAAAATTGCATTTGCTTCATACACTAGTTGATAGGGAGACATTCCAATTGATTTTTTATTTGTTAATCTGTCTACCCATAGTGCATGTACTAGTTTGTTGTGCCATGAATTTTTATTCTTTTCCAACAACTTTTTGATGATGTTCACCAAAATTTTGTTTGAGGATTCTGCCAACCCATTACCTTGAGGGTAATAAGTTGTAGAATGTCCCAATGTAATATTATATTTGTGGCAAAATTCCACCATTTTCTTGTATCTAAAATCAGCAGCATTGTTAGTGATAATCTTTCTAGGATAGCCAAATCTAGACAAAATGTGGTTTTCAAGGAATTTGATGATTACTAAGTTTGTGGCAGTCCTAGAAGGGATGGCCTCTATCCATTTTGTAAAGTAGTTAGTTGCACTGAGGATCCATTTGTGTTGGGAAGAGGAGGCAGGGTGGATTTCTCCAATGAAATCTAGGCCCCATTGTTGAAAAGGAGCTTTAACAGAGATAGGATGCAAAGGTAAGGGCAACAGTTTTCTTTTGCCTTCAAATATTTCGTATTTATGGCAGGAAATTACCATTTTATGGATGTCTTGAAAGAGGGTGGGCCAATAGTAACCAACTCTAAGGATTTTGTTGATAGTAGTTTTCCAATAGAGGTGGCCTCCACATTCTCCTTCATGAAACTCATGCTTGATATTATCTGTATCATTCTCAAGCAAACATTTAAGCAATATACCACTAGCATTTTTCCAATATAAAATTTTATCTAAAATGCATTAATTTACAACCTTCAATTTTAAGAATCTGGCCTTTGTTTTAGACAAACCAGGAGAAACATTAAGCTTAAAAAACACATATAAAATTTCAACATACCAAGATGAATTGAGAAATGAATCTTCAATATGTGGAGTTTCCAACTCCTCCTGTTCATCTAATACATCTATCATGTTCATGTCCAGTGCTTGAAAGTTTGTTTCAGCCATGAGTTTAGCTAGTCCTTGTCCTTTGATTAGTTTAGTGGGCTTGATTTCTAGTTCATATTCTAATATAACAACAATCCACTTACCTCTTTTTCCATCAGGATCTTCTGTTAAGATGTCTTTTACCACTGAATTAGGCACAAATACAATGATGTGTGAGTGAAAAATGTAAAATCTGAAATCTTTCAATGCCTGGATCAAGGCAAAAGCTTGCTTTTCCATTATGTTGTATTTCAAAGGTGCATCCCTTAATGCTTTGCTAAAAAATGCAATGGGTTGTTCTTGTCCTTTTATGGTTTTTTTGTAGTAGGACAGCAACAACTGTATGTTCTGATGCAAAGGAGAAGATGAAAAAGTCTTTGGAAAAATCAGGGCTAATTAGAACTGGTGTTTGGGTAAGTGCTTATTTTACCAGTTCAAAGGATTGCTTTGCTTCTATGGTCCATTTGACTCCTATTTCTCTTTTCAACATGTTTGTAATGCTTCTTAGGAGTTTTGCAAGGTTTGGTATGAACCTTCTTAAGAAATTTATCTTTCCAATGAAAGATTGCAGCTCTTTGATATTTCTAGGATGACTGATTATCAATATTCCTTCGATCATTTTTGGGTCAATCTTGATCCCTTCTTCAGATATGATATGGCCTAAAAGTTTTCCTTCTTGAAGGCCAAACAAAGTTTTCTTGGGATTCAATTATAAACCATACTTTCTGTATATTTCAAAGACTTTTCTTAAGTGAGCTAGGTGTTCTTCATATGTTTTTGAATAGACTGTTATGGCATCAAGGTAAATCACAATGAAGTAACCTATTTCTTTTGAGAAAGCAATGTCCATGGATCTTTGAAAGGTGGCACCAGCATTCATTAACCCAAAAGGCATTGTCACATACATGAAAGTGCCCCAAGGTGTAGTGAAGGCTATCTTATGTTGATCATCTGGGTGTACCAGCACCTGATTGTATCCTGAAAATCCATCTAGCAAAGAAATTCTTTTAGAACCCACTACCCTTGGTAAGATGCGATCCATTTTTGGTAAAGGGTAGTTTTCTTTTAAGGAGGCTTTGTTTAAATTTCTGAAGTTTATACATAACCTAATTTCTCCTGTTTTCTTCCTCACTGATACAAGATTTGAAACCCATTCGAGTATCTCAGAGGGACTATGATTCCAACATCATACATTTTCCTAATTTATTTCTC
Source organism: Pinus albicaulis (assembly GCA_034641835.2). Lineage (NCBI taxonomy): Eukaryota > Viridiplantae > Streptophyta > Pinopsida > Pinales > Pinaceae > Pinus > Pinus albicaulis. The sequence continues at coordinate 54,605,188 of CM076580.1, read as the reverse complement.
AACCAAGGGTAGTTGCACAGGGTTTATTCTGCGCAATTTCTATTTAAAGGGCTTCTAGTTTTCTTTGAGGGGTATTTTATGCTGAATTATATTTATATCATATGACTTTAAATATTCATAACTCCAAGAAAAAACATCAGTAAATTCTCTAAAAAGCTCAAGATATTTATGTTTTATATGAGCAGGCAGTGTTTTAGACAGTTTTATCATTTTGGATTTTTTCTCACTGCCTATATTGCATTGTTCTAGTTCAGTTTCAGTGGGTTCCATCTTTGGATTCCTAGCAACATCATTAAAGTCAAATAATTCTTCTAGAGGAGCTAGTCCTTTTGGAAAGTTATCAGCATTAGACTATAACACGTCAAAGTATTTTTTTTCTAGATTAGTGCACAACTCTGTTTCATGTATGTCTTGTTTATCTAACAGATTTATATCAGCAATGTCAGGAGGATCTTCTTTGTAAGATTGTTCCTCAGTAGGGCAGTCTTCTTTATACTCTAAGTCTGAATTTGGCATTTCAAACTCATTTCTGGACTGCAGGAAATCTTCTATTTGTTTATCTCCTTCAAAAACTTGTCAGTATTTAATGTTATTAGGGACTGCTGGTCTATCTTTGACTTGGACTATGTATTGTTTGCTTTGATAAGGTTTTTGACATGTGCTGGCAGCAAATGTTAATCCATTGGCAAGGATGTTTTGATTTCTAGAGACAAAGGTAAGCTCATATTATGTGAATTTTTTCAAGAGGTCAATAACATCATCTCTGTAGGCTTTTAATCTGGGATGCTTGGCTGTGTATTCTCCATTTATTTGTCTAATGACTAACTCTGAATCTCCATGGAAAATTATCCTCTTGGCTCCTAATTTCTTCAGTAATTGTAGTCCTAAGAGGAGTTCCTCATATTCAACTATGTTATTTGTGCATTGAAAGTTTAGCTTGTATGAGTGGCCTTTTGCATGATTGTTCTCTTTGTTATGCACCCATATGCCTGCTCTTGAACCAATTTTGCTACAAGAACCATCAAAGCTCATACTCCAAAGAGGTTTAATTTCATATTTGTCATTAAGGTGATCAAGGTTCTCATTATGATGTTTATAGTGGCTGCCACTATGTTGTTCACCATGTTGTTCTTTAGGGTTTGCACTATGTTTATCATTGTTTTGTTCCCAGTGGTTTCCACTATGTTGAATGTTTTTCATTTGTTTTTCATGGTGAGCCCTATGTTGGTGGTTGCTTTGTTCCCCATGATCACCATTATGTTTGCTGTAATATTTTGTTTGGAAAAATTGTTTTGACTGTTCCTCCTCTCTTTCCTCTTCTTCTACAATTATTTTCTCATTTTTTGCAGCTTGTTCATTAACATTTTCATTATTATAAAGGATAAATGAATCAATATCAGTATGTATGGAATAAAGAGGGGAGCCATCTGGCTTTTCTTGACTATTGACCATGTATTTCATATGAGTTTCCCCATATAGTCTTCTTGGTTGACTAAAGACAAGGATCATAACATAAGTCATGTCCATTTGTAGGGTACCTTGGAGTTTAGCACCCCATAACCTTGAAAGGAGCATGCCATATTTTGGAGGTATATCAGCCACTACAATATCCATTACTAGGCTCTTGGCTGGTATTTGTGCTAGGTTGACACATAAATCTTTGATTAGGCCTAGACATTTAACTCTGATGGAATCATAAGAGTATAAATCTTTGTATGGTCTAGTTATCTCAAGGCCTAGTCTTTCCATCACTACTTTTGACATAAGGTTGTGTGAAGCACCAGAGTCTAACATGGCATTGTGGAGAATCTTATCATGGATGTTTAAACTAACATAAATTGGAGGAACACCTCCTTCTTGAAATTTCCCTTCTACTTCTGGTCTAAACAGAAGTTCAGTTTTGTCGTCATTTAAATTAATAGAATCTGTATTTTCTCCTATGCTTAAAGCTTTCAAAAGTTTGGATTTATATACATATTGAGTGACTAATTCAGTAAGAGGAATAGATATTTTGATCTTAGCAATTTCATTCTCTATATTGAAAGGTGTCTGAGTTTTTGAAATATTCAAATCAGCCTTTTCAGTCATTGTTTTCACAACAAATTCAACGTTTTGTTTTTTATTAGGAACAACAGTTAAAACAATTTTATTAGGAGCATTAGCTTAGTTGCTAGCGCTACTTTTGTCACCACTTTGTTTGCCACTAGGTTGGCTATTTTTTCCTCTATTTTTATCCGAAATTTCAGCCACTATGTTAGTGTTTTTTGCTGTCTTTTTAGGAATCTGTTCAGGGTTCTTTTTAGCAGAAATTTAGAGGTATTTCTTTTGGGAGTGTCTTGGTTTTTCTTGCTTTTGAGGTCATATTGTATGTGTACTTCCATGATGGCATTTTCAAAGCCTTGTTTGTAGTCTTCAGATTCTAGGGTGTCTTCTTCATATGGTACAAATATGCCTTGTTCTTCCTCAATGAGGAAAACAGTATCCTCATTGTTCATTCCCATTAAATTTATGTGATTTTCCTATGTTCCTTCTATTACCCCTTCCTCCTCATCAACATAATCTTCTTGGAAAGGAGGTTTGATTTGTTGATGAAGACCCTTTTGTCTAATTTGAGGGGGATTTCTTCTAAAGTTCTGATTTTGGTTCTGATTTTGATTTATGTTTTGAGGAGTTGTTTGATTTTCTCTAGGATAAGCTCTTTCATTCATGTTTATTCTCTCCATTGTCCTAGCTAGGCTATCAATTTTAGCATCAGATGTGGAGGATCCAACTTCTTCTTTGTATGTACTCCCCTTTGCATGTCTTCTAAGGTGGGGGGATCTCTTTCTCTTAATTGATAAGACATGTCTGGATCAAATCCATCTGGAAACTTTACTAGTGCTAAGCCTTGTGGGGGTTTCATGTGGGGAGGGAGTGCATTATATACACTATTGAACCTAGTATAGTAGTCTTTGACACTCTCTCCAACATTTCTTTTAAGGTTATCATATTCTAATAGTATTTGAAGAGGATTTTTCTTGACTTCCCATTTGTTTAAGAATAGTTGATGAAAAGTAGGGAGATCATTTATACTTTTAGGGGTTAAGCCTTTAAACCATTTTCTTGCTTCTCCCCCTAAACTTTGAGAAAACATTCTGATTTTAACAGTTTCATCATCTATCTCTTGTCTGTCAAAGTAGTCATTCATTCTGTCCACATGTTGTTGAACAGTAGTAGAACTACTAGCATCATATAAAGGTATCTTGGACTGATAGTCCGGTGGTAGAACAACTAGAGGCTGTGGTAGAACTAGGGGAGCATACCATGTTGCCATGATATGTGGTTGTGGAAACAACGGAGGGTCAACAAGTGGAGGGTTTACAAAAGGAGGTACAAGGCTAAATGGAGGAAGGTGAACAGTGGGGGATGAAGTTAGTACAACATAATTCTGTTGTAGGGTAGATGGGTCTAGAACTATCTGAGTTGTCCAATTCTGAGATCTAGTCCTAGACAAGCTTTGTTCCAGGGGTGAGTTAGATAGGACTTCTGCAAGTCTTTAAGTTTTTTAGGTAGGGAAATTACTTTGTGGATTGGTCTGCTAACAACTAAGTTCTTAGACCTAGGAGACTTCCTAAGGATAATTTCAGGATTGTCAACTATTGCAAGAGGATTTGGGTCAGGATGGGATCTGGTATGAATTCTTCTAGAAGCCAGAACTTTGGACCCAAAAATCAGAAAGGTTTAGAAAAGTATAAAAGTCTTAAGGCATAAACCAAACTGTGAAAGAAATACTTAATCCAAAAAGTATACTTGACTAGGTTATTCTTGATGTTTTGATGATAAAATAAGTTTCCTAGTGGAGTCTATGGAAAACCATTGGAGTCACCAGGTCTACTGAAAACCAGTGGAGTCACTAGGTGGAAAATTTTTACTTGTTTTATGGTTGACTATTGTCCACCATCAACAACCATGTACCATTCTTGGGTAACACTTGATTCATCTAAGTTTAAAATGAAGTTTTCTGAGTTTTGAGGCTATGTATTACTCAGTAATCCCCAGTACAGTCGCCACTATGTTGGATCCCTGTGATTTGTAATATTGGCAAGAAAAAACACTACAGGGGCCACATCAGAACCACTTTGGAATCCTAGGACCTAGCCTTCCTAGATTCAGAGAGGGATCTCTCTATATAAGTGTTTATAGATGATATATCTTTATGCTATTGTTTTATGATATTAGGCTAGTTATGAAGTTCTAAGGACTTGTTTGTTTTGGCTGATTAATTGATAGGTTGACAGATTAGTGGTGTGATTAATTGAGGGAATGTTTCAGCTGAATAGATAGACTATGAGAAAACATTAATCCATTGGGCCATGGAGTCATAAAATTTTTTAATTGTTCATGAAATCTGCAAGGCTTTTCATTGGGCAAGCTAACTATATCAAGTGGATCTCTTAGATTAGATTGTGATATGAAACAATAATAAGTTGTGAAGGCGGAAAAACTATAGTCAGTTAAGAATATTCTAGCTCCACTTTAACAAGAAAAGCCTTTTAGGTAACTGTTTGAGGCAAACCAAAGGATAGGGCATACCATAGACTTCTTTAGCCAGACTTTAATAAGAAAACCTTTAAGAAAACAATCCAACAATCCTAGAATTACTTTCAGACAAAGAAAACATTTAAGATAACAGTGAGATCAGCTAAAGAGAAAGCTAAACCTATCTTCTTTAACTCAACACTCAAAATACCTTCAAAGAAACATTTTGAGGCAGACCAGAGGAAAATGCATACCATAGAATTCTTTGGCTTACCATAGACTTCTTTGGCTTGACTCTATTAAGTTATTTCTAAGACAACAAGCTAGATGGAACTGGAGAGAAATTAAGAATTCTCCAATCAGACCTTGCAGAGGAAAACATTAAGATAAAGAAGGCAGAAAGAAATAGGGTGCCAAGACAACATATCCTACTCTAAAATTTCTGTTATTTTATCTAGAGAAATATGGACAGAATGGTAAATAGAAGAAAAACAATGACAAAGAAGGAATACTTCACCATTAACATAGCTCAAGAATCGTGTGAAAGTGCTTGTATTACTGATGATCAAAACATTTACATTACTCCATGTACAAGAGATCTCTTGAACATAGAGCTTTCTGAAATCCAGCCTAGCAGTCCTAAACTAACTCAGCAAAAAAAATTAGTCAACTTATCACCAACTAACCAACACTAGAAATGAATCTCACATGTAGTATTTATATTCAAAATGAGGAGGTGGTGCTAAGCTAGGGCTTCAGGTGTCATTTATTACAGAGTTAATGAGTTTTTGACCTTTGAGACCATGCAAGGCCCAAGGCAAAAATATATGAAGGTGTTTCTTTGAAATTATAACTCCTAACTTATCTTCTGAGTTAATTTTGTGAAATGTTTGACTTTAAGACTTTTTCAATAACTTTACAATAACTGATGGGTAGATAAAAAATATCTTTGACTGTTTTTAATAACTGTTTGATGCTTTATTGAAAGAAAAAAGTTGTTGGTGGCAAAATATCCTTTGAAGAAGTAACTGCCTTTGTTTGGTTGATTTGAATGTGTTTCTGGGTAGATATGGCCTCTGTTTTATCATTAAAACTCTGTTTTAGGCCTTTAAACTCTGGATTTTCGTTTTAAACTGTCTCGTTGTCTTTTCCTTTGATTTTGTCTTTATCTCTATTTGTTTATTAATCCTTTTGATTAACCTTTTCAACCTTCTGTTTTAACCTTTAATCCTTTAATATTTTATGTTTGCCTTCATCATCTTTAATCCCGGCTCTTTGGCTAATTTTTTGATTTTCCCTTGATATATGATTAGCCCTTTAACCTTCTGAACTTTACTTTCATGGTCTTCTTAATTGTTTAATCTTCCTGTGAGTGCCTCTGTCTGTGTTTTTGGTGCAGGAATGCATTCTTTTGTCGCTGGAGGGTATTGTTAACCATCAAAGATCATGATTCATCGGTGATTAAGTTTGAAATTCACCCCTGGTCCCTTTAATGGAACAATTTATTTGGATCGTCATCCAAATCACTCATTGAAACATTTTTCGGACCCTTGGAATGCATTTCTTGCGTTTCTGTCATTAAAACTGCACATAAAACAACCGTGATCTTTAAAACCTGCATTCGAAGGGATTTTTCTGCGTTTATTGGGGTTTTTCGGGTTTTACAGGGTGGAGAATGGTGGATCGGGGCTTCATCACAGAGGCACAGGGCTCTGGATTTTTTGAAATGGAGGGCGGTATTATATTTCAGCGGGAAATGGTTAGGCAGTTTTCGGGAGCAGGAAAGGTGGTTTTCGCATGATCGGGGAGGCGGTAACGGTTTTGGCGGAGGCGTACGATTCCACATAGCGAATGCCGCATGGTGGGTAAAAACCACCCATTTCGCACGGTCGGAGTTTGTTTAACCCTCATGCCATTTTATTTGCAATGAGAGCGATCAACCATTGGATCTTGAGGAATGAGATCAACGGTGATCGCAAGCTTTGGGAGCATCGGGCAAGTTCAAAGGTGGAGCCCAAGGACTGGTGGAAGAGTATGAATGGGCACGGGGTTCAAATGGAAAGCGGGGCCCAGGGGTTCAATAACCAACGAATGCGCCTTTTAATAGGTAAAAGGAAGGTTTATGAGGGGTTTTGAATAAGGTGCGGGGGGCATAAAAAACGTTAAAGCAGGGGCTATACAATAGGTGGGGTAATGGTTATATGGGCGAGAGGGTTTAAAATAAAAAGGGGCTCGAGTTAAAACATAAAGTCGGGCTTTATATTAAAAAACATAGCTTTTTAATATAAAGCAAAAAAGGGTCCCGAAAAGGTTAATTTTTATTTAAAAATAATGTAAAATGGCATTTTTACATTGTTTTAGTGCTAAAAGGAGGAAAATGATGTAGGTGAGGGTTTTGAAGGGTTTTGAGAGGGGAAAATGGGTTTTTAGAGGAGGGAGTGAGTGAATGAGAGTTTAGGTAAGGAGGAAGAGTGAAAATGGGAGAAATAAGCCCAGAGTAAATCTTTAAAGAGTATGAAGGTAATTTTTGAAAGGGAAGAGATGAACTGTAGTGAAAAAGGTTTATTGAGGATAATGAAGGCAGTGAGATTTCTAAAGATAGCTGATAGGAAAATAATGCTATCTTTAGCTGCTTGTAAAAGATACATAGTCATCTAGTGAACTCTGTAGAATATAGGAGGATAACACCAACGAAAAACCTGTCAAGGATTCGAAGGATGCAAAGTGTGGCAACTTTACACCGCTACTGCGAGAGAAAGTATCATTTGAGGGATAATTTCTTATAAAAAACCCACAATTTAAGTTCACAGATTCTAGCTTCAATGATAGAAAAAAACCTGCAGCTCGCACCAGGAAGATATATAAAGCAGGTCCACTATCCAGAGAGTGGTGTGACCAGGTTGGACCCGCATCAGTGGGCAAAGGGGTTGGAGTGGCCTGGATTACTAAACATGCTCAATGTGCTGGAATTTGGAAGAATTAAACCAAACATAGCCTTTGTGAGACAGTTGCTCATGTTGGCATGTCAAGCTGACTCTCAGATAAAACACTAAGGAATTGACCCGCATCACTGGGCAAAGGGGTTGGAGTGGTCTGGATTACTGAACATGCTCATTGTGCCGGACTTTGGAAGAATTAAACCAAACATAGCCTTTGTGAGACAGTTGCTCATGTTGGTGCATGAAGGATGCCTTTGGATGGGAAAGAGGGTCCAATTGATGAAATGCTGATATGGATGAGTATGAGGTTGTCATATAAAAGACGGGAACCTGAAAAAGAGTTTATAGGAAAAGACCACGACAAAAAAATAGCTTAAAACATGAAGGAGAGGTTTGGATTGGTGAGAGGAAGGAAAATATATGGCATTGATACAATCAGTTACCATGGAGTTTGATTCACCACACACATATTGGCCAGGAAAATTATGAGGAAGTGTTGAGCTAATGAAGTTCCTACAACAGTAGTTTCCTTAGAAGCGCAGTGCAAAAACAAGGTTCACTACAACTAGGTCAAATATCTATGCAAGGATTTTTGGATGACTGTCACGAAGTCTAGGAGAAAGGAACAACCTTTCATTATGCATGGTTGATTCTAATTATAACACTATTTCCATGTAAAGAGTCAGAGTATTCATAGTTTCCTCCGGTAGAAGCAGATGTGTGTGACGTCGCGCGATATGCCTCGCTCTAGTTTACCAATCAGACATCGCGAGTAGAGGAGAAAATGATATTTTTTGTCTTATCTCACATGGATTTGCAGATGCTGGTGAAACAACATCCTCGTCTCTCACCGAGCTTGTATGAGTAATATAATGTTGTTTTGAAGTGCAAGGTCGATTTTCACAGAGGATATGTGTAGGCTAGAATAGATACAATGAAGACGTGACATCCCCTGCCATACTTAGTCACATAAGATGATATTTCTACACTAATACAACAGTGGCATGCAGAATGGATGACTACACTAGAGGAAAAGGAAGAAGGTAATCACAAATATGAGGAAATGTCAGAGCATGGAGGGGCGAGAGGAAAAGGTAAGGACAAGGATGAGCAAGAGAAAGACCAGGAGCAGGAACACGATGAGGGAAGAGTAGGATACTACTGGAGGAAATAAGCATAATAATGAGAAGAAAAAGACAGACAAAGGAAAGAGGAATATACACAATGAAACTTCCCCAAGGAGCAAAAAGAAGCAGATGGTAGATAAGTCCAAAGACGTAATGCCACTCTCCCTTACTGATGGGGACTTAGACGAGAATGGGGAGAAGATTCAGGAGGTAAAAATAGAGTCATGGAACAATATAGAAGTTCGATACGAGACGCTCCTAATAGGCGTCGAGGAGAGAATCATCGAGTTAAAGATATTGGTGCAGACAACCAGAAAACCAGTGCATATAGGCCAAGGGATTCAACCAGAAAGATTAATAGAAATAAAATTTTGGATGAGGATAATGCAGATACCTGTTGAAGCTCTGTAATTTGAATCTGTCGAACTAAAGAAGTATGTGAAATCTTGGGACCATGTAAATATGAACATTGTCGTGTTGCCAATTTCGGTATTGCATGACTTGCATCAAGGAATCATAAATGAGTTGAAGCAGTGAGAAAAGCACACCTCAAAGTTTAACATTCAAGTAGAATAGGAGCGAGCTTCATTGAAGAAACATCTCGACCATGCCATTAAATAAAAGGATCAGGTCGAACAACATCATCAAAAGTTTAAAAAAGTGGTCGAAGCCACATGCAGAGAAGTTCCAGACATGGATGTCTGCGAGGAGGAGTCAATTGAAGATAAGGTAGTGAAGCTTGGCCTTTCAGTCAAGGAATCCAAAAAGAAGGTCAGAGATGTATAGTTTGAGTACAAGCTAAAAATCAATGAGCTGCAAATGAAGCTACAGCCAACCACGCCACCAGAAGTTTGAGAACAAAGGGAGATTGACCTAAAGGCTGTAGTGACAGGCATCTCCGTGACAATGGAAGAATGTGGAAAATTGTTGGATGACACTTTGCATATTTGGAATTTGCTAAGGGAAGATCCAAATGTACATAAGATAGAAGAAGACATCCAACAGAAGCAGAAGCAGTTGGAGGAAATTCGAACAACTACGAAGACCTTGCCAGTCTTGCAAAAGCTTGCCAGAATTAGTGAAGGAAAGATCCTTCAGAAGAAAATAGAAGAATTGAGGAAAGGGGAGTAGGTTTTGACGGAGAGAACTCAATAATGGCAGGATGAGGCTCTCCATATATCTCGGGAAGTGGATGGGAAGCTCCATGAACTTCGACAAAGGGAAGGAGAAGTGTTGTAGAAGATTGTAGGACCAATCATAGAGGCATTATTGGAATAAGTGTGTAGTGAAGAGAAGTAGGAAACAAAGATACTGAAACAGTACAACGTCACCTACAACAACATCACATCAAAAATCAAAGTCAAAGCAGCTGAGTGACTCGGGATGAGTCACATGTGAGTGTTGGGGGCCTCTTGGGTGCAGCCCAACCTAGCCTAGATTTTGGCTAAGACTCCGGATTTTGATAAGTGGAGTGTGAGGTGGACCATACAAGAAATAATTTTAGATATACTGTGAAGTATCATAGGGGCTTTAGGGTGGGTCGAAGCCCCTCCTTTTTTTAATGGGTTTTGCATTATATTTACTTATTTTGTGGAGCCCATGGTATTTGGACCATGGTATTTTATCAATGTAATAATATATAAAGGGATGAAATTCTATGTTAAGAAGACATGAATTATGATATGATAGATGATTAAGGGAAAGTCTTTGTAATATGTTTGTAGCAAAGGAAATGCTTTGCAACTGAGTATGCAGAGACCTTGGAAGAGTCTGCAGCTTAGTGCACAGGCCACCTACAACTGTGTGCGTAGGTTGAAGAGTTGATTGTAATCAAAGATCCATCATAATAAAGAAGCAGTTTTGGGATGATATTATGTGTTCTTATGTGTTTTATATACCTATTTTCTTAATATTTGCTATTGTGAAGTAGTTAATACAGTTGCATGTTATGATAGCGCAATGTTAGTTTGTCATGTTATATGATATATTTCTGAATGTGGCGAAGTAACTTATAAAGTTGTGAAGTAGTAAACATAATAATACCACATCGCGCAGTACCTAAAGGCTGCAGAAACATGGTTCTGCAACCACCCATAGTCACTTTGGGTGAGACTGCAATCTGCTTGCAGGTCATTTCCAAAAGGGTCAGTGATCAAGGGTTTTGTTGGTGCCCATTATAGATCAAACCTGGTTCAATCCCCTCAGGCCAAGAATGACAAACATTTTATGCAAATCTGAATTTATATGAAGCATTTTCCAAATTGGTGACCCATTCTTTGAACATTTGGTTGACCAATAGGCCACTTTTCCCTTTCTAGATATTTTTCAAAATATTAAAAGTTGAACATAGTTGGAAAAATCATTTTTGTAAATATAATTTCACCAACTAGACTAACTTGATTCACAACTAGCTATATAAGTAGTGATCGGAAGAAAATTTATTTCCATAAATTTTGGAATTCTTGATATTTGGTTATGAAAATATTAACCAAGTGCTTAGCCTAGTTGAATACCTTTCCATTTTTTAATCTATCCTATAGCTTCCAACATGTTGAGTTTCACATCTAACACCCTATTAGTCAGTGTAAGGCATACGGAAATAATTATGCATGCCCATTAGACATGTTGTTCCTTGACTTGAATTATGATCAATCCCTTTGAGTTCTTTGCATTAATTGACCTAGTGAATTTCTTATTCCATGAATTGGGGTCTATTGTCTTTGGTAATTAATTCTTTTTATGTGTGGTAGTATAGTTATTTTTTGTACCAGTCCACCTGTAATATGCAACAATTGATCTATCCATAATATTCCTTCATAATATTAACTAATGATAAATGTAATAACTTTTCCCTTCCATCCTTGGAAGTCGGCTACCCATGGAGTGCTTATTTAAATTTCAATATGGGATTTTTTTTAGAACAAGAGTTTCCTTATTCCATCTACTTGCAACCAATCCCAAACTCATAAAATTTTCCCATTTCTTTTCCCAAAAAAATTCATCCATCTTAGATTGTCAGATGTTTTTCATGCATTTTTTCTAGCTTGATTATAGCTGTTTTATCAAATTTGGTCTTAATCTGAGGCTCAATAATGTTTTCACTTGTGTGCAATTGTTCACTCTTCCTCTATATTATTGTATTGATTGTTAAGTCATTGAGTTGGTCAAAGTTAGGATGCTCCTTGGTTCTACTTTTCAACTTTTAATGGTTGCAGCTATTGACAAATGTCTTGAAGGATGCATAAGTTGTCTCTTTGCCATGTTGTGTATCTCTATTTATGGAAATTTCTTGGCGGGGTGAGATATAATAATGTGTTAAAGTGTCTTCTCGAAATCATTTCACATTTATCGCATCCATTAAATTCACTTCTTGCAAGTAATGTGTGGGGTTGATAGGAACTTGTTTGTTGACTAGATTAATTAGTATTTGATAATCCAAGTTGGGTTATTTAATGTGGTCAATTTCATCCATGCAGTCAATATTTATTCCTCATTCAATTCATTAAACGTGGTCAATTATATTTAGCTAGTCAAATATTTTGACACGAACAATTTAATTTCTCTAGTCAATTCTATTTGTCAAATTGAATGGATTTACTTAGTCAACTGGTTTTCCTTGGTTAGTTTTGTTGATTCATTTGATTTTTCTATAAGTAATGGATAAACGTTTTGAGGTCCATGTTATATTAATAAGAACGGAAAATTCAGCGCAACATCGATCCATGTAGTGTACGATCACGAGGTTTAGTGAGTTTGGAATCCAATGGGAAATGTTACTAGCTTTTTTGGCATAATCTTATGTGGAATTCATAAGCTCAAATTACTGTGACTTTATGCATGTGCTTTGTGATCCAATTGGTCTTTTGTTCACATGGTCAACTCTCTTGGTCAAGTTGATTTTGTTGGTGCATTCAATTTCCTTATGGTGGTTAGTCTACTTGACATTGTTGATTCTCATATTGTAGTTGGTGCTATTTTCTTGATCGATTCTACATTTTTTTGTTGAATTTATTTACTTGTCCTATTTTTTCATCTGATGATTAGTGTACATACATATTTACCTAGTTCACATTTTCATAATTTCTATAGTTCATGGGTAGAGAGCACATTTGGTCTTAGATATTCCTCCCTGGGTGAGAATATTCTCCTCCTAGATAAGTGCACACTTCTCCTTGAGTTATGCATTGGTTTCACTTTAGTTACTCAAGCGAAGTGCAATTTTGCATGCACCACTAGCTCATCACTCCACTCATTGATGGTTATCCGTGCATGTGGAATTGTAATGCATGCATGTGTTCTTCACTGCTACATGGCTACTTAATTGAGGCCTAGTATGTATTCATGAGCATGATGACTCTTTCACTTGTGCATGGCTATTTTACTAAGGACTAACTCCATAGCATAGCTAGTTAACTAAGACTAAGGGGTTGCTTGCTAGTGACTACCTATGTGCATGTGCTAGAAGCCCAACCTAGTGCACATTAGCTCTCTCATGGAGAATATTATTTATATTTAATTCATTTATTCTTTGAAGCAATTCAAATTCTCTCTTTCTCTCTTCATTATTTTGGTCTCAAACCTACATATTGTTGTCTATTCCATGCAACTAGATTTTCGTATTTAGGTTATCCAACAATTTTACATGGTATCATAGCACAAGAGGAGCTTGTAAGAATAAACACATATTTTTATTTCTATGTGAAAAATGATTGAATTGAACATAAAGAATGGATCTTCCCTCATTAGTAATCCTCATACTATTCATTTATTTTGAATGGAAGAAGAAAATTTTCCTTCTACTCAGAATCAAAGGACACTACAGGAATACAATGGGAATTGAACCATAGCCTAATTTTTCATTTCAGAAATAAAAGTATGTTAATATGATGGAAGAAACATTTAGGTTGTTAATATTGCCAATATTTATAAATTTACTCTCCGACATAGAATTTTCTTCCACTCCAAACACAGATTGGACCACATTGAAGGATCTATTTGAGAAATATCATGAACTACATGTACACCAACTGGAGAACGATTTAATCTCATTGAACCAAAGCATTCACAATAACCTACAATAATTCTTCACAAAGTTCAAATATTTATTCCATAAATCATGGCATGTGGAATAGACAAGAAAGAGGAACATCTAATCCTCATTATTCTCTTGAAGTTGGGTCTTGAGTACTTTATCCTCATTTCTTCCTTTAATACTTCTAAGCTAATAATGGGAGAAACTTAGAAAATTCCTCTTATAGATGCATTCATTGAATCACTCATATAGGATCAAGATAAGCTCATAATAATGTGTCCTCTCAATAATTCCAAAGCTCATTCACTTGTAAGATATGAATGTACCAAGATAAACAATAAAGGCAAGAAAAATGAACTTGATCAAGGAATAAACCTAAATCCACTAAGGAGTCTTGTAACTCCAAAGGAAGAAAATCAAAGGGGGCGAAATACAAATGCAAATATTGCAACAAAGGATACCATCTAGAATTTAATGCATGAAGAGGATTATTGATCTAATGAAACAATATATTCAGTGAAATAATATTGTAAGCTTGTGTTCCAAAAACTGCCAAGAAAAATTCTAGAAATAAGCTACTAGAAGATGAAGGCAAATCCCATGATTTGTTTTTTTCTTTTTCTTCATTTAATACATGGATTTCATAATTTAGATCCTCACATCTTATGGCTACTTCACAAGTTTTTTTCTCTTCTTTGGAACCTTGTAGTGACCCTTCAATTTTAATGGGAGATGGCAATCCTATGAAATTATGTAGACAAGGCAGAGTGGATCTAGATAATGGATGTTTTCAAAAATGTCTTACATGTTCCCTTTGTTCCCCTTCTATGTTTCCAGAATGTAATACATGTTCTCAACCTAGGATTCAACCCTATATGTTGTTCTAGCAAAAATAATTCTATCATTGTTGCAAAGGTGAAATACAAAGGTGCAATCATGTTATAGCTCAACGCATCTAGTTGCAATAGTTCTTCGTGGAGTTTGGTGTATAGTTTCATCAACCAAGTATTATCTAGGGTGATAATAAGAGTACATTTCATTTCTACAGAAATCTAGTATAAGGGAAAAGAACCAAACATTTAGAGGTATACATATACTTCATTTGGGATAGATCCTTGATGGGTTCATCAAAATCCAATAATGTCCTTCCTCAGAATAGGTTGCATTCAAATTCACAAACGCCTTCGCCAAGTATAATTTCGTAGCTTCATGAGATCTCTTTGGGATGAAGGACACAACTACATAGAGAATGACATATTTAGCATTATCTTTTGAGGGGGGTTTTCTTCCCATTGGTTTCTCCATATTTAACTCATATTTTATATATTTTAATTTTATACATGGGTATCTAACATGACTATATATTTTCGGGACCCATTTATTGTACACACTTCAATTGTGCTTTAGGGGGGGTATTAGTGTACATTCCTATTCAGTTCACATATCTATCTCATAACCCTAGAGCACACTTGATATTATATATTCCTCCTTGGGTAAGAATATTCTCCTCCTAGAAAAGTGCACATTACTCCTTTAGTTGTGCATAGATTTCATTTTAGTTACTCATGGGGAGTCTAGTTCTATATGCACCACTAGTTGATCAAGTCATTTAAATGGCTATGCATGCATGCAAGTGTAGTTTCTATACATGCATGAGTTCTTCACTTACACATGGCTAGTCAATTGAGGCTTATTATGCATGTATGAGCATGCATGAGTTCTTCACTTGTGCATGTCTAGTGAATTTAGGACTAATCGATCCATTGCATCGCCAACTAGATAAGACTGTAAAGTTGTTTACTAGTGACTATCTATGTGCATTTACTAGAAAACCAACAATACAGTTTGCATTAGATCTCTCATGGAGACTATTATTTATATGTATTTCATTAATTATTTGAAGAATTTAAATTCTCTCATTCTCTCTTCATTCTTTCAGTGTCAATCTTGCAAATGGTTGTTTCTTCTTTCCAACTAGATTATGGTGTGTAGATTATCCAACAATTTTACACTGCTCACTTGATTTGTGCCTCACTTACTTGTCTAGTAGTTATTTAAGGTATTCACTTTTCACTTGTGTTTGATTACTTGGAGTCCTAGGTTGCTCCATGTTTCTCTTTTTATTAGCTCAGTCTAATCAATTGCTTACCAACAAGAGAGTTACTTATAAATTTCCGTGTCTTTTATAGATTCTAAATTATTTTACTTGTTACTAATCAATATTGTTTATGAATTCCCTAGATAAGTTTTCGTCCTTAGACAATTTTTTTCCTAATTTGTCCATATTCAACTCCATTTTTGCTTATATATATTTCAAAACTATATTTCCACAAGTTGGTTTTCTAACCAATTCATGTCCATTGGCACATCCAAGGATGTTTTCACTAATATATATGTTTTTCTTGCTATGGGTGATATTTCTCAAGACCCCAAATTTCGATCTCTCGCTATGTTATGAACCCTTTCAGCATTCCCTTACAAATATGGAAGAAAATGCATTCTACAAAATACAAGAATCCTAGATTACATTGCTAAAAACCCAATTTAAGGCTTTATCGCATCTTTCCCATTATGTAATGGTGCACCTATGAGAATTAAAGAGTTGCAATGATCAATGTAGTTTTCTATACCAAAAAGTGTGATGAAAATTGTACATGCATAAAAAAAAAAAAAAAAATTTGGAAGCCTTGTTCAAGAATCTTTTTTAAACTGAATGAGCTCTAGTTCGCACCTATCTGGGAATTATCCCCACTTTGATGGATCTTATCCCACTCATTATGGGTCATATCTCCCCTAATTGTGGTTCTTACTGCTTCATAAGTGGATCTACAACATCTTCTCTTCTCCTATAAATATAGAGCAGATCAAAGAGGATGGTGTTGGTTTTTGAGGTTTTGAACTTATGCATTCATGCTGCTGAAGTGAAGGTTTTTCATAGTAAAGGGAAGATTGGAGACTGATGGAAGGATACTTATGACATCAAGGCATGGGTTGTAACCTTTCATTCTTGATTATTTAATACAAAGTATATTGTTTTTCTCAAATCGGATGTGTTTATTATTTGCATTCATTACATAAGAGATCCTTGATATTCTTATTAGTATTTGTTTGAACTTATTCATCCATAGTATGTTTTGATCCTTTTGTTTGGCTCTATTATTGTAGGCTCTAGTATTCAAAGATTTAAGTGGAGCAGGAAATCAAGGAGGAAGAGGATTGAAGTGAAGACCTATTTTGTTAAATAATTAAGTCTTGTTCAAACTTTACTAGATAAATATGGTATGCATTGTCCTATTTGTTCTAGATTTGATCAATAAGTCTAGTGAGATCACCCTTGTCCAGAAGAGGGAATTATCCAATAACAAGGAGGGAAATATTTATGACTTTTTAAAACAATTGTCCTTATATTGTTGTTAGTTGAATTGCTCCAATTGGTTAAATGTGTTCAACTATAATGATTCCAACCATGTAGTTTCCAATTTCCTTGGCTTTCCTTTAATTCAACTATTATATAATAGTATCAAGTCTCCTCTTTATATGTTCGTTTTTTTGATATGTTGATCATGTCATGTGTTTTGTTGTTTCTTTTACACTTCCTATTGGTGGAGTGTCGTGAGCCATTTTTCTTCAATTCTATTGAGTGAGTGAATTAATTATTGTTTTTCCATGGTGAGGTCATATTTGAGGATAAAAGACACCCTTTTTGCATTCATCTAGAAATCTAGGAGAACTATACCTCCTTTCCCATATACCAATTTGAAAGGTGTGTGTGTCTAATTGACCTCTTATAAGTGGTCCAGTATGCCCATAACACTGTTGGTATTTTATCATCCTAATCATCCTAGTTGACTCCAAATTTTTCTGTTAAGGTCTTGTGTCACTGATTTCTTAAAGGATATGTCCACTATATTCACTTGAATATGATGGGGGATTTATTACGATGGTTTATCATAAAATTATACAACTATAATTTTATTGTCCCATTCACAAAATATGTTCCTTGGTCACTAATTATTATAAATGGGAACCCAAATTTGGTGATGATATTTCCATGAATAAATATGGCCATCACTCCTTTAGTTCAAGATTTGACTAATTCTGCTTCGACCCACTTTGTTAGATATTGAACTATTGTTATGATATACTTTTCCCCCATTTTTCTTTCTCTATAAAGGGATGGAATGAAAAAGTTGACTACCTATATTTCAAAAGGTAAACCATGGTTTACAAAATTCAATGGCATCTGGTCTTTCCACAATGGTTAGCCTAAACTTTATCTTATATCAAACTTATTGTATTTATCCCCACAATGTTTGTGTAACATCGATCACCATAGACTAGTTTGGAGGATATTTTTCGCAGTTGTGTTAGCTTGAAAGTAACCACCCACAAAGCCAACGTGTCCTTCATCAATTATGTTGTCTATTTGGAGTTCTAATGCATATAATATAAAATATTCATCAATTATGTTGTCTATTTGGAGTTCTAATGCATATAATATAAATAAATTTTATGGTCCCAACTTATATAAATATCCATTAATGAGTGCATATTGGGTGACCTACATTTCCATTTCCTTCTTTAGTGTTCTAGAAGGTCCTTTGGTGCCTTCCTCTCTCGTAAAAAATGTACTATATCTTCCAAATCCGTGGGGGTCACTTCAACTCGAAATATCCGTGGGGGTCACTTCAACTCGAAATAGGTGAGTGTCTAGGAGCTCATATTATATTCTTGTTGGTTCCTCACTACTTTTAAGCTGAGATAACATTATTATTTCCTGATTATACTGTGATATCAAACTCAAATTATTGAAAGAGAAAATACCATTAATAATTTTTCCTTGATGCATAGGTTTATTAACTAAATACTTGAGAGCTTAATGATTTGTAAAATAATTAATTGGAGTTACCAATAAGTAATGTTGGAAAATTGGAAGGGAAAATATCATGGAAAGGCCTTCCCTTTCATTCATCAAATAATCATATTTTTCTTTGTTTAATTTCCAACTAGCATACACATTTGGATGGTCAATTCTCTCATATCTTGTTTGAGTGATAATTTCTCTGCTTTTGACATTAGATACATCAACATGTACACAGAATTTCTCAGCCTAGTAAAAAAACTCAACATTAGGGCTTCCACCAACTTTCTTTTTAATATTTCAAACAATTCATTTAATTTTTTACTCTAAATAAATTCTATTCCATTTTTCATAAACTTGTTGATTGGGAACATTATGTTGGACTAGTTTCTTATATTTTTTTTCTGTAATATCCAATGTGACCCAAGGGCCTTTTTATTTATTCTAGTTTAATGGGCCTTCAAATTGAGGATCACATTTACTCTTTCCATATCAACCTTGATTCCATCTTTTCATACCTCATCAATTAACTAATTGGTATAAAAACAATGCAATTCTTTATATTTAAGGAAAGATGCATTTGTCAATATCTCTCCAACATCATTCTTGGCTATTGTATATGGTTTTTAGTAAGCTAAAAATTCCAATAACCAAAATACACAACCATTTTTTTGTAAATGTACTCTTGAAAGGCTTATACCACTATGCTTTAAAATACTATGAATGCATTCTTTAATCTAAATAGCATTACTTTGTATGAAAATGATCCAAATTCTAATACGAATGTGTTTGTTTATCCTCTTTTGCAATGGACACTTGATTGTACCCTAAAATCACGTCTATGGACAAATAACATTCATGTCCTACAACTTCGTTGATGATATTATCCGTCAATTGAGTGGGAAATGGTTTTCTCAATGTTAATTTATTGAGCCCTCTAAAATCAACAAAAATTCTTAAATTTTTCAGATCATGCTTTTTGAAACAAGGATTGCAGGCAATGATAGTTCCTGCCGATTTGAAACACATTTTATTATATCATACTGCATATAAAAAAGCTTCTGGAAATTTTCAAGTGATTATATATATCAAAGGATTATCTTTGAATAAAATTTAACTAACATTGTGTTTCACAATACAATACAATTCTTTGGTTGAACTGTTGTGTTGTTGTAACATAAACAACATTGTTAACCGGCCATACGGATAATAAGCTCTAACAAGATCCATAACAATTGCATCTTTGGCTAAACTGTTGTGTTTTAGGAACATAAACAACATTTTTAACCAGCCACACTGATAATAAGATCTATCAGGATCCATAGCAATTGCATATCATTTTACTATAATGATAGTAAAGATATGAAATGCAATGGTTGTGTCCTCTTCTCCAATACAGAATGACTCCCAATTCTCTACATCAACGGACTCTTCCTCCAACGCAGAATGATTTCCAATGCTTTGCATCAACGAACTCTTCCTCCTATTTTGATAACAATATTGTAATTTCCACAAATGTTATGGAAATCCAGAATGACACCTTGCCAACAAAAAGTCTTGTGATATAAGATTTTTCGAATATATTAAACAAAGCTTATGTATGTGCTAATCCTAATAACAATAGGACCTCTACTGCCCGCTTCAGAGAAGAGTGTACTGAAAAATATAAGAAGAGATACTAAAGCAATGATCATAGTAGATGCTGATCTTGATGAAATTGGCGAACACATATGGAAGCATATAAAGATATTCCAGGTATATATCTTTCTTGTTTTATGTTATTATTTTGAATTATCTATAATGAATCATTATAGATAATGCAATATAATTCAATCGATAAGTGTCTGAACATATAAATACTGTGTATTCCAGTATCTGGTGTCCTGCCTAAGCCCAAAAATGAGCTTTGTAAATAGGATAAGGCAAGTAGTCCAAGGCAGGCTGCGTTTGGTCCTCAATGCAGGGCGATATCCAGCTGATAAGAGCGCGGGGTCACCAATTCAATCATGCTTTTACCAGCCAGAGATGTTAGGCAGTCACTGAGTGGTGAATCAATCACTATGAATTCAATCCTTCTTGTATGTCCCTCCCGAATCTGGTGGCAAGTGCATAGTGAAAGGTGGTTATGGGAAACGATATAATGGGGATTGGGTTAATATGCTGACACATCTCTGCATATCTGCATTCCGCATCAGAGCAAATATTGATTGTAAACAACCAGCACTGAAGCTATTGGTCCTTGAGAATTCCAAATGGAGAGAGTAAGCTCCTCTCCTCTAAACACAGAGAAATTAATAACTTCTTTTGACAATGGACAGAGTTTTCAGACTTTTAAAACAACTTCTATTTCAAAAAAACTTACACAAGTCTTCCTCTTAACAGAGGGATAACAACAATGGTGACTGCTACAGACGCAGTGCACAAAATGACTCTCTGTCTCTCAAGAACAATACTCTGTCTTCATACAGTCAACACACTGCTGTGTATTTATGTTCTTCTCTTCTCTTCCGCGCTGCTGTGTGAAAACTAAACAATGCAATTACAATTACTCAGGCTCGCAGGCCTATTTGGCTTTTATATGCCGCACATCAAAAAAAAAAAAAAAAAAAAACTATTAAACTATTGGTCCCACATAACCAACGCACTTTGAACGCTGCGGTCAAAACATTTAAATTCAATGTATAAAACAATCGAGTCCGCGATTTAAACAAACAATCGCACCAAACAAAAAAAAAAACTCTGATTGCGATTGACTATCGGATGCGATGAGTCATATAAAACATGGCTCATAAAGCGATCGGGTCCGAAACTTTAAACAAGTGCGATCGAGCCTCATTCAAAAATGTTCTGATTGCGATTAGGACACGGATGCGATTGGCACTTATCAACTCCACTGTATAAGTTGGATCGGGTCCGCCATTTGATAGTGCAATCGGGCCCAACTTATTAAACCTTCCGATTGTGATTGGAGAGCAGATGCGATGGTGCATTGGACTGTAACATATAACCGGATCGGGTCCGGCCTTCGATCGGGGCTCATAACAAAACTCCGCCGATTGACCCTTGCGATTCCATTGAGTTTCTGCCACGTGGTCAAGTGGACCCACGGGCCTCCGCTGCTGTGGTGGGGGCGATTTATAATATAACATTTGGTTGTATTGTGTACAACCGTTATATTGTGTACAATCGTTCCTCTGCGGAACTCTGCCACATCAACAAGACACTCGGTCCTTGCATCATTTATATGTTGCGATTTGCGATTGCATTTGCATCGCATCGCAGAACTCCTCATCAACAAGACACTATTTCAAAATAACTTTGGTTTTTGAGGGTTTTAAAGCCCGAAATGACAGTTTAAATAAAACTGCTCCTCCGTAGATTTGAGCTACGAAAAATCTCATTTCTTCTGCAGAAATCGACTTCGCCCCTCAATCAGAATTAATTCCATCTACTACCTGTGGTTGCGGCCCATCACACATTTAATTTCATTCTTACTGTTCTCCATCATTCTTCTTGAATACAGAGTGCTGCGCACTCAATCTTTACTGCTGCCTCTGTGTACTCGTTTTCTTCCTGCCCAAATGCATGGCAAGTGACTTTAATATTTTCAACACTCCCCCTTAAAGTCAGCTGCTGGGTTATCAAACATACCCAAGAATTTTCTTAAAAATTCAAAGGTCTTTTGTCCCAATGGTTTAGTTAAAATATCTGCATATTGCTCCTCTGTTTTACAATGTTGTAAAACAACTTCTCCATTGTTTACCAATTCTCTGATATAATGAAATTTTGTGTCTATGTGATTTGTTCTTTTATGAAATACTGAGTTCTTTGACAATGCAATAGCTGAGCTATTGTCACAATAAATCACAATGCCCTTTACCTGTTCTTGGCACAAACTTATCAACATCCTTCTCATCCAAACTGCTTGACACGCTGCTGCTGTAGCTGCCACATATTCTGCCTCTGCTGTAGATAATGCTACAATAGGCTGTTTCTTAGAAGCCCATGAAATGGCTCCTGAACCCATATGAAAAACATAACCGGAAGTGCTCTTCCGATCATCTACACTTACAGCCCAATCACTGTCAGTGTAACCAACTAATTCTGAACTTTCTGAAGTAGTATATAAAATACCAAATCTTTTAGTTCCTTTCACATACCTCAGAATTCTCTTTGCTGCTTGCCAATGTGCTTCTTTTGGCTTCTCCATAAATCTGGAAATTAAGCTAACAGCATGCATAATATCTAGCCTAGTTGCAGTCAAATACATGAGGCTGCCAACTATGCTTTTATATAGACTTGGATCAAAATCCTTGCTACTGTCATCTTTTCTCAACTTCAATCCCATTACTATGGGAGTAATTGCAGCTTTGCACTCCTACATATTAAATCTTTCTAAAACTTGATTCACATACTTTGCTTGAGATATAAAAATTCCTTTCTCACCTTGCTCCACTTCTATTCCCAAGAAGTATCTTAATAAACCCATATCAGTCATTTCAAATTCATCTTTCATGACTGTTTTAAAATTCTCAACAAGGTAATCATCATTACCTGTAAATATTAAATCATCAACATACAAAACAACAATTAACATCTTACCATCCTTTTCTTTGATGTAGAGGGTGGGTTCTCCCTCACACTTTTCAAATCCATTCTCCAATAGATAGGAGTCTATTTTGTTGTACCACGCTCTTGGTGCTTGCTTCAGCCCATAAAGAGCTTTATTCAGTTTGCAGACCTTATGCTCTTGGCCTTTCTTCTCATATCCTAGAGGGTGTTCCACATATACCTCTTCCATTAAAATTCCATTTTAAAATGCGGATTTTACATCCATCTGGTATACTTTCCATTTGTTTTGTGCTGCTATTGACAACACTGCTCTTACTGTCTCCATTCTTGCAACTGGTGCAAAAGTTTCTTCATAATCTATCCCATGCTTTTGCTTATATCCCTTGACAACAAGTCTGGCCTTGTGTCTTTATATTTTTCCTTTAGCATTGCTCTTGGTCTTATAGACCCATTTAACTCCAATGACTTCTTTACCTTCTGGGAGATCAACCAACTCCCATGTTTTGTTCTTCTCTATGGCTTTAATTTCATCATCCATAGCTTCTATCCATTTTCTATCTTTAATAGCATCCTCAAAATGAATAGGATCATCAACTTGACAATACAAAGAAAATAAGGAATTCATACCTTCATCTGCTTCTCCTTGCTCATAGATTTCTCTAAGACTTCTGAACTTTGTTCCTCTTTCACTTGGTGTAGACGTGCTTGATGAAGCACTCAATTCTGCTCCATGTGGTGTGCTCGGTGAACCATTGCCGCTTCTTCTCAAGGGTGTTCTCGCTGCCACTTGAGTCGTCCCTTGTTGTCCTTGTGATGGTGGAGGTTGTGCTTCGGATGGGTTATTAATCTCAACCACATCTCCTTCATCTTCATCATGAGACAAACAGTTTTTAACATTGACTGTTTTCTCAATGCTTCCATCCCACGCTTCCTCTTCAATGAATTGCACATCTCTGCTTATTACAAACTTCTTTGTGGATGGGTTATACAGTCTGTATCCTTTGGAATCTTCACAATATCCAAGGAAAATGCACTTCTCCCCCTTACTATCCAATTTCTTTCTCAATTTTTCTGGAATGTGTGCATATGCAACACACCCAAAAACTCTCATGTGGGTGACTCCCTGTTTTCTGCCACTCCACGCTTCTTCTGGAACCTTGTTCATTACAGCTTTTGTGGGGCATCTATTCAAAATATATACAACACAGTTTGCTGCTTCTGCCCAATACTCATTCGGCAAGTGCTTTGCCTTCAGCATGCTTCTCACCATCTCCATTATGGTTCGATTCTTCCGTTCAGCGACTCCATTCTGTTGCGGTGTGTACCTTGTGGTAAACTGCTTGTGTATGCATTCTCTCTGCAAAAAAGCAGAAAATCCTTTGAGATATATTCTCCTCCTCTATCAGTTCTGAGGACTTTGATATACTGCCCACTTTGTTTCTCTACAAGAGCTTTAAAGTGGCAAAATTTCTGAAAGACTTCACTCTTGTATTTCAGAAAATAAACCCACACTTTTCTTGTGAAATCATCTATGAAGTTCAGCATATAGTTGCTGCTTGAAACTGATGTTGTCTGCATCGGTCCACACAAATTTGAATGAATAATTTCTAAGGGTGCTTTCGCCCTTATGATTTTCCCTGAAGGAAAACTTTCTCTGTGTTGTTTTCCCAAGATGCAGCCTTCACATAGGCTGTCGGGCTTCTCAATCAATGGCAAACCTCTTACCATTCCTTTTCTGTGCAGCAAATTTAATCCTCTGAAATTGAGATGTCCAAATCTCAGGTGCCATAACCAATTTTCATCTTTTGCTTCCTTCTGAAAGGCTTCTTGTGTTACAGCTGCTATGCTTTTCCCTTTTCCCTTCAAGTCAATGTTGAGCTTGAGTGGAAACATTCTATAGCTGGTCATTTGAATTTCCACAATAATTTTCTTTCTTGGAGGTATATCTTTTATGGTGCACACATCATCTTTGAATATTACATTGTAACCTTTGTTTATGAGCTGCCCAACGCTCAAAAGATTACACTTCAGACCTGGAACATAATACACATCAGGAAAAAAATGTTGCTCCCCATTTCTTGCTCGAATACTTACTCTGCCTTTTCCTTTGACAGAGATCTTAGTATCAGTCCCTGTGGTCACTTCAGACTTCACTTCTTCATCTAGATTTGCAAACATTGCTTTGTTGCCAGTCATATGATTACTACATCCAGAATCTAAGAACCAAACATCATCATCTTTATTCTGTGCTACATTACAAGCTAACATCACATTACTTGGGTTCTTTTCTTCTTTTGCTATATTAGCATTCTGCCTATTTTTCATGTCATTTTTCTTCTTTCTACATTCATTGGCATAGTGCCCATATTTCTTGCAATAATGACATTGGACATTGGATTTGTCATACCTCTATCCATGAGCATGTTGGTGTTGATGTCCACCTTGTTGGCTGTTGCATTGGCTGTGGCTCTGACTTTAACTGTTGCTCCTTCCATGTGAATGTGAAGGGTTGTTCCTTCCACCTCTATTCTGGCTTCTGCCTCTTCCTCTTCCTTTTCCTTGACCTCTTCCTCTTCCTGAAGGCATCTGGGTCTTGAAGGCGTGCTCAAGAGATGAGTGTTCATCTCTGCTCAATCTCTGTTCATGAGTTATCAACGAGGCATGAAGTTCATCAACTGTGAACTGTGAGAGATCTTTGGTCTCTTCTATGGTGGTTACAACAACATCAAACTTTGAGGGTAAGCATCTCAAAAGTTTCTCCACTATCCTTCTTTCTTCAAGAGTTTCTCCATGGGATCTTATCTGATTTACAATCCCAATCACATGTGTAAAAAATGTGTCTACACTGTCTGACTCTTTCATGCAAAGAGTTTCAAAATCTCTTCTCAGCAACTGAAGTTTTGTTGTCTTAACTTTCTCCATACCTTGATAGGCAACTTTCAGAGTTTCCCATGCCTCCTTGGATTTCTTAGCTGCTGCTATCCTTGGAAACACACTCTCATTTACAACTTGATACAAATAGAAGAGAGCTTTAGCATCCTTCTTTCTATTATTTTTCAACACATCCTTCTCTGCTTGAGTTAAGGCATTAA